>LR812521.1:34637251-34842251 GCA_903798195.1 Danio kyathit | reverse complement strand
ACATTAACCTGAAATCTTTACATTAAAGTATGGGGTAAATGGAAAACTCTTGTCATGCTTTTCTTCACTGAAATTAGGTTGGGAAAATGTATACTTTTTAAATGGGTTCTTTTGTACAGTATTGATTGTAGACGACGTACACTTGAAATAAATACACAATTCTATAAAATCTATATATATATATATATTAGGGTTTACCGGTACTATGGTAGTATCGTGATGCTCTGGCTCCAAAATACTGGCGGTGCTACTGTAGTTTGTAAACGATAGTATCGTCATTAATGATTTATCTATAATAGATAATGTTGCATGTGGAAAAGTCACTGAAATGTTTACATGTTTGTGCAACAATAGACCATTTTATTTTAATAGTCTGTGGAGCCCTTTAAGGTTCCAAAACTGTAGAATTCGTGCCTTTCATTGTAGCCCATTGCCCGTTTTCTAACGCTTCAGTTTGAACGCACATCTGAATTGGTTCATTTCTGTTCCTGTTAATATGATTTAGTAGCTACAACAACTGCAACAATCTTTAAAAAGGACTCACAAAGTGAAGTTTTAAATTACTTGGGATTGCCTGGACTGTTACCTGAATCAATTTTGACCACTTCATATAGCCTAATTTTGTTGGAAAAAAATGCTCTTTTGTAACATTTTATTCGGTGTAGTTTGTATCTTTATTTTAATGTATTTTTGTTGGTCAGTTATCTACAAAATAAACAAAAAGAATGAATACATTTTAGGTGTAGTGAAATGCAAATGATACTTTTTGGCCTTAAGTAAATTATTTATTAAATTCATAGTATAACATAAAATATAGTAGTTCTGACAATTTTCTTTATGAGTTATGAATTACAGTACCGCAATACTAGGTATCGATACTTTAGCTGGTATAGTATAGTAAGATTAATTAATGGTATCGTGACAACCCTTATTTATATATATATATATATATATATATATATATATATATATATATATATATATATATATATATATATATATATATATACACACACACACACACATCAAAGAATGTTTGAAAGAGTAAATCAGAAATTAAATATGTTCATTTATGTTACAATAAATACACAAAGTTTTATTGTATAATGGTCAAGAATAAATAGTGGCATATTGTCAGTTTCTCTGGACTGGATTTATAAAAGATTATCACGTTATCTTCATCATACCCCAGTTTTTTTTAATTAATGGCGCACTTCACAAGCTTCTAAAGTACAAAGGGCACAACTGCCAAATAATTACTTGTTATATAATGGTCTATAGACGACATGGTTTATAAATAAACAAGGCGGGAAACAAGGAACAGCCTTTCTGCTCTAATTATCTCAAAACCAGACCAAGAGCGAAAAAAAACCAATCTTAAAGACTACAACTCCCACAAGGCATTGCGAACACCGGTGACGTGGCCAGCGTTACCCAGCAGACCGGGGCGATTTGAACTTCATTCGGTTGTGAGTAGTATTCTATGTTATTTCTTTATTTTCATAGTATTTTATCAGCCCGGTTTACTTTATGTACGATTAAAGATACGCTGCTTTTTTAGAGCCCGCAATTTTACATCACTATGTCCGGGAAAATCAAAAGCAGGAGTGCTGCCAATGCAGACTCAATCTCTGGCAGTGTGTCCTGTGACGAGCGCATCTTAAGGGACTGCCATCAGATGTACATCGACCCGGATAGCGGTAAGAAACCGTTGTTTTTATAAACGACTTCGTTCAGATTCAGTTATTTGATTTGGTCAGTGATAAGTCAAGGTAAGTCTCCTCAGGGGTGGGTGAGAGTTGCTAACGGTAGCCGGTGAGCTAAAATGCCGGTTTGGTATGTCAGCTATTTACTTCAGACTGCCAGAGGCACTTCAGCTGTTTGAGTTTATTACAGTCATAATTGTGAAATTCAACAGATGTTTTTGTTTTATATAATTTTATTTTTTACTAAGTAAAAGTAAGTTTATGTAAGTAAGTAAATGTATTAATTTCTAATTTACTCTCCCTCAGATATAGATCTCCATCCGAGATATAGACCCCATTTTCAGTCGAAAATTTAAGAGATAGTTAACCCAAATTTTTTTATTCTGACATCATTTATTCATTCTTCACTTTTTTTTAAGCCTTCATTTATTTTCTTTCTTCTGTTCAACACAAAATAAGATATTTAGAAAAATAAAGGAAACCTGTGGCAATTGACTTTCATAGTAGGAAAAACAAATACTATTGAAGTCTGTAGTTACAGATTTTCAATTTCTTGGAACAACTTGGGGGAGAGTAAATGGTGAGTAAATTTAGATTTTAGGGACAGCTATCCCTTTAAAGAAGGTTTTAGCTAAAACTGTAGTCATTGGAGATTCACAAAATGCTACCCAAAGGACATTTCAGCCCAAAAATATATTGGCAACACAAGATTAATTCCAGTTGCTCCAGATCATGTTTTGAGGTTTTATGATGCAAAATAATTAGTCTGAATAAAGAAACTGGAAGATTATCTAGAAAAATCTGTAGATTATATATTAAAAGACTTTTAAATATGCAGTTATTATGGAATAACCTCAAAACAAGGTTGCAGTTTAAAGAATTGGTTTCACTGCACGCTTTTAAAAACATTTTAAATGAGAGTTTGAAACATTGGCCTATATATGTTCAGAATGAATGAATGAGGTTACCTGTTATTTGTTAAACTCTTGTGCCAGGACACTATTGTAAAAAAGATTTTTAATTGCAAGGTGCTTTTCCTGGTAAAATAAAGGTTATAATAATAATAATCTACAAAAGTATTACATTTTTAATGCACAACCTGTGCAAAGCTGCCCTATGTACAATATGTTCATGACTGTTACATAAGTGACCGAAAAACAGTCATAAGAGTAAATAAATTTTTTCTTGGATTGTGTATATAACATTCGAAAGCTGAATTAAAATAGAGTATAGTTGTATAGATTGTCATGATATATATTTGTTGTAGATGTTATATGGCCAAAATACAACTATTTGAAAAATGTGAAATCAGAAATCAAAAGAGAAATGTAAATATTGAAAAAAAAAACCTAAAACTGTTATTGCTAAAAATGTTTTTTTTTAATTTTATTATTAATATTATTATTATTATTATAAAAATTCTCACAGTCTTATTCTGACCCATGAAATATATTTTTGGATCTTGCCAAAAATGTACCCGTGCATTATAAAACATAATATTGTGGTCCAGGCCAGAGTCCTGTATATAATGACGCGTTTCCGATGTTGGGAATCTGAGAGAAGTCAGTCTTACAAATTAAGATTGTTCACACAAATGGATTTTTACTTCTTTATATAGGTCACAACATACAGGATAAGTGGATACTATTTTAATGAACAATACAAACACGCATGTCCTTCCTCTCTGTTGTAAACAAACTCCACACATGCATCATTATGTGACATAAACATTGTGAGTCCAGACTGTTGTTTATGTTTTGTAAATGAGTGCATTATAGGGTAGATATTCTATTATTTGTTAAAAAAAATTCTTTCCTTCAAGTCCAGTTTGTTTAACCACTCATTCCTTATGCTTGTAGGACTAATAAAAATCGCTCAAACTGTTGGGGTGACGTTGCTGCCTCCCCGGAAGAAGATAACTGTGATGTTGATGGGGAACCACTCAGCTGGAAAGAGCAGCTTTATCAATTGGTAGGCTGACTTACATCAGTGGAAACATGCATTAAATCAGTGTATGCAAATTGGTGTGTGTGAGACTGAGAGAGCAGAACAGTTAGATTTTAAACTGTTTATTTATTGTTGGCAGGTATGTGGAGGAGCATATCCAAAGGACAGGAGTTGCTATAGAGACCCAGGGCTTCAGCTTTGTTACCAGTGGGCGAAAGAGGGAGTCGCTCACGGTAAATGTGATTTATACATTGTAGTTTTATGCAAGGCGTACATTTTGGCTATTTGATTTTCCATGCAAGTTGTAAATGGAGTATCTATGAAACATTCTGTTCACATTTTGTTGCTTAATCTAATTTGCTTAAGAAAGAAACACATTTTACAATCAAACTAACTTCCAAAAAGGGTTCTACTTAAATCATTAGCTTGACCAGATTTTACTTAATCATCTAAATCAGTGGTGGGCAAACTTTTTAGACCCGAGGGCCACATCAAGTTTTGCAAACCAAGTGAAGGGCCACATGTCAAATCCTTCAAAAAATAACTTTTATTTATAGTGGCAGTATGCATGGAACATGTAATATCGGACAGAAACGTGTCACATTAACACACATTTTTTTTTTTAATACTTATTATTGAGTCATAGTAGTCAAATTAATTTGCACTATTTATATTTATGTATCAATCATCATAAAACAATAAAATAATCCCTTATAAAATATAATAATAATAATGTAATAATTTTACAGTGGAGAATAGAAAAGATATTGTCTGATAGAAAATATCTCATATTAACACATTAAAAATAATTTGAATGTTTGCGTGAAAAATGCCGACTTAGGTTGTAGTCTTTAAAAACAGCAATACTTTCTTGGCATATTAGACATACCGCTTTCTGTCCGATATTGGTGAAGAAGTATTTTGTTGTCCATTCTTCCTTAAACGCACGACATTCAGAGTCAATTTTTCTTTTTTTTTGCCTGACTCATTTTCAGTCATTACCGGTCGAGTGCATTTAATATCTGAGAGTGTGTTCGTTCTAATTTTACTGGTTGCATTTACTGTACTGCGTGCAATACTGCCATCAAATGGCGTTCACTTGTATTGCATCATTAATTTACTAAATCTGAAACCAAACAGTTACTCAGAAGCAGCATTTTAAAAAACTCCCTCGCGGGCCGGATGAAAGAGTTTAGCGGGCCGCATATGGCCCACGGGCCGTAGTTTGCCCACCTCTGATCTAAATACTTTTAATGAGCCACAAACGTATTCACTTAAGTTGCTTAACATGAATAAAATTATGAACTTAAACTAACTTCTGCTTATAAAAAGTGGACATGGCAAGCCTTCCAAACATAATAACATGACACGTGTTTTGATGGTGGTCAATAAGATGTTTAATCAGAGTCACTTGAGTTTCTTTATATTGGTATTCCTGTCTCTATTTCTCTATAATAAAAATTTGCAAATAATTTAAAATGCTTATTTTAGGATTCATGCATCTTCCATGCAATTTCCATTTTTTTTATACAGTAGTAATAAAAAATAAACTACTCCACACTGTTTCGTGCTATGTGAACATAAAGATATATGAAATGAAAAGAATGTACGGTAGTCAACAATTGAAGTGGATCAACCTTTCATCAAAGTTGTCCTAAAACTATTTTACAACACCTAATATTGTCTTGGGACAATTTAGAAAAACTTTTTTGATCCACTTCGAATGTTGACTACTGTATTCTAATGTAAACATCTTTGACTATAACCCCTGTTGTCTTTTAGGGAAATGCAACACTCCATCTGTATCCACACTTCAAACCACTGCAAGACTTTAAAGGTTTGAGTTTTGTTAAGTGTATTAAATGTAAAGCCATGTTGCTTAGCAAATTGCCATGAATCTGTGCATAAATTGCTATTTTCTCAATTTTAGGGGTGTCAGAATACCTCGGCACTGAGATTTGTACTTCACGGCAGAAACGTTTCAGCTTGGTGACTTTTGTTGACACTCCTGGTCTTGTGGATGGAGATATGAAGTATCCCTTTGACGTGGACCAGGCTGTTCTGTGGCTCGGTGTGTGTGTGTCTTGTATTTATTTATGTGTTCAATTCTTGGTGTTTTATTGTGTAGTCATACATGTTCTACATATGTACTGCGGTTTAACACTCACTGATTAAAGTTGCTTCTGAAATTGCTTCTTAAAACATTAATAGTATTTTTGTGGTCCCATTTGAACTATTCTGCCTGTCTGCATTAGGTGAGCTGTGTGACCTGATCCTGGTCTTCTTTGACCCAATGGGACAGGCTTTATGCAAGCGCACGCTCAACATTGTAGAGAAGCTGAATGACAATCAAGGGGACCGGCTTCGTTTTTATCTCAGTAAAGCTGATGAGGCTGGAGGAGAGTCTGATCGACAAGTAAAATAAGCCTATACACCCTATTGTTCACTAACTCCTTTTATTTTGCATGTACACTCCTGTTCTAATATACTGCATGTCTGTGCCCACCAGGACTGCAATTCATTATTATAATACAAATAATATTATAATGGTTTATAACGGGTGGGCAAACTCAGTCCCGAAGGGCCCGGTGTCCTGCACAGTTTAGCTCCAACTCTAATCAAACAAACCTGCTTATAGATTTCTAGTGATCTCAAAGACACTGATTAGTATGTTTATTAATGTTGGAACTAAACTGTGCAGGACACCGGCCCTCCAGGACCAAATTTGCCCACCACTGGTTTAAAAGCAAACAAATTCCTGTGATGGATCTACGTTTTCAGCATTGTTATTGTTCAGTGTCAATTTATCAGAAATCATTCTGATATGATCTGATATTTTGATGCCCTGTCCTCCTTTTTCCTCTTACTTTTTTTTCCTTTTCATTCTTCTGATTCTTCTTCTATTTCTTCTGCAGCTCATTCTTGTCTTCCTGCTCATCTGACTTCCCCTGCCTCTTTTCCTGTTGCTTCTACTCTTCTGCTCTACTCTTCCTTCTCTTGCCGCTGCTTGTTTTTGGCCTTCTCCTGCTTCTTATTCTCCTCTTTCTTCACCTGCTCATTTTGCGTCTCCTGTTGCTGCTACATTTTTTTCCTGCTCTTTCTCATTCTCCTCTATCCAATTTCTCATTCTCCTTTCCTTTTTTTTAATCTTTATTTTTGCTGAAACAGTGTTTCAATACTTCATTATTGGTTCTTTCAGAGAGTTATGATGCAGATTGTGCAGGAGCTTTGTAAACGCCCGGGACTCAATAAGTGTGGCTTTGACATGCCCACTATCTACGTTCCCAACCCTAATAAGGTATCATAACCCTTTCAGCTCCACACTATTTCATTCAGTGTGAACTTTGATAATTGTCACTTATGAAATAAAACCCAATATTTCTCCTCGCCATCTCCACCATCAGCCCAGCCGGTGTGTTAATCAGATTGATGATGTGTGTCGGACCATAGAGAAAACCATTAATCAGACTGTGCAGAACACGCTTAACTCTCTGGAGAAGGACTGTAACCTCATCACCGAGGCCGTCACTGAGACGCTTGAGAATGACAGGTACTGCATTTGTAAGATTGCATACATACAAATGTTCAAATGCTAATGTTTATTTGATTGACACCATCTACTAGAGCAGTGTTTCCCTAACCATGTTCCTGGAGGCACACCAACAGTGTATGTTTTGGATGTCTCCCTTATCTGAACCATTCATTTCAGGTTTTTCGAGTCTCTTCAAATGATGAGTTGATTCAGGTGTGTTTGAATAAGAGGAGGTTGAAAATGTGAACTGTTGGTGTGCTTTCAGGAACAGGGTTGGCAAACACTACTAGAAATGTGGTGCAATATCATTCAAGAAATCGATTCTAAAATTGTCAAAGTGCATCTCTCTTCTGTCTTGAATTGATTGGGAGCTTTGTTTTCAAAAGCAGATGATTATGTTGGTTAGTTTTTATCCGTGCACTCTAGTACTTACAAGGAAAAGTGTTTGTGTGTCTGGCTGAATCATCCAAGTTGGCTTTTATATAACAAAATTATGTAAATGTAGCTCACTGAACACACTTGTAGTTCATTTAAAACTATCCTAAATTTATTCATGATTATTTTAGGTTCAAGTGGTATTCATAAGGAATTGGATGCCTGCAGAATGTGGCTGTTTGTAAAGCATACAGCTCCACGTGCTGTTAAAAAAACCAAGCTCAGAATTGATTCAAGCATCACCACATACAGTATTTCCTGTCTTCTATTACAATTGTCATTCCATGTTTTGCTCCCCATAGGCAGTGCAGCACACAGAACCGTCGAGCACGTTTTAAGGGCTGTTTGCTGGGCATGATGGGTTTCATTGTGCCCCTGCTGCTGCTTGTTGTCCTGGTACTTGGCAGCCTCTCCAAAGACGTACTGGTGCTGATGCTGGGTGACAGTGGCACAGAGGCGCTCTCACTATATGTGGTTAGTGAACACGTATATGCATTTATTTACGTGTGTGGGGGATTCTCTAGACACTGATGTTGATGTGGGTTTATGTGTTCAGGCTCCGGCAGTGAAGGCATTTGAGTCCCTGTCTGTGGAAGTGCAGCTGTACAGTTGTGCTGGACTGGTGCTGTTGTCCTTCATCCTTCTCCTGCTTGCTCGCTTTTCTTTCAGGTAAGGAAAAAAGAGATCATGCAGACATTTAGGGATGTGAAATTAAAATTCTTGGCTGAAAGTAAAAAACTCTGGATGCACTTGGTCAAAAAATGAAACTGCTTTTGTGTTTTTTTTTTTCTTCTTTACACTAGCCAATAAGACTGCTGTATTATGGGAAAAATCTTAATTAAGATGATTTTGGTCATAATTGTAATCCGGTTTATTTAAAATGATTCTCAGTGGGCCATATGTCCAAAAAGATGTATATAGTTTTCCCCCTGGTAAATAAGGTTGATAGTACACCATTTTAAAGATCATTAAATTTCACAATGGGACAAACTAGTAAGATAGTTAAATGGTTCTCACAATTATGAAAAGGAAATAAATACAAAATAATAAAATATACTAATGAAACAAACTCTGATTTTAGCATCTTCACTGTAAGAATTTGGCCCAATCCAATTCTACCCCTTAGCCCTTCCCCTTACCCCTACCCCTCGTTTTGTGCGTTCATGTGAAGGGGTAGAGGTGTCCCAATTTTCTTTAGCTTGAAGGTGTATGGCTAAGGGGAAGGGCTAGATAGCCCTTGAAACAGAGATTTTTCAGGACCAAACTCAAAACCAAGGGGTAAGAAAATTTCCCAGAATACACCATCTACAACGGCAGCTTGGCTGCACATGGAAGTCAGGAGAAAAAAAAACAATAAAAAAACACAATTTTACTATCTATAATCCCATATCTAAAATCTCGCGACATACTTTCACATCTGTCACTCGATGACACTGCAATACCCTGTCAGAAAAGTCTAGTGGCTGGGAATGACCTTTTTACAGTGTCTGCTATAATGTTAATGTAATTTTCATATAGATAAATATGGCCACTGTGTAAACGCACAGTACAGTTACAAGCTTATTGCCACATTATATCGTTATGATAACATATTGTTGCCCTCAGTGATTTGCTGAAGATAAATATAAAAAAAACACACAACTGGAATAATTACAGCAGTCACGGTCATCGATCTCACATGAAGTAAGAGCTTGCAATGACGTATGATGATGCGTGCAGGTGTTGGAGTGCTGTACCATTTCTTAGGGGTAAAATTTGAAGCCCTTCCCCTTCACGCTCTGTTTCAAGGGAATGGGGTAGGGGTACAAAATAGAATTGGGATTGGGCCTTAACCTTTATTTGTTTGATATTAAAGCTACAAGAATCCTTTAGGCAAGAGAAGGGATTTGTCCTTGTCTTTTGTTGTTTAATTAATAATAATAATAATAATAATAATAATAATAAAAACAGTTGGCGGCAGAACTGAACTGGGTTTTGATTAATTGCACAGCCCAACCAGCCAATAATATAACCACAGTTTATTGACCTTAACATAAAATCAGATTGGAGAAAATACATGAGCTGTATATATCGACAGATCAGAATTCTGACCATGGCTCACACACAACTGTCCAAGCTTTGGTCAGTGTTAAAGCTGCTTCTCACCGTTCAGTGACTGCAGCTGGAGGGAGCTCGACACTGCTGGGGTGTGTGTGGCACTGCAAAGTCTTTTTTTCACTTCATATTTTCAGCAATTTTTCTTATTCAGACAAAAAAAAAACATTTTTTTTTTTTTTTTTTTTGGCTGATAGTTTTCGGCAGCTGAAAATTTTGTGCATCCCTCCACACACTAGTAGGTGAAAGGGTCAGATCAACCAAAAAGGAAAATTTGCCATTTGCACACCCAACTCAGTGTGTGTGCGTGCGTGCAGCACAAGTTGAGATTTCCAGAGTATTCACTGAAGCGTTAAAAACATCTATTTGTTTTTTATTTCAGCATGTTTATGGAATACTGAGCATGTATATATATTTTTTATTATTATTTTTTTTTATTGTATACATTAAAATTTTCTTGTGTATTGTTTTTAGTTAAGTATTTAATATATTTGCTGAAAAGAATTGAAATCCTGTAGCCATTTATTGGCTTCAGTGGAATTGGATCAGTCAATCATCCTACTAGCTAGGGCTGGGTGATTTAATCAAAATCGACATTCAGAACCTATAATCGATTAAATTTTTCCAGGTCAATTTTTTCAATTACTTTCCCTACCGCGTGTGGAGTCACATAACCCCGCTTTGTTTACACTTCTGCATTGAGCGCAGTGTATGGTCTGGCGCAGCCTTCATGCATTCGCATACCCCTCGCTGTGACTGATGCCGATGATGACCTCTCAAAAAATGTAGCTACACGTTATGACAATGCATGGTGCAAGGTCTGTGATTGATCAGCTTGGTAGCATTGACGAGTGTAGGCGGTGCAGAGAGGGCTAAAAACATAAATAAAATTTAAAAAATCAATTTAAAATCAAGTTAATGTTCAATTAATCGAGATTTTGATTTTAGGCCAAATCGCTCCGCTCTACTCTTAGCTACTATGAATTCTTGGTATATCGTGATCAATCACTTCATCAGTCATGCAGCGAACACGATATAATATCACTTTATGGGAAAGAACAGCTTCAGCATTACATACAGTACTTATGAGCTCTTTCTCTCCTCTTACCATATTTAGAACTAAATCGACTCTCTCTGGGAAACAAAAGAGACAACTTCAGGAAAAACTGGAGTATGTCCAAGAGGTGGTCAAGAGCAAAAAGGTATAGTTTGCATTTGAGTTAATGTACAAAACTGCTAGAGTGTTGACTGACTCGGCTAATGATTTTCCTGTATGTTCCTGCAGAAAAAACTCTACGAAGAGTACCTGCGTCAGAGTGTGGGAGATCAGGACATGAACTGAAGGAGAATATAGGCGTCCAGCATTTGAAGAGGTAGAATAAAGCACACAGAAGTACCACTGAACTGCATCTAATCATTCCTGTTACATAGCGGACACAGATAAGCTACTTTAAGGGCACTTGGTTACTCCTGTGAGCTCTGTCTTCCAGCACTAATGAATGATGGAGCTGTGGACCAATACTGTGTTTTATTCGTTTTAGTCTCATATTATTAAACTAGTACTGTAAAGGTTTATAATGGAAGAGCCACATGATGAGAATAGCTCTGAAATATCATGTTTAGCATTAACAGTTCTTTAATGTAATCCTCTTTCTTTGCTTTATAATGCTCCTGTATTGTATGGTAAATTACCACGATGACTGAGGAATGAGCAGCTCTTCATATTTGGCATGAGATTCTAGTGACTCCTGGTGTTTATTCACATTATTGTCAATTTTAATAGAAATATTGAAGCTGACTTTTGTATTCCATGGTTTCCTACATTTTTATGTCAACTTGTTGCTGATATGATAATAAAAATGAATAAATATGTGTTTGGTTTCATGTGGCATTCAGGAATTGTCAAAATGAGATGCTTGACTAGGTCATGGTTAACATCCTAATCCTCTGAGGAATTTTAGATGAGACCTGTTGGGTGTGTGTGATCATGCATGCATACTCATTTTATTCTTATCATATATATATATATATATATATTTTTTAGATGGTTTTTTTTAAATTCAAAGCAAGTTTCTTGGTATTTCGATTTGCCTTTACAAATGAACTCATGGTTTTTAAGAAGATTTAAAATAAAAAATATCTTAAATGCAGATAGATGCCATTTTTATATACCATTTGTTTTTCTTGACCAATTGTAACAATTTTTTTTTTAAATAACCAGTTCATTTTAAACAACTACACAGAAGACAAAACATGATTGTCAATTTATCATAAATCTTTACACAGTTTTGTACTAAAAAAGCTAGACAAATATGGGGGGAAAATATCACTTATGTACAGTTTAGAAGCAGAATTACTCAATGTTGTTTGCAAAACTAATTAATAAAGGAATGGAGACCGCTTAGAATTAGATTAAAACTGAAGAGTTCCAAATAATGTTTTCCCTATAGTTTTACATTTTAGAAAGCCATATACATATAATATAGCTTTAATTTTTAATTTGTGAATTGTAACTTGCATACATGCATTACTATTTGTGTACACACACACACACACACACACACACACATATAAAAATAAATATATAAATATTCTGTAAAATGTTTTGTTTCGGGTTTAATCAAATATAGAAATTACATTTTCCATGAAAAAGAAAATATGGTAAATTATTGATTGGATTAAATCTGAACGTTTATCTTTTTCCTCTAAAAATATTGAATCACCTAATGCTTTTATATTAAGCATATATGGAGTGTGGAACTGGCAAGCCACACTGCATTGTGAAATGGAATTATTCTTGTGAGTCGGTTCTTTTGTAATGAACCGACCAAACCGGTTCACCTTGTATGACGTGAAATATTTGGACTGAATTACGTCTTGTATAAATGAACAAATCCTCCTTCGTTTATAATGAAATTATCACTAATGTAGTTAAAATGTAATAGTCAAATACAGAGGTAATCATTTTTACTCAATCAGACAAAAAAAAAGCAATATTACGAAAAATGGTTTTGCATAAGGGAATGCAGCGCTCGGCATATATAAGTACACCCCTTACAAATCTACCATTTAAATTCATATTTTCTAAAGGAAGCTTTAGAGTATTATATTTGTGCATATACTTTAGTCAGTAACAAAGCCAAATCTGGAGCTAATCTAACAAAATAACTTGCAATAATGGTTCAAAAATTAGTTGCTCAAATAGATATGTTGGGGGGGGGGGGTTAATTTTGTAGGTTGTAATTTTTTTTAACATGTTGCTTAAATTTAATTGTGTTATCTTTCTATTTCTAAATATGTTTGGTGACAAATTATATTTTATAAATATATCTGTTTAATAAATCTGTTTTGTTTAAATGCACCAAAATGTATAACCTATATTCACTGAGAAATTGATAAAAATATTCATTATCAATATAGAGTGTACTCATTTATGCTGAGCACTGTATGTCCCCCCCCCCCCCCCCCCCCCAATTAAAGCTTGGTAACCCTGAAGGACATCAAGATGTATGGGGGTCAGCAATAGTAAGAAATGGCTCTCTGATCTATATATTTAATATTAATAATTAAATCTGTATAATCTAGATATACAATTGATCCCCCCTATTTAATGGTATAAACTATTGTGAATGCATAATCGCGCTAAACAATGCTAGGAAAAATACTCAACAGTCTGAAACTGGCAGGTCTAGAGCACTAATAGACATCTTGAGTATCCACAAAACATGTTTCTGGAAAAATATGCGTTTATATCTGCATGCAACCTAAAAAAAGAAACATTAGATAATTTGTATAGTTTGACCTACAGTAACCTCTAAAATAGTCCCTAAATATCCCTCAAAACACTGAAAGCATACACATTTCATTAATAAATTAGATGTAATTTAAATACATTCATAAATTTGATTCACTGAAGCATGCATTACCAAACTACTACCAAAAAAGTGAACCCCCCTTATCGTCAATGTATAATTCGCTCACTGGTTTTAGTTGCAGTGTTTTGAAGAACAGTCACATCAAAACCATGTATTTGTCAAATAAAACTGTTTGGGATCGCATGGATCGCCCACATCCTCTCTGGGAGTGTCGCAAAATCAAATCAGCTGCCTAGCTAGACAGCATCAAGAGCGCCTACACGAACAGCGCAGAGCAGCGCGCTTAACTCTACTCCTAGAGCCCTCGCTAGTCTTTGAGACACGCTGAGCGCCTGTGTGTGAGAGAGAGACTCTAGGGAGGATGGTTAGGTAACATCCGCAGGACTGAACCGGGGAAAGTTGTTTCCTGAACTCTTGGTGCAGTTTGCTGAAGGCCAGCCCTGCTGCACTGCACACAGGAAAAGGAAGACGGATGCGGGCGAAGGGAAGAATAACGAAACCAAAGGGAAACATCGAGACAAATGACGTGAAGCCATGGAAGTGTCGGACACGACAACAACAGCAGCCGCGTCGCGCAGTGACGAGCGTGACGGTATGAACAACCGCTACATTATTACAGTCTGTGTGTGTGTGAAGTGTCGATGTAAACACATTTTGGCGGTCATTCCGAGATTTGTTGCGATTACATTAGCTAGGAATGGTCAGTTGAGCTCTGAGGGCAAACGTCTGACCACGTAACGCTGGCTCTTAAAGCGCACGATCTGCATTATAGCACATATGCAATAATCATAATTGTGAACGTGTTTTGATTTTGGGTCACTCTTGTATTTTATTAAAGAGCAGCAGCAACAAAATAATTAAATGAATAGGGGAAAAACAGTCCTGCAAAAATCAACAGGTGTTTGCGACTAAAATCAGAATGAGACATTTGTCATGTTGTGTGTCGGATTTAAACCTGAAATAGCACTAGACAAATGAAACCCAGCTCTTTTACGGTTTATCTGCTTTTGGCAAGTTCATCTCGTTAATGGAGCTCCATCATGTGTGTCTCTTATCTGTCACGCACCTGTGTTCACACATAATGCAGCTGTTTTGCTTGAATCTTTAAAAATAAAACAGTGGAGGGGAGAGGGTGTTTAGCAGAGTTTGTAAAGTCCTTCTGTGTCTCTGTTTCCCTTCCAACAGAAGCTGAATTAGACCTGCAGGCTGAGCTAATCGAGTGCAGAGCTCAGCTGGAACATTGGCAGGGCGTGGCGAGGATCTGCGAGTTTAGCAAACAGGAGGAGCTGCAGGACCTGCAAAAACACTGTGACCAGGAGATTCAGTCTTTACAGGAGGCTCTGCGAGGTGAGGAGTTGCCTAATGTGCTGCTAAAGCACAGATCTGAGGATTGTTTTTTTTTTTTAAATATACACTAGCGGTCAAAAGATTGGGGTCAGTAGGATTTTTAAATGTTTTAAAATAAACTTTTTCTGCTCACCAAGGCTGCGTTTATTTCAGCAAAATGCAGTACAAATTGTAAAATTGTGAAATGTTATTGCACTATAAAATAACTGTTCAAAAGTAGTTTATAATTTAATCATTTATTCCAGTGATTATAAAGATGAATTTTCAGCTTCATTACTCCAGTATTCAGAGTCACATGATCCTTCAGAAATCACTCTATATTAGTTATTATTATTATTATTATTAATATTATTATTATTGTTATTATTATGGTATTAGTAATAAAAGCAATAATGACTGGAGTAATAATTTCATTTAAAGTACATTAAGAAAAAAATGTTGTAAAAAAAAAAAGTTAAATATTTATTAAAATTTTTAAATATTTAATAAATGCCGCCTTGATGAACAGAAAAAGAAAACATGAAAAAAACTGACCCCAAATCTTTGACTGGTAGTGTATATATATAAATATATATATTATTTTTTTTATATTTTAAATGTTGTCATACAAATTGACAAATGTTTACATTTGATCAGGGGTTCCCAAACTTTATTCTTATAAAGGGCAAAAAACCAAACTTGATTGATGGCTGTGGGGGAAAGTTAAATATGCCAAATTGTATTACATTTAATTTGCCATGGGTAGTTTCCTAATTTATTTGCTAAGATAAAAAAATAACTAGAAAACGTTGCTTTAAAACATATTAATTAATGATGCAGTATCGTTTTATAATGAACTTATTATAGTAAAAACATAAACAATCCCGTTTATAACACAATGGAGTTGAGCCGCTCTTGGCTTTGATTGTCCTCTATCTGTCAAGTGACAGTATTTACATTTTATAAGTCTAATTAATTTACAGCACTTAAATGAAACATTTAATTTTAGTTGGCTTTTTTGTAGCTCCTCAATTAAACAAAGAATCAAAAGGTTTTGTTAAATTCGAAATCTCTCTCAAAGGCATTTGCCCCAATCAACTCCCCATCAATCTCCCTCCCTTTTTTGATGGCAAGGCCAACCTAAAGTTACCTTGGACCAACTTTGGCCTGAGGGCCCTACTTTGAGCACCTCTGATCTAGACTCTCCAAAAAGTCATAGAATACTTTCCAAACAGACCAAAATATATAATTTTATTTTTCAAAAATAGGTATTTTTCTAGAGGTCATCCTCTTTATTTCCTTTATCCACTGAGATACACCAGGACTGTCTTCCTTTTTTCCAAGAACACGCAATTACATGTTTAGCTTCCAGCAAGCATAAAATTAACCGCAATGTTTCATGTTTGGTCACTTTAAAGTTCAGTGGACAAATATGCAGCATACTCAAGCTGGGATCAAGAGGAATATCAATGATTTGACTTACAGCATTCAGTATTTTAAGATTGTTGCATGGTTAAGTGGTCAGAAATTCCAAGCAACAGTCCAGTTAACATAAAATGGGTTCATGTCATTGTAAATCTTTATCCTGATATATCCTATGTAATGCAATAAAATAAGCTTTTATTAACTTTTTGTTTTTTTACACATTTCTTGTCATTATAACAATGAAATGTTCACCTAAAAGTACAAAAACACTATAGACAGTATATTAATTTAGGAGGAATGATGATAAAGTACATGAACAATCATTTCTAATGTAAAGCGCAGGAAATTTACAAAATGTCTTCATGTAACACGCTGTTCTTAATATTCTAATGATTTTTGGCATTAAATAAATCAATAATTTTGACCTATATACAATGGTTTTTTGTCTATTGCCATAATATATCTGTGCAACATAAGGCTGGTTTTGTGGTCCAGGGCCAATATCAGATTTTTTTCCAATATAATGCAGCCTTACATTTACAGTTGTTTTACATGTTTTCCCTTAAATACTTACATTTCAGCTGCAGGACCAAATGGCTGTCATTTATGTTGGACTATCTCAGGACTATGTCTATGTGTTTATGTGCTTGTTGCTGAGGCTTTTCCCCCCTGATATCACACTACCCTACTTTAAGGAAAAGTCTGGGAGGGGCTTTTATTTTTCGCCTCCCTTTTTCCAATGTATCTTATTACCTATTTACTATGCTACCTCTCGTCTAACTTGTCTTCCCCTGAAATGTGTGATGTTTTTATATGGTCGGAGGGGTCCAATTTCACTGCATGTAAAAGTGTATGTGGGAAAAAAAAAAGGCTTTTTTCATCATCATCATCATCATCATCATCATCATTAATTTAAGTACAGAGCTTTTTGCCGTGGCTTCAGAATATACTTATTTTTAATCAAAATGTGATATGACTCATTTCTGTATGGGATTCAAGGCTGTTCATTTAAACTCATTCAGATTCTGAAAGTCTCCATTTCTGCATGCAGCACTCACTTTTCACAATCCATTTAACAGCTGCAGTCATGTAACTGAAACAGTGAAGCATGGCGCCAGCAATACCAAGGTCACGAGTTCAATTCAGTGGCAAAGCATGAACTGATAAAATGTATGCCCTGAATGTTATTTAAGTCACTTTTGATGAAAGCATCTGCCGAATGCATGCTGCAAAATAAAATCTCACTCTCTATTGTTCAGTAAGCTGTTACACTCAGAAGTGTACGGTGGTTTTGAATCTGTTGCAGTTTCCATTAGTCAGCTTCAATGTCATGAAGTTGAACATTACCCAAAGAACTGGATGCAGCAGGATAGGAGTTTCAATTCCTTTATATCCCGTTTCCCTGTTTTTGCCCATTTCAGAAACAGCTGCTCAGTATGAAGCCAGAATATCTACTCTACAGTCGGAGAGAGCGCAGTGGAGGAGAGCTGCTCTGCCGCATGACACTAAGGTTTGTGTCTTTTCATTTCATTTTCCTTCGGCTTAGTCCCTTTATTCATCAGGGGTCCCCACAGCGGAATGAACCGCCAACTTATCCAGCATATGTTTTACACAGCGGATGCCCTTCCAGCTGTAACCCAATACAGGGAAACACTCATTCACACACATACACTTTATTCAATTCACCTGTAGCACATGTCTTTGACCTGTAGGGGAAACCAGAGCAGCTGGAGGAAACCCACGCAAACACGGGGAAAACATGCAAACTCCACACAGAAATGCCAATAGGTCCAGCCGGGACTCAAATCATCAACCTTGCTGTAGGCGACAGTGCTTTCCACTGAACTACCGTGTTTTATGTCCCTTATTTTTATTTTGCCCGACCCATTGTGTTCTCCAAACAAGGATTTTTTTCCACTTTAATTTTCTTAAAGACTTATTTCAGTTTCTGCATTATGTATTTCAATTCCTCTTTCATCTTTAGGGCCTGATTTACCATCAACTAATGCTGAGTTTACACCAAACACAGAAACTAGAAATTAACCCTAGTGTTGGTAAAAGAAACTTCTATACATTTTCCAACAGTTGGAATCAGATTGTTTTCACCCATTGTAGTATCTGGGTGACACACAAGTTTCTAATTCTTGGAGAGGATCCTCCCACATGCTCTATTTGTAAAAGCACTTTAACTATGAAGCATGCTCTATTGGATTGTGTTGGTTTTAAGTCTGTGAGAAACTTATTTTTTTCAGTTTATACATTTGAAGCTAATTTGAACAGTTTTAATTCAAATACAGTTTTAGTGCTTTTAGTAAAAATAAATTTAAAAACCTTGCTATAATCTATGTCTCCATTATACTTTCTCGCCATTAAAATGGGCACAGAAGCTGGCATGGTGGTAAACACAAACTCCAAACACAGAGCACCACGTCACTGGTTCTAGTTTACTTAATGTTTTTCACCTCGAATATATTGTAGTTTATAGTTACTATATACTATACAGGTTTGAAATATACTTGCGGTGGTAGTCGGATTGAAACACACCATTTACCCACATCACATAAATAGTTACCTATATGCGACAAACAAAACACAATTTCATTTTTATTAATAATTGTATTTATTATGACACCGTTTCTTTTCAATGGGTTAAAGTAAAAAAAAAAAAAGACTGTTAAAAAAAGACTGAAATAAAAAAAGAAATACTTTTATGCTATTCAGGAGCCATGTGCAGCCACTTGACATTTTAGGATATTTAGAAACCTGGGCCGGGCGAAGTCCCAGAAATGCACCTCTCTGTGGGTCTGAAGAGCACGGGGACAGAACGAAACTAAGCGAGAGAAGATAATTAATCTTTCGCAGATGTTTGGTTATATTGAGCGGATACAAAAACTGTAAAAGGATATTAATAATAGTTAAAAAAAAAGTCACTAAATATACTTGGGCGGCCGCTAATATACCTGGGCGACCCGCCCAAGTAAAGTCTATGTGTGGAAAGCATTGCTATATAGTTACTATAGTAGCTTATAGTTGCTAGTTCTATTAGATTGCGACCCAGCAATAGCATCAGATGCAGCAGTTTGATTTTATGGCACCAGGTTAAACTTTCTGGCACATTTACAGCACTCAAATACATAAAAAAAATTAAATGAAAAATAGATTTGGGTCTATGGGTGTGTGTGCATCGTTGCATGCCAGGTTTCTGTATTTATAACCACCTCAGAGGATATTGGTGGTCGCGAGTCACTGGCATTGTTATTTTAGGGGTCGCAGGCTGACAAGTTTGAGAACCCCTGTACTAAGGCACACAGTTAAAATTTAGCACTGAAAAGGCCTGAAATCAGTTTGAGTTTTGCCAATTTTATTGCATATGCGTTTATTGGAGTTTTCACTTTTAGATGCTAAATTTCAAGAGTTCCCACTTAGATATGCTTAGCATTTAAGCAGGTTTGGCATGCTGTCCCGGGAGAGAACCCTGAGCTCGGAGATACTTGAGCCCAAGGCTCCCGCCCGGTCAATAAGCATATCAGGGGATCCGAGATCAGGTAGGTCTCGAGAGCTCCCCCTAGTAAAGAGAGGAAAAGGAGGAGATGGGGTGGAAGGGGGGATTCTTCCAAAAAGGAAGATAGTGCAGTAGGGAGAAAATGATCCATTTATAGTTAGCTTGCATCACTCTGATTGGACTATTACTGATTACAGATGAGAAGCCAGATGTGCTTAATCATATCACGTGCTCCTCTCGAAATTAGTTTGTGAAACTTATTGTAGTACAGTATTTAAACGAATCATGCTATGTGAGGTTTTGCAGTAATACACTTCTATTTTTTGTAGAATGACTGAAAGAATTTAACACCATATCTGTTGATTAACAATCTATCTATTGGACTGTGGTCCCCTATTGAGTAAATCTGCCTCTTGGTGTTTTTATTAATCTTTGTTTACTTCTCATTGTGCATGTAGGGAATTTTTAAAAAGGGTAAGGTGGAAGGAACGTCTCCCTACAATGATGGAGCACTGGGTGATTCCTCTCCCCTGCGGTGTGCGGATCACGAAGGCTCAGGGTCAGACTCTGATCCTCTGGAGCTGCTGGCAGAGACTTCAGACACAGAGACCACCGGCCTCATGATGGACTACTTTCCCCAGCACTGCGACTCTGCCTCTCTGTCCTCTTTCTCTCTGGATACTCCCTCTCTGCCCCGACATCCACCCCCTCAGGATGACACTGCCTCCCTGCTGTCCACTGGAACATTGGTGCCAGAAGCAATCTACCTGCCACCACCGGGACACAGGCTGGTCACTCATGCCGACTGGGACAAGCTGCAAGCACAAGTCAGTATACCTCTAGTGTTTCTTTTAGGTTTCCCACTGCCATGAAAGCTGTAACAGGAACTGTAAAATTGTGGTGGTCAGGTATTGAAATTAACAAAGCCATGGAAATTAACAAAATACTAAAAAGTAATGTATTAATTTTTTAATTAGGATTGGATCTAAAATTCTTTATTCATAAGTGCTGCCTTTCTCAAGTAGTTGGTGTGGGACATTTTTAGCTTATTTTCTAAACATTGCAATAGAGATCATTGACATGATGACTAACGCATGATGTCACTGAGTATGTTTACATGGACACCATTAATCTGATTAAGATAATACTCTGATTAAGAGTTGATGATGTAAACAGCCATGTTTGATTAATTTAATCTGATTAAGGTCATAATCGAACTAACTAGAAATCAAATTAAGACATGTGGATGGAGTATGCCGATTTTAGTCGCATTATTAAAGTGCAGTACAGACATGTAAACACCGCAGTCAAACTATTACCGTCACGTAGGATTTTCACCACATTTTGTGACAGGATAGTCTATACACACACGGCTGTTTGACACTGTTCTCTGCACCTACATAGTCAGTGAAGAACCACAGACACCTGCATCGTGAAATGCAGAGTTTTTTATCCCATTCGGCATGCAGTTTCAAATTCCATTAAAACAACCGTCTTCCAGCAGTTCATACTCGCATCCAATATCTCGTTTGTTACCGGGGCATGCATGAAATGTTCCTGAACGAAAGTTAAAATTGCCAAACTGCAGTTGAAGTAGACAAATTAAAAGTGAAACACCTGAAATTACATGAAACTCCAGAGGAAATGAGGATAGCCTGGTGACACAATGACGTTTATCAAATTATGTGCTATAACATGTAAAACAGGATCATGAAAGGAACATTTAAAAAGCAACTCATGTAAACACCTTAATCATATTTTTGTCTTATTTAAATGAAGGCAAATCATTTGATTACTGATGTCCATGTAAACGTAGAAACTGTCTCTTGTTCCTGCACATTTGTAGCTTGTGGAGCTTCAAGACGAGGTGACAGAGCTTCAAAAACTGAAAGCTGAACTAGAGAGAGAACTGGAAGTGCAAAGCACAGAGACACAAAAACAGGTACTGAAACTCTTACTACTTGTCTTTTACAAGACGAATGTTCCAAAGAACAACATTTATTCTTTTATTGGTACAATTGCAATTATTTTTAAAGTAAAGTTTCATTGATTCATTAAATATTTTATTATTTCCTTGCTAAACTAATTATAATTTCTTTCTGCGTACTAATTCAAAACATTTCAATGGTAGTGTTTAATAGAATAGAATGTCTTCTGCAGGGTTCCCACGCTTCTTGAAAGTACTTGAATTTCAGACATATGAATTCAAGGCCTGGAAAGTACCTAAGAACAAACATAGGTCCTTAAAAGGGCTTGAATTGAAAGTTTATGGTGTTATTTCAACAATTGTACTGTGCTGCTTTTAAAAACTGAATAAAAAAACTGAGAAATTACAAGACATTACAACAATACTTATAACTGTGAAGAATTTCATGAAATTGTGGAATCAGTTTATAAAATTGGAATTAGTTGTAAAATGTGGAAAGCAACAGAATTTGACAAACTTTGAAGGAATAAATTGAAATAACCGCTTTACATCTAATTAAAAATGGTTTAAAGGACACCTATTTTACCCCTTTTACAAGGTGTAAGATAAGACTTTGGTGTCTCCCGAATGTGTCTGTAAAGTTTCAGCTCAAAATACCCATAAGATAATTTATTATTGCCTCCAGAATCTGCCCGTTTTGTTATCCGAATATATTGTAGCTGTTTTTGTAGCCTGTGGCTTTAAATTAAAATGAGCTGCTTCTCCCCGCCCACCACATGCGTGTCTGCTTCTCCTGCTTTATATCAGATAAACAGCAGTCAGTGATAGAGAATTAAATGAAGCTGAAATATAGCTCATTAGTCAAAAATACCAAGTTAGTTTATTTCATGTATTTGTGGTGGAGTTTATTCAAGCCCTTCTGAAATGATGAGTCACACACAAACACTGTTTGAAGTACACTCATATATATGTGCATTTACTGACACCATGCGGCCGTGGTGAGTATACTTATGAATAAACTTATGAAACGTATAAAAATCACAGAGAGTTGTAACAAATATTTTAATCCCAGTTTATTTGCAATAAAAATGTTCTGTGGACATGTGTATACATGTTATTATAGAAACATGGCGCCTGTCAATCAAATTCCTACATCACGTTGCAGTGGGCCTCAAAATCACTGAGATGTGGGTCCTATTTAAGTGTCAGGAAATTAAAAAAACAAGTAAAAATACACTTGTCGTGTTACTATCACTCTAATATGACAGTGGACACACTATACATATAGACAGTTCTGTCCAAACAGCTTACAAAAGACATAGGTATCCTTTAAAACACAAAAGACTAATTTGAAATGTTTTTAAATATACAGTCAAGCCCAAAATTATTCTTACCCCTGGCAAATTCAGTCTTAAAGTTACTTTTATTCAACCAGCAAGGTTTTTTTGACTGGAAATGACTACACGGGCTTCTCCCAGAACATAAGATGATGTACAAGAGGCATAATTATGTAAAAAGAATTAGATAATAATAAAACAGTTTATAAATAAATATAATGGTTTTACTAGGACCTTGACAAAGCATGTCTGCAGATGATGTCTTGCTAAATAAACACTTGTATATTAATATATCCGTGTGTTCTTGTCTATGGCAGTTGTCAGTGCTTCAGTCTCAGGTGCAAACTTCTGAAGCCCTCCTTCAAGACCTACAGAAATCGTTTAGCATGTCACAAAATGCTGTTCAGTGCAGACTGGTGAGTAGCATGTGACTGAACCAATCAGAAGCTAGCATTAGCAGGACTTCTATGAGCTAATACCTTGATAAGATCACACGCTCTTTGGTAAACCTTTTCTTTGTGCATTTTCTCCACTTAGGCAGAGCTGTCTTACTCGCAGAAGAGAGTCTGTAATGAACTCTCCAAGCTGAAAGGTGAAGACGGTGATGTGGATGAAAGAACCGAGAACAGCCTGCCACCCCCCAGTCCAACACTAGAGGTAAATGAGTGCGCGAGTGTACATGTGGATTTGATGAAAGAGGTGTGGAGGAACTGAATGATGTGTGTTTTTGTATTACCGACATTAAGTGTGTATCTCTATAGGCAGCTCACTGTGAGGAGAGGCTTCGTATTGAAATAGTCAACCTACAGGAACAGCTGGAGACGCGCACAGAGGAGAGCGGTCTGTCTATATTGTGTCTATATTTATTTATTTACAGATATTTTTATCCTTAATGTTTTACAGTGCTCCTGTTTCCCCCACAGTCCAAAGACATGCGGTACAGGTGAATTGGGTAGGATAAATTGACCGTAGTGTACGTGTGTGAATGAGTGTATGGATGTTTCCTAGTGATGGGTTGCAGCTGGAAGGGCTTCCGCTGCGTAAAAGATATGCTGGATATGTTGGCGGTTCATTCCGCTGTGGCAACCCCAGATTAATAAAGGGATTAAGCCGAAAAGAAAATGAATGAATGTTTCACAGTGCATTCAAACTATACTCATGGGAATGTAATTAATCACATTGGTGTTTGAGACACAGAAATATGTTTGTTTGTTTGTTTTGCTTTTCATCACTGCTCAAGCACAATATTTATATTATTAATTAATATTATTATTAATTAATATTCACAATAATAATTCATACTTAAAGGGATAGTTCATCCAAACATCTCAATTTACTCTCCCTCAAGTGGTTCCAATTCTTGCAGTTTCTGTCTTCTGCTAAACACAAAGGAATATACTTTGAAGAATGTTAGAAACTGGAAGCCACTGACTTCCTGTAGGAGGAAAAAAGGTAATGTAGAATTAATAGCTGCCAGTTTTCAACCTTCTTCCCAATATTTCTTTTTATAACTTTTTATTTAGTTTATTTTTTTGCAATACAGAACAATAGTTTGACAGGAAAATAAAATAAAAACATGCTAACATATATCATTACATACATACAATATGCACATATAATTACCTATATATACACCACATAAACTTGGATGTAAAAAAAGAAAAAAGCCAAACGCATAAGATTGCTATATCTCTTCCAATTATCATTTACTTAAATGTCTTTATTTTCCTTGTAAATCAACCATTTTTCCCAAACCTTCCTAAAAATATCCATTTTCATCCTCAACATAAATGTCAGTTTTTTCATTACATGAATTTCTTCAATTATCTTAAACCACTGCTTACATTTCAAAATTGAGTCTTTAAGCCAGTTCCTTGTTATAGCTTTTTGCATGCCACAAGAAGAATCGTACACAAATATTGGAACTAGGAACTCCATATCCAAACACCTCAGAAATAACAACAAAATATTTTCTTTTGAGGGAGAGTAGAGTATTTTGTTTTGTCTTTGGATGAACTACTGTGTCCATTTCAAAGTTTTTTTTCTGTTTGTTAAAGATTTTGATTGTTTTATCTACTTTAAAGAATGTGGTCTTCTTTTCTTTTCGGGTTCATCACATCTGCTCCTCCAGAAATTTTAGAAGGTAAGTCAAGTTTACTTTCTTTTCTGTCTAGTGTCAATATCTTAGCTGATATTTAAGACTAGATGTAATGCATTGAAACTGCATGCCCAGTGTCAGATTGTGAGTTTGTGAATTCTTTCTTGCTCAGTCAAGCTTGCCAGCCTGAAAGTAGAGACGGACCGCATACAGATCCGGAAGGAAAAGGTAAGCATGCCTTTTATTCTTAAGTCTTGCGTATCCTTATAGCAAGACAGTATCTGCACAATGTGTATATTGTATGCTCACAGATGTTTACAGTGTACACAAAGCTAGCATATAGCATTTTCTTTAACATCAGAATAAGGTCAGTGGGAAGAATGTAGGTGGACTTGTCTTCCTGTTAAAATACATATAGGTTTACTCTATAAAAGCAGTGTGCATGGGTTATGGCATAGGTGTCAAACTCCCTCCTGGAGGGCCACACCTCTGCACAGTTTAGTTTTTAACTCTAATTAAATACAAAGCCGCGGTCACACTGGACTTCCATTCATATGCATAAAATAATGCTACCAGACCTAATCTGAGTCATGACAACAACTCTATGAGTTTTGAAGAACGAAACGGTCCTGGATCATGTCAAATAACCAAATCCAGTTAATTGAGTAATCCACGTACGAAGAACGGACCACTGGACAAAGACACCAACAATAGTTTGCATGTGTTTATTAAGCCTGTGTCTGCTCTCAACAGGCTATCAAATGGAGTATACTTTTAAAGGGTTGATGTTTTGTGCATGTGGGTGTTAAAATCTCTCTTGCGTTCAGAAATTATATCGACAATTTATTTGTCCACATAAGCTCACTGTCTCATGTTGAAGATATCCTAACCAAATTAGTTTCTCAAGACGTTTTGAATATCAAATTTCATTTGCATGCTTGATATTGAAAGCAATGGCATTGAAGGTACTTTTATAACATCCCTGACTCATCTAATTATAATAAAATGCAAAAAGAATCCATTTAAAGGGACAGTCCACTATAAATTGTCATTGTAATTTACTCGCCCTATACTTACCCTATACTTATTTACTTATTCTTTGACTTTTCTTTTTTCTGTTAAACACTAAAGAAGATATTTTGAAGAAAGCTGGACACCTGTAACCATTGACTATCATAGTAGGAGCAACACATATTACAGAAGTCAATGGTTACAGGCTTCCAGCTTTCTTCAAAATATAATCTTTTGTGTTCAACAGAAGAAAGAAACTCATAAAGGTTTATATCTACTTAGGGTTAATTAAATAGTGAGTAAATACAAATTTTTGGTGGAACCCTTTTTAGATGTAGATGCACTCAATAAATTACACATCCATGTTATAAGTCTGTGATTTGGTGATAATGCATATCTGTTTTACATGCTGTTCACTAAATGCAATGCAGTGTGCTAGCAGTAAGAAAGTAGTCATTTGCCTATGTGTCTCTGCAGTTGGAGGCTGAACTGCAGGAGTGTCGAGTGGAGGTGCAGGGTCTGCGTGTGGCGCTTTCTCACCTTCAGAAAGACAACAAAGCTCACATCCAGGAAAAGGTATACCTGCGTCTTTGTGTGCACAGATGAATATCAGTGAATGTGGCTGAACAGTGGTGTATGTCTCTCTGTGTCCTTCAGGCGGGGTTGCAGCAGCAGTGTTTAGAGTTACGCAGTCAGGTCATCAGCCTGCGCTCTCAACTAGACACCAGTCAGACTGTGCAGAAGGATTTTGTGCAGCTGTCTCAGTCACTGCAGGTACTGCACTGATTTAGGATCAGTATGGAGAACATGCTCTTTATCCGTCCTGCATAAACATTGCAGTCTCTGTTGGCATAATCCATCAGTTGTTGATGGTACACACAAAATACTGCACTGGCTACATCATTTATACTCTGAATTTGACATTGGACAAATCTTTGAGGTAAAACATAAGGGATTTTTAATGGTAATTGTAACTAAAACTAACAAATGGGTAATTATTTGAAGGAGAGCAAACATTAGCTGAAAATAAATATAATGTAAAAAAAAACAAAAACTTTTTATTAGAGGCGTGTTGTCAGGGCAATTTAAATTTTGTTTCATCTAATTTGAAGTACTAAAATAAGTAAATCTATAAAAGCTTAAACTAAAACTACATTCATTTATAGATGAATATAAAAATGTATATAACATCAGTGCTTCCCACAGGTTTAAAATATACTTGTGGTGGTAGCCACATTGAAACGCACCATTTACCCACATCACATAAATAGTTAACTCTATGAGACAAACAAAACATGATTTAATTTTTAACAATTGTATTTACTATGACACTGTTATACACTATTTCTCTTACTTATATGCTATTCAGGAGCCATGTGCACCCACTGACAGGTCAAATCCGCTTCTCTCTCTCTTTCAAGTTCAAAGCAAACTTGAATGCCAAAGCATTTTAGATGTGTATATAAAATAGCCTATGTAATATAGCCTAATGACATCATCAAATTAATAAAATAATCAGTACAGTGAGGAAAGGTGGGTCGCGCAAAGTCACTTACCGCAAAGTTACTTAAATCAGTATGATAATGAGCAAACGACTCTTTAGAGACGATTTTGTTTTTCAAATAAATCATTTTAAGTTAAGACACATGAGCTGAAACAGTCTGAGTCAGCATTCATTGAATGACTGAGTCCGATTCATTTGTGTTGAACTGTCACGTGTCTACGTCAGTAACATACAGCATTCATGACAGCTGCAAAGCATTTGATAAATTGAAAAAGTTGACAATAAAAGATTCTGCATATGTCAACAAAGGTCAATCATATTTTCTTTTAAAAAAAGAAGAGTATCTTCGTCAACAAATAATGAAAATCGGTAGAAATAAATGAATAGAAATAAACTGAAAGAATAAAAAGGAATAAAAATCTCTAAAAATGATCATATTTACCAGATTAAAATGTGTAGATTATTTAAATAAGGTAAACGCATTGATTAACCATTACTAATGTGTGCATATATTTGCAGCTAGTTTAGACCAGTGATTTTGTTCTCTCTGAGTATATAGTAAAGTTTTTATGAGTCGTTTAAATAAATAAAAAAAAGAATTATTTAATTGGCCAGACCAATTTTTTTTAAGTGCCAAAAAGGCGCGTCTCTGTGGGTCTGCAGAGCAGGTGAGACTGTGGGAGTGTTGACAGATCTCATGTGTACAGAACGAAACCGCTAAAGGAGAGAAGATTTTCCACTACTTAATCGATTGGGGATGTTATATTGGGCAGATACAAAATAGTGTAAAAGGATGTTAATAATAGAAAAACAAATGCGTCACTAAATATACTTGGGCGGCCGTTAATATACCTCGGCGGCCCGCCCACGTAAAGTCTGTGTGGAAAGCACTGAAAATAGATATAAAACATAAGCAATAGACGGACATGTATCTATATTCACACACACATACTAATTTCAAATAGTTTCCTTTCAATATAATTGTGGTGTCTCTTGATCTTGAAAATATGATATATTTATATTTCCATTTAATCGTCTGGCATATACTTTCATCCAAAGGAACTTACAAATCTGGACAATAGAATCAAGACAAGAACAACATAATCTAAATTTATTACATATTCTTTGAGTATTTACAGTTGAAGTCAGAATTATTCGCCCCCCTGTTTATTTTTTCCCCAATTTCTGTTTAACGGAGAGAAGATTTGTTCAGCACATTTCTAAACATAATAGTTTTAATAACTCATCTCTAATAACTGATTTATTTTATCTTTGCCATGATGACAGTAAATAATATTTTACTAGATATTTTTCAAGACACTTCTATTCAGCTTAAAGTGACATTTAAAGGCTTAACTAGGTTAATTAGGTTAACTAGGCAGGTTAGGGTAATTAGGCAGGTTATTGTATAATGATGGTTTATTCTGTAGACTATCAAAAAATATATAGCTTAAAGAGGCTAATAATATTGACTTTCAAATGACTTTTAAAAAATTAAAAACTGCTTTTATTCTAGCTGAAATAAAACAAATAAGACTTTCTCCAGAAGAAAAAATATTATCAGACATACTGTGAAAATTTCCTTGCTCTGTTAAATATCATTTGGGAAATATTTAAAAAAGAAAAAACATTCAAAGGGGGTTTAACAATTCTGATTTCAACTGTATCTCCTCTATTACCTCTGAGTTCATACTTTTATGTTTATATTATGTTTGTGATTTACTTAAAATGTGTTTTATGTGTCTACTAAAAAAAATTAAATCATTTTAATATTTTTGTCAAAATAAATTGTCCTAAAAAGTAAAAATGACCCTCAGAGAAGTTGAACAATTTGCTTTAGTTTTTCTATAATTTACTTTACAACTGTCTGAGTTTATCAGCTTTTTACTTTGGTAGATAAAATAACATTGAAAGATTTCTAAACTTACACCAAGAATTAAATCATTACAATTTGAGACTCCTCATCCCTGTTGGAGCAACTGTGGAGTAGAAGAGGCACATCATGCGCATATATTCTGGCAGTGCTCAAGAAACTGGACATTCTACTATCAAAGATCATTTTGATCTTCATATTCCTAGATCATTGGATGAACTTTATCTAGGAGATATTCCTATTAAACTTGAAAAGGAGGATAGATATCTATTTAAGATTTTATTGGCAACAAGTAAAAAAAAAGTATAACCTGTAAATGCTATAAAGAAGACCCACCAACTAAAGACAAATGGTTCAAAATAATAGCAGAAATTGAGGGAATGGAAAAAAATGACACATGCACTTCGACTACAACAAGAGATTTTTGAAAAGAAATGGAGTAAACGACTGGCTTTCTCCACAATGACAATATAATCATCCATAATTTAACATTTACATAATCCTAGAGGTTATGCATCATTGAGGGAACATGTTTGGCAACCTTTTATCCTATTTTATATTTATTGTATCTATTTTTTTCTCACTGAGGTTAATTTAACATTATGTATGTATGCATATTCAGTATATATGTATACATGTGTGGAATGGATGTATTTGTGTGAATTATTACTATTATTTTTTGTTTGTTTGTTTTGTTCCCACTGGTTATATGTTCCTAAAAAATCTATAAAAACGAAGTATAAAAAAAAAGAGAACGATTTCAAAACGTTTTCATTTCCTCTGCATTTTCAGGTGAAGCTGGAGCAGATTCGCCAAGCAGTATCATTGAACCAAGTCAAGCACATTTTAGGGGAGGAGATTGAAGAAGACACTGATTTGCCTACAGATGCCACATGAAACCATATACAAACAGGTGACTTTGTCAAACCAAAGGGAAGAGACTAAGGAGACTAAAGGGCCAAACTAAGGTGGATTGTCAACAATATAACACATACAAAATGAACTGAAGCACTAAACGGCCACTTCTGCACTCATGGGTTCACAATGCTTACAGTCATCTCGAGCAATACAGGCTAAACACGACTCCTTATCAATCTGGACAATTTGGGAATTGCTAATACTTGAATTGTGCGTAAAGCTAATACACTGACCACTGTCTGTACTAGAGTAAGTGCTACTGCAAAGTTAGGTTTATCTTGCTGGTCATAAAAGAAAGACTGACGGATGAAATGCCAATCATCAGCACCTGTCACCAGCAAAATAACCAAAAAACACACACTAGGAACTGAGAATCGGGCAGTGCTAACTGTATATACAAGCTACTGCAGATATACCTGCCATCTTTTGATAAAGGAAAAATATATATGTGCCAAAATAAGATTGTTCTGTGATGAGCAATCAAAATATTATGTTACTATTACTTAAAATATGGCATTAATTCTTTTAGCTCTGAAAAACTGTTCAAAGTTAAAGTCTTAACATGTTACATGAGATGCAAACTTTTTCTAAAAATCTTTTAATGACCAGTTGTTGACTAGACTAGTGCCATAATTATGTTTTAAAGATTTTTATTCATAACTAGTGTTACAAGTTCTCCTAGCTTCTGAGTCAAGATAACTAATGACAGCTAGTTATTAATGCTTGCCACAAGCAAGCAATCACCAAGAAATTAAATATATACTATAGAGCAGTGTTTCTCAACCACGTTGCTGGAGGACCACCAACACTGCATGTTTTGGATGTCTCCTTTGTCACACCCATTACAGCTCTTTCAGTCTGTAATAAGCTGATGATCTGAATCAGGTGTGTTTGGTTAAGAAGACATGTAAAATGTGCAGAGCTGGTGGTCCTCCTGGAACATGGTTGAGAAACACTGCTTTAGAGTAAATTCATTATGACTTTGCACAGCACAAGTGCATTTTACATCTACAAATATTTGAGTTTATTGAAACTGTCACTCAAAGTGAAATATTCATATTTTTCTCAGGCTCAACTGAACTGGTTTCATCACTCTAGACTGAATATTGTTTGTGTAAATTTTCCTCTTAGTATAATACTACCTACTGAACACTGTAATGAGATTTGCATTGAGTTTATGGCCAAAGTCACTTTATCAGAAAGAGTTCTAGTTTCATTTTGATGTATCTGGTGCCTGAGCCAATGAGCAGTGGAAGATTAATTTGGTGATGAAACACTAAATCTATTTGGGGCTAATACATGTTAATTAAGTGCTATGAATGCAGCACGATGTTAGTAACAATTCTGAGTGAATTGTGTATGTATAAAACATTAAACTTAAAGACCATAACAGACAATGCTTGTTTTTATACACGTCTTTATTTTAAGAATAGCATTTTCATTAGAATATACTGTTCATAACATTATATATATTAAATTAAGTCTTAATACATATACATAACACTTTTTTTTTTACTTAAATATTTTTTTTTTTCATTTTGTTCTGTAAGGTTTTACATTTTATGGGTGATTTTTCACTGGTTCCCGGTTGGATTCTTTATCACTCCTGGTGAATGTCATTTTTCTGCGTGGAAGTGCTGTTTTAGTTCTTCCTTTTCAGTCCCACTTTTTGGACACTAGATTCTGATCTTTCTCTGTTCAAGAAAATAAGTCATGTGAGACAGGATGGCTTATAGATTAGTCCACAACAGCACTTTTGTAAAGCCAAAATATTCTAGGCATCCATAGCTTTGAAGCGCATAACTTTAAATGTACAGTCTTAAATACATTCATCATTTCAATTCATTAAAATCTTTGTCAAGACCACATAATTGAGGATGAATTTAGAATTGAAGGGATAGTTCACCCAAAAATGAAAATGTACTCATCCTTGAGTAGTTCATAACCTTTGAGTTTCTGTCTTCTGTTGTACACCAAAGTAGATATTTTGAAGAAACCTGTAACCAGTGGGGGGGGGGGATGGCTGCATCTCCCTTATAGAAAATAAATAACAAAAAGCATCCCCTTTGTAAAATAAACTTTGTAATCCCCTTTAGATTAACAACAGTGTGTGTAATGTAAAAATTATTATGCAAATTAAATATTAAAGTTCTCTATTTATGGTAATTTATGACTTATAAACAATGACGATTGACCAATCAGAACTCAGTATTGTAATAAGACGCCACGCACAAGCGTAATACAGTTCATTACATCATTTCACGCGATTTCCAAAATGTCTAAAAGAGCAGTTCATACGCAACTTTTTGCATTCTTTATAAAGAAGAGAACAGAAGGAAGGATAGTTAATTGTTTAATATTATATATATATATATATATGCTGTACCTGCAATGCGTAACTGCATTTCAGAACAGTTTAGGCGGCTTGATGCGAGGGTATCTTAAGCTGTTCTGTATCCACACAGTTAACAGGGCTTGCTAACATTTTCTTTAGCCACCCAAGTTTCGCCGTCAATATCGTAAGTTACAGCAGATTCTAGGTTCCCTGTTTCTAAAATGAACCGTTATTATTATCATCCCTAAAATCAGAACGCAAATGATGTGATTTAGTTTTTCCGAAAATGCTTCCAAACAGCTCAGCTGCTGTACATCTCCATACCATGTTTTGTTTATGAATGAATCTATGATTCAATGATTCAGTCGTCCATTCAGAAAGACATTTGTGAATGAATCAGCTGTTCGAACAACTCGATTAAATCAATCATTCAGAGACAATGACGGAGACTTGTCTCCACCTACTGGCGATTTTAGTTTCAAATCTCATGACATTTTTATTATTAATTATATTGCATCCATGTCACCTCCTACGCATTGTTAAACAGTCAATTTATAAATGAACAGTAAATTTATCTAAATGCTAACTGTTTTTTTTCTTTGCCATCTTTGTTGTGTCAAGAGGAATTGTGTCGATTTAATCTGATTGTAAGATATTCTTCCTGATATTATTTCAGTTTATATAAAAAAAAAGCTCATGTAGTTGGGCCACATAAGGTAAACAAAGGCCCAGTTTCACAAACAGCGCTTAGATTAAGCCAGGACTAGGCCTTAGATAAATTAGGCTATTTAAGCCACACTTATAAAACAGCCTTAGAACAATATATTACTGGTGTGCACCTAGAGACAAAAAAATGACACTGACGTATTTTAAGACATCTCACTGCAAGTTATTTTGAGTTGAGACAGCTCAAACATGCAATTTAATCTTGACTAGCCTTAAACCTTGTTTGTGAAACCGGGGGAAAGTGTTGTGAATTAAACAAGTACATTTATATTTAGTCATCATCCTAATGCTAGGTTACTTAAAAAAAACATTTTTTCAAATTAAAAATATATTTAAACCTATTTTGTTATCATTGTGTGTGTGTGTGTGTGTGTGTGTAGCTACAGGACACCAGCCAACCCCCTGTACCATCCCCCTTGAAATTTGTGGAAAAACAAATATTGAGTCGGAAGTCAGTAGTTACAGGTTTCTTCAAACTATCTTCTTTGGTGTTCACTGGAGAAATAAACTTATAAAAGTTTGGAAAAAGTAAAGGTATAATTAAAATGATGATAGCATTTTCATTTTGTGGTCAACTAATCATTTAAGCATTTGCTGCTGATAATGATATCAAGCAGCTCCCATAACATCTATTTGTACTGTGTATATAGTGCATTACTGTGTAAAAAATGTATTAGTCATGTGATCCCAGGAGCTCCATGACTGATGGTCGAATATATATGCATGTCAATTAACAAGCAAAAAACATGGCACAGTTTGTCCACACAAACAGACACAGGGATATAGGCAGGCACAGACAGAGAGGATTGTGGGATACCTTGCTTTGTTACAGGAATATGGAGGGGAACAGGATTAGGCTGGAAGGAGATAAAAGGGGTTTGAGTAAGGGGAGAGGGTAAAGGCGAGGAATATTTACACCACTGGAAGAAATGCAAAGTGATTGGGTTCAAAAAAGGTTAAGAAATAAGTAAAGGAGATTACAAGAAAGTACAGGGAAATTATTAAGTCATCGTTATAAATTATATTTGTTCATTATTCAGTTAGTAATTAATATCTCCACTAGATACAGGAAGCTGTTGAAGCCGTTACATTGAATGTGTTTAAGGTTTATTTTAATTATCAATACCCATGAACTGTTATTTACTTATATAAAAATAAATTAAGTAGTCATTTGTAAATCTAAAAACAGAAATATTTTGAATGTGTGCTTTTGTGGTAAATGGTTACTCACCCTCCAGGTAGTTGCGGGCAACAAATTTGAGAGCTTCGTCGATGAGGATGACGGGGAAGGAAAGCTTCAGTACAACGATCCACTGTTCAATGTTGAGATGGGTTAGTTTGAAGATCATCTGTTGGAGAAAAGGCTGAGATTAGCTTTGGGGAGGGCAGGGGAGATCACTGTGATTAAAATTGTGATATGATTACCTTACTATTTAAAAAATATCTGTTTATTATAGTTAGCAATGTTTGGGACAGTGTCAAAGGTAAGTGTCTGCTGGCTGGAATTATCTGGGTGTATATATTGGTTGCCCCCTGGTGGCAGACACTTTAACCTGAATGGCAATATTACACTATAAAGTGCTGGGTTATTGTAACCCAATTTTTCTCAAATATGGACACTCAACGTTGGGTTAAGTATTTTCATTGAAAATTGAATACTTCTTAACCCAACGATTAGGTTTGTCCAAATTTGACTCCATGTTGGATTATGAAAACCATTTTTAGAGTGTACTAAACGCACACACTGAACTGAATTCAGCATGCTCAGTGCACAAAGTACTTACAGGCAGAGGGTCCACATAGATGATCATGAAGTGCAGAGACATGGAGAGAGTCATGGCACCCGCCAACCACAAGTTGCTCCATGGAGGCATACGCAAAAGAGACTGATTCTCTGACAAGCTGCAAAGACATGCATCAGTGTATGTTATAGTTGACAGAAACTAATAAACTTTATGACTTTTGGGATTGTATTTAGAGTAGGTCACTACTGACCTGTTCAGAGCATTGCACATCTCAATGGTGACCAGCACAGACAGAGCCATTGTCATTGGTGGAGCGGCCTCAAACACCTCACATTCAATACCGGCAAAGTCCTCGTTGTCAGCAGTGCACTGCATGAAGTGGGACTAAGGACAGAGGATAGGTGCAGCAGGATTATTTTATTGTGAAATGTACCACATTCAGAGACACCAGCAAGCACATACTGTATCAATAATAGTGTTAGATGAGATAATGCCTGATTCTCACCAGCTGGTAGAAGGAGACCATGGGGCCTTCGTCACAGTAGAGGAACCACCAGCCAGCAGCAGCAACAGTTGCAGCACCAACATAACCTAAGAGAAAGGGATTCAACAGAATCTGTAAGATGATCCGAGGTTACCAGGAAAGGTCCCTAAACCAACAAAAGATCAGGCATAAGTCAGAAAAATGGAAAGTAACATACCTCCAATGGCCAGGTATCTGAAGAAGAGCCAGCCGGAGATGAGGGGCTCTTTGGGGGAGCGGGGAGCCTTGCCCATGATGTCCAAATCAGGGGGGTTGAAGCCCAGAGCAGTGGCAGGGAGACCATCAGTGACCAGGTTCACCCACAGCAGCTGAACTGGGATCAGAGCCTCAGGAAGACCAAGAGCAGCAGTCAGGAAAATACTGTAAAGGATTGAGAATAAAAATCTAGTTTAGAGCCAACCTTACCCAAATTACATAGGGTTAATGGATATGCCTGATTATGTAAAAGACAGACAGAGACTACCACTCACCAGACAACCTCTCCAACATTAGAGGAGATGAGGTAACGGATGAATTGCTTCATGTTGTTGTAAATGGCTCTGCCCTCCTCAACAGCGGCCACAATGCTAGAGAAGTTGTCGTCGGCCAGGACCATCTCAGAGGCTGACTTGGCAACAGCAGTGCCAGAGCCCATGGCAATGCCAATCTCTGCCTTCTTCAGGGCAGGAGCATCGTTCACACCATCACCAGTCTGTGGGATGTGTAGAAGGCGTTAGGGGACATTAAAATTTAAGATTAACACAAAAGTTGATCCTAAACTACTTTATAGTACACAGATTTATCTTACTTTTGGGTTTTTGACATTCACTGACCAAATGACTTAAGACCTTGTCAAGTTTAAGATCTTTGGTTTTTGTTATATTCATTTAGCTCCACTTAGTTCCCTTACCATGGCAGTAATCTCATCAAAGCCCTGGAGGAACTCAACAATTTTGCTCTTGTGGGAAGGCTCGACACGGGCATAACAGCAGGCCTTACGCACTGCTTCTCTCTGCTGGGGCAGTGGCAGGTCATCAAACTCGCGACCAGTAAAAGCACGACCTGTTACATCCTCATCATCACTGAAGATGCCAATACGGCGGCAGATAGCCACAGCAGTACCCTTGTTATCACCTGGAAAAAAAAAGCAGGATAAATTATTGTCTCACGGGACAACAAACAGTGATGCCGCAAACACAAAACCAGTGAAGAGATACAAACAGTAATCTGTTTCAGTGCTTTCTGGAGGTTAAGGTTAAGTGATTTACCTGTGATCATGATCACACGGATGCCAGCAGCCCTGCACAGCTCAATGGATCCAACAACCTCTTTACGGGGAGGATCCAGCATACCAACACAACCCACGAAGGTAAGGTCAGTCTAAGGACAACAAGAAATGGACTTTAGTTAAACAACTCTCAAATCGACTTACATTAAATACTAATTTCCTTGTTTCTCTCCTTTTCATGCAAATACCTCATATTCAGCAAACTTGGTGGAGTCTTCCAAGTTCATTTCCTCCTGTCTCAGAGGGTTGTCACGGGTTGCCAGGGCCAGGCAGCGCAGAGTATCACGGCCAGTTCCCCATTCCTTGATCACAGCCATGATCTTATCTTTAACTGGACCAGTCAGGGGCACACGGGTGGTGCCAACACGCACATAGGCACATCTGTCAATAACACCCTCTGGAGCACCCTACAACAATAACGGATTCGTGTTTCAGTGTCTTGTTAAGATATTCATTTTAACTAGGAAATTTATTGAATGGTCTTACCTTGACAAACATCTTGTTTCCAACAGGAGCCTTGGAGGCCTTTGCAGGGGAGCAGTAGACAGACATGGACTTCCTGTCACGGGAGAACTCGAGAGTAAAGTCTTTCTTCATAAGCTGCTTGATCACCTAGGAAACCAAAAGCAGACTGCATTAACAGAATTCCCGATATGGAAGTTGCCAAAAATACCCTTTTGGCCTTGAATCAAGAGAGTTTAGGTATTTCAAGCAATTTTACTATTTCAAATCCAGCCTTAAACTCTTCATGAAATCACAATTTACACTATTTACTCTGTGCACATTGCTATTCTTTAGGTGAATAATTAATCTGTACAAATTAATCCACAGAAAAAAAACATTTGTTAATCCTGGTCATCTTTATACAGAATCTGAAAATTTGCTTCTGCTCCTTAGCGACATTCGTATGATAGATGGTGAGGAGGAGTGTTAAATTAAAATCCTCTATTCAATATTCTAATTCGATTGGAAATATATCACAATACTAATGTTGGTTAAAACTCTGACATTAAGTTTGTGGAAATATCAGATGACCAGTATAAACCTAAGAGGAATGTCAAAAGCTGAGAAAAGGAAGTGAGGTACTTACAGTGCAACATGTGTTTGCTCTCTCCACCTTGGACAGACCACGAACTTCAGTGTTGAACACATTCATCTTTTCAACCAGGCAGCAAAGGGCAGTCTCTGTAGCCTCGCCAACTTTCTCATAGATTCCCTTAGACTGTAAAAGAGAGTAAAAGTTGATTATTGCTCAACAAATGGAATGGCTTAGATGAGATTGAGGCAAGATAAAGGTTTGTTTACCTCGTTGTAGTCCAGAGAGGAGTCATTGCACAGAGCGCAGATGGTTGCCAGCTCAACAAGGCCATCAAACTGACCACACTTGACAGGTAGTCCATTCTTAGTACTGCAAGGTACAAAGTAAGAATGGTGAGTATGTCTGCGCATGTTTGTTTATGAGTTGCCTAGTAAATTTAAAATGACTTACACATCTCCCTCTGGTGTGTACTTGGATCCAGAAATGTCATACTGGTCAAGAGTCACAGAGTCACCCTCCACTTTCTCAATGACAAACATCTAAATACAAAGAGATCAACAATTTGTGGTTGTAGTGATAGTATTGGGCGGTGTATTGGTTGATACCTTCATTGGTTCATACCTTTGTGACACACATCTGGTTGGTGGTAAGGGTGCCAGTCTTGTCTGAGCAAATGACAGATGTGCAGCCCAGAGTCTCTACAGAGGGAAGAGAGCGGACAATGGCGTTCTTCTTGGCCATGCGGCGGGTTCCCAGAGCCAAGCAGGTAGTGATGACGGCAGGCAAACCTGCTCAGAAAAGCAAAGTGTCAAATATGCTCTGTTTGATTGACACAAATTACAAAGTGTGTATTGAAAAAGCACTACTCTTGATCAAGTTTCACCATTGAAGCTTAATATATACTTTAAGTCCTATATTCACACCTTCGGGGATGGCAGCTACGGCAAGAGCCACAGCGATCTTGAAGTAGTAGACGGCACCACGGATCCAGGAGCCACCATGGACGGGGTCGTTGAAGTGACCGATGTTGATGAGCCAGACAGCCACACAGATGAGGGAGATGACTTTGGAGAGTTGCTCACCAAACTCGTCCAGCTTCTGCTGCAGAGGGGTCTTCTCCTGCTCAGTGGCAGCCATCTGGTCACGGATTTTACCAATCTCAGTGGACACACCTGTGGCAACCACAACTCCAATAGCTTTGCCAGCAGCGATGTTAGTGCCCTGGTAAAATAAGAGGGAGTTTTAGTGCTAGTTCTAGAGACAGAGGAGATGAGCATCAAAAGCCTGAAGTATGGGACACTCACAGAGAAAAGCATGTTCTTCTTGTCCTGGTTGACAGCCCTGAGGTCAGGAACAGACTCTGTGTGTTTAATCACACTTACAGACTCACCTAAAAAAAGTGATGAAGGTAGTGAGAGAAGGTCAAAGATCTCAGCACTTTTTTGGGAGTATTAGGAGGTAATCAGCCAGATTTTGTAATTCACGAACATACCAGTGAGGATGGACTGGTCGACACGCAGGGTTGTTGAGCGGATGGCGGTGATTCTGATATCAGCAGGGACTTTGTCACCAACTACACAGGAAAAAGGTAGATTGAAAACATTCATATATGAGGATTACATACTCAAAATCAGAATAACAACGTACAGAAAGGTTCTTGAGTGATGCTTGGGGTTAAGGGTGTCTCAGTCCTATATTTGATTTGATGAAGTTTTCTTTAAAGCCCACTAATAATATATTTTATTGTTGTATTTTAAAGTTATGCGTTTAGAATGGGTCTCTAATATCTCTATCTGGTTAATGGTTTGAGTTATTAATCATTATTCTAGTCTGGAGTTACCCAATCTTGCTCCTGGATATCCAACTTACAAATCTCCCAACTCTACCTTAACACATCTTTGACCTTCTAACCATGGTCTTAAAAACATGTTGGAGGTTCTGTGCAGGATAATTGCCCACCAGGAGCAGAATCGCTTCCAGATCTAGCTTATAGATGCCACTGTGAGTAATATTTGCTGATCTTTTGGTGAAAGATTGGAAATTCAAAAGGGATGAAAGAGCAAATGCATGAAACTGAAGAGTTGCAAGGACAAGCTGACCTTCTGTGTGGTGTAAACAAGTGGCTAGGCAGAAAAATGAGTGATGAGGAAGGAACAGGTGGAAGAGGGAAAGAAATGAGAGGGGCTAGGGATCGAGAGAGCAAGTAGAGGAACAGGTGCTGGGATGTATTTATATATAGGCCCTTTCTTTGCCTGTGCTCTCGCGGGTTCTTTCAGCCTTTTCTGATCCTGCTACTCTATATTCTTCCTCCCGCTGTCACACACATACACCCTGTAATTGCCTTAAAAGGACGCTCACAATTTCTCAAGGGCACAAGTCCCATATAATCCTGTCCCCTCTACACACACGTGTCCCATTACTTGACATCGTTGTGACTACATAGTGTAACAGCTGGCTCAAAGTTGTTGCTTACTCTGCATTTTCAGTGCATTGCACTATTCTGATGTGCTACATTATTGTTGGGTTTTTGTGTTTCTGATATATTATTCAAGTGGTTTACCTGAAACTTCCACAATGTCTCCAGGGACAATCTCTCTGGCCTTGATCCTCTGCACACTCTTTCTGTCAGAGCGGTAGACTTTGCCCATCTCTGGCTCATATTCCTTCAGAGCCTCAATGGCACTCTCCGCATTGCGTTCCTACAAAAACAAAGAGCACATCAGATCCTGGTCTCCTTTAGTATTTTACACCTTCACAGCCCTCTCCCTCCAAGGTTGTGCATACTTTCCAAATGACTGTCGGGCCAGTCCCATGGACCCTTGATGAAACCTGATCAGCCTTTAGTATTTTTGACATCGGACCTTTGTCATCATGCGTTCCTGAGAGTGAATTTGTCTGTGCCTAACCTTTAACCTGTGATGTCATTTACACCATTCTGAGCTCTAAAAATGGCATTTGCTGTTTATTTTTACAGTTGCACCAAAAATAGTTCAGTACTCTTAAGTTACTTTTGAAAAGTTACTTTTGCATTCATTTAGAAATATCAAGTCCCAAGTAGCATCTTCAAACAAAGCATGCTAGAACTTTCCATTTCCTTTTTTAAACTGATAGCCTTTGTGGACAATGCAGCTTGTGGGTTATTCCTGATCATGTTCCCTCATTCTTTATTTCATTACTAAACTTACACAAATATGGAAAAAAAATGAGGATGTAAAATGAATGTGCATGTTCACCTGCCATACTCCAACCACGGCATTGGCGATAAGGATGAGGAGAATAACGAAAGGCTCGACGAAGGCAGTGACTGTTTCCTCACCTTCCTCAAACCAGGCCAGTACCTGATGAACAGAGAGAGATGGAGTATAAGTGAGACATGCAAGATCCACATGGGAGGTACAAAAGAAACAGTGTGCAGATCTACAATGTAGAACATTAGAGTCTATAAAAAGAGACAGCAGGTGTTTGTGTACTTGTGAATGTGTGTGTTCATATCCTCTGAAAGTTCCTCTGAAAGTTGCTCAAGAAAGTGCACTCCCCCTTCCTTTCATATGTACATGTTGCTCATTTCAAGAGTACAGCTGATCCTCTTCCAGCAATTCTCACGTGTGGCACTCGATTTATGGCACGTTAGCACCTGCTGTCTGTCTTTTCCTCTTTCACCTTTACGCCGATCTGTCTTTCATTCCTACCATCTTTGACCTTTGTGGGTGGATTCAGTTTCTTAGACTGGCTTAAGACCACCTTAAAATAACCCCCTTTTTACTCTCTCTCTCTGTTTTAATCACCCAGGCTCTCTCTTTTCTTGTTTTCTCTCCTTTCTCTGTCCTTGCTTCTCTTCAAAGCTTCTTTCCTGGCCTTCTAAGGCCATAATGACAGCTGTGATGTCATGGGCCTGAACAAAACAGCAGAACTAATGCCGCCTGCTTCATTTGTTCCAAAACAGATTTGGAAAAAAAGAAAGATCTGCAGTTTTATGTGCCGACACTCGTTCATTATCAGAGCGGCATGTACTCGGATTTCAGGAGCGAAAGCATATGCATTTCTGGGACTAAGAAAAGATGCCTAGCCTCTCATATTAGCTGTGTTGTTTCACGTAACCATAAGGGTTCCATACTACACGACAGAGATAAACAACTGGATTATGGCGTACCCATTATATACTCAGGGCTGTAGGGTTACCATTAAAGTTGACTGACAGGAACGGATGGGAATGTGGAAAATGTGTCCCTGTCCCTCTCATTGGCATTATCAATCATTATCTGCACTTCTAAATGAAACCCTGTCTATTTAGTAAATTTTACAATTCTGAGACTGCTAACCAAAACCCAAGTAATTAAATTAGTCAATCACTGAAGCCCACTGAGGTTATTGAAGGGTTTGGACTACATTGTGAGGTTGTGTGGTTTCTGTTTACTTACAAAAGAGATGCAGGCGGCCAAAAGCAGGATCCTGACTAACAGATCTTCAAACTGCTCCACCACCAGCTCCCAGATGCTCTTACCTGAGGAAGAACATAGTGGTTGAATTAATTATATAGTTCAATCAATCATGTGACACAGTGTGACATGTTATTAAATGTTGTTTTTAAAGGCATGTTTTTAAAAGGAATTCACTTTCAGTATGCATAAAATACAACATGCTGGTAATTCAAGCTCAAAGTCTAAAAAGTTTTACCTTCTTCAGCGGGCAGCTCTGTGATTGGTCGGTTTGGTCCAATTGAGAAGATGAATGGAGGGGAGGAGAATAAAAACAGAACCATTAGAATTCGCAATCAGCACTTTCACATCAGCAATCACCATAAAATGGTATGTTAAATTATGTTTTCATACTGTTCTTTCTGACATGAGCCGAGCTCACACATAAAACTACTCTGCTAATAATCTAGTCATTCGTCCTGTTTGACCTTCTGCTCAAGGCTCAAAATGGCCCCTGTGTTCAGCTGTCACTTTCTTGCTTCTTTGTCAGAAGTGATCTCTATTACCTCTTATACCTTCCAATCTTGCTTTTGCAACTTAATGTTATTATTCAACATGGGCCAGTGCATCTGTTCTGGCCTATTTTGCCTTTAAAGGGATAGTTCACCCAAAAATGAACATTTTGTCATAATTTACTCACCCTTCACTTGTTCCAAACCTGTTTCAGTTTCTTTCTGCTATTTAACACAAAACGAAAGCTGAAAACCTCTAACCATTAATTGTTTTTCCTAGTATGGAAGTCAGTGATTACAGGTTTTTACAACTTTTTAAAAATACATATCTTCTTTTGTGTTCAACAGAAACTCTTGAAGGTTTGGAACCACTTGAGGGCGAGTAAATAGTGAGTACATTTTTATTTTGATGATGAACTATACCTTTAAAGCTGCCTTTAGGCCTCAGAGCTACTACAAAAACACTTTGGTGTTTTTATTTATTTTGTCTCAATTTCAAGTACATATTATTAATATTATAGTTTTATTAATTAATTGCAACTAACATTTCTGCATGTTTTACAAAAATATTTTAAATACTAAAGTTCTTGACACCTCTAAAATAGCTTGTTCTGTCAAATTCATCCCAACATTGTTTTACAGTGATCAACCAACCATCCATCCATTCATATTCTTTCAGATGGCTCCATCAGCTTGCCCATGCTTTCCTCACCGTTGAATCCGTACTTGGCTTGGTTCTTCTTGACCTGTTCTGGAGCGAGGCCTGTGGACTCGCTCACGCCGAAGTAGGCCAGGCATTCTGGCGTCTCCTTGGTGTGTGCGTTCTCCATCCTGTCTGCTCAAAGGGGAGACTTCAGTAAAACAACACAAAAAAAAGGATGAGTTACTTTCCCACTCAGAGAAATGCAGACAAATCCAAGTATTAAGGTTTAAGCTAACAAATCCAGTCGTTATATTTTGCTTTAAATGAGAAGTTTGAGAGTACGCACCAACACTTTTTTAAAAGTGTAGGATAGGGACAAAACAGATGGCCCCTTAATTCTCTCTCCCCTCTCTCTTTCTCTTTCTCCTCTCCTCCCTCTGGAGCGCAGGGCTGACAGAAAGTGCGAACTTCTACCCATCTCCGTAGAGTTTTATAAAGACACCAGGCTCACCATCGGCCAGGGCACACCCAGCGGAGGCCCCCTATTGGCCGAGACCAGACAAATATGGTAGGGAAGGGGCAAGGCCTTGGGAAGAGGGATGAAGGGATGTGATTGGAGCAATTGGGCGACAACTGGAGTGGGGGTGAGCAGCCTTGAAAGCGGGGTTGAAATTGGGGTCTGTTTTTGGAACATGCAGCAACAGTAGGATGGAGACGGTGAATGGGGAATTGTGGTGTTAGCATGAGTGACAGCTCAAATGGTTTTGGGATGTTAATATGCAGTAAAGGATGACCAAGGGCTTGGCTTTTTGTGGGGATTAAACATGTACAGGGCTCTGTCATAATTATGTGGTGCAGGATTAAAATGTCTAATGTGGAGGCATGTTTAAACGTATACGAAGACTGTCAGGTCACCATCCTTAGAGAGGATTAGCACCTGGGATGAACTGCAGTGGGAAAAAAAAGAGTGTGCGAGGGTAAAACAGTACTTCAGACATGGCAAATGTGCTGTAAAACAGACTGAGGAGGGATTCATTGCAAGAGTGCGGAAAGAAAGAGGCAAAGAAAGGGTTGTTAAGATAGAAATGGAGAGATTATTAGAGTCTGAATGTCCCCAAGTTTATAGATCTTTTATCGTGTTGACAGATTGTTTGGATGATTCGACAGAGATGAATGACTGGTCAGATATTTTTCGCCAAAACAAATCAGAGACAGGAAAAAACCTGCATGTGATTTTTGTCTATTAAATGCCCGTTCACTTTTAGGAAACCCTTTAGCAATGTTCATTTCAAATGAAATGCTTTGAGCTGAAAAATTGAGTTAAGAAACATTAAACAATGGATAAAGTAGGAAAACAGGATTTATATATTCAATATATGTATGCTTTTCTCCTCTTTAGTGTGTAAAACAAATCTTCAGGTGCTTATTGTGTGAGAGGAGGACTGATCATTTGCTTTATGTCAATGAGAATTATGTCATTATTATGTCAAATTAAACTAAATCAAGGCCTTTCGACTAACATAACATGATCGCTTTTAATAATTCTAGTAATAAATGGTTCATCATGGGTTTTGGCACACATATAAACACATTACAAGTCCATCAGATGGGTAAGCTGCTGTTCATGCCTACATGAAGGGCTTCAGCTGCTGCTTTGCCCTTTGACCTTTTGGATCGTTTGGGCTTGTAGTTTCCAACAGCAGGAACATTTAATTCCCGGATCACATTTTCTGATAATGTTTTCATCCATCAGCACTTCACTTTCACAGTTCATGGTTTTTATCTAATTTGGCAACCAGTAAGTAATTGACATTTTTGGTTGTTTGTATGGCAGATGCTTTTATTTGAAGGCAACATAGAGATGGGGAATACAATGAGTCATTAAATATACTTTATAGAGAGGGAAATAATCATGAGTAGTGCAAGTAATACAAAATTTAGAGATTGTTTAAAATAGTACAATCTAGAACAGGAAGGGATTAAGAAAAGTGAAAGTATAGATTTATTTATTTATTATATTTGTGATGTTTGCTTGTTTACAGGATGTGGTTAAGTGCTATCTTAAACTAAATCAAAACTGTAATAGTTGTAAGTTTTCATATACAGCTGCATATTATTAGCACCCCTGAATTATTCGCCCCCCTGTTTATTTTTTTTCCAATTTCTGTTTAACGGAGAGAAGATTTGTTCAGCACATTTCTAAACATAATAGTTTTAATAACTCATCTCTAATAACTGATTTATTTTATCTTTGCCATGATGACAGTAAATAATATTTTACTAGATATTTTTCAAGACACTTCTATACAGCTTAAAGTGACATTTAAAGGCTTAACTAGGTTAATTAGGTTAACTAGGCAGGTTAGGGAAATTAGGCAAGTAATTGTATAATGGTGGTTTGTTCTGTAGACTATCGAAAAAAAATATATCTTAAATGGGCTAATAATTTTGTCCTTAAAATGGTTTTAAAAAAATTAAAAACTGCTTTCATTCTAGCCGAGATTCTCCAGAAGAAAAAATATTATCAGACATACTATGAAAATGTCCTTGCTCTGAAAAACATAATTTGGAAAATATTTGAAAAATAAAAAAATTAATAAAAAGAGGGCAAATAATTTTGACTTCAACTGTATACTCACTAATTCATTCATTCATTTTCTCTTCGGCTTAGTCCGTTCATTAATCTGGGCTCGCCACAGCGGAATGAACCGCCAACTTATCCAGCATATGTTTTACGCAGCAGATGCCCTTCCAGCTGCAACCCATCACTGGGAAACATCCACACACATTCTGCCCTCAACTGTGTAAATAATAAAAACATAAGAAAGTAGAAATGTTGCCTTGGTAAATATAATATTTACATATTATTATATTATAACATTAAATTGTAATATTCATTTTAAATATAATATAATATAATATTCAATTTATATTACTGTAATAGTTTCAGTGTGCGAAAAGTGGCATAAAAAATAAGTGTATGAATAAAATTTATTAGTGTTATTGCAAAATATAAAATTATAATTTTTTAAACTTCTAAACTTAAAAATGGTGAGAATTGCTCAGTCTTTTTGCCCTCAATTCTGATTTTTATGTCTCACAAATATTACTTTGTCCTTCAAAATTAAAAAACAAAAAGGTTTCTATTTTGCTGCATTGAATATTTTTCCTCAGAAATCTAAGTTTATATTTCACAATTGACTGTAATAGTTGTACATTTTCATATAGAAATAAGAAAAACATAAGAAAGTAGAAATGTTGCCTTGGTAAATGTAATATTTTTATATTACTATATTATAACATTAAATGTATTGTAATATTCATTCATTTACTTTTCGGCTTAGTCCCTTTATTAATCTGGGGTTGCCACAGTGGAATGAACCAACAACTTATCCAGCATATGTTTTACACAGTGGATGCCCTTTCGGCTGCAACCCATCACTGGGAAACATCCATACACACTCATTCACACACATACACACTACGGACAATTTAGCCTACCCAATTCACCTATACCGCATGTCTTTGGACTTGCGAGTGAAACTGGAGCCCCCGGAGGAAACCCACATGAACACGGGGAGAACATGCAAACTCCACACAGAAATGCCCAGTCGGGGCTCAAACCAGCGACCTTCTAGCTGTGAAGCGATCGTGCTACCCACTGCGTCACCGTGACGCTCGTTTGTAATATTCACTTTAAATATAATATAATATTACACTTTATATAGCTATTTTTTACTAAAGGAAACTTGCTTTAAATGAAAATATGAATTACAGCACAAATATATAACAATAAAGCACATAAAAAAAGCACTAAAACTAAAAATACAAAATAATAGCTTTCTCAAGATAAATGTTATGATAATAATACAAAAATAACATTATAAAGTAGTATAGGCAAGTAAAACGATGGCTTAAACTTTTGCACTTTAATTTTTAAATTGAAAGTTGAAAGTCCAAAAATATTAAAGGTAATTAAAAATAATAATAAATATTATAATGGTACATAAATCATACTAAGTTAAATGTAAATTTACAATCAAAAAATAAAATTAGATAACCAAGTTCACATTTTTTACACTACAAACTGAGACTTCAAAAATATTAACTAATTTACTAAATAAAGAAGTAAATAAAAGTTGATTAATAATAATAATAAACATAATAACATTATAATATTAGAGTATAATATTTTTTTCTAAAATATCAATGTAGGTATAAAACTAAAAGAAGTAAAAAATATAAACTCTGAGTCCCTAGTACGTTATAATATAATATATATTATATTATATAAAATGCTTCTCGCTGTGTAAGAGTGGAAGTGGATGGTGTTGTATGTGTTGATAGGGGCCTGCTGGTCTTTTTGGTTCTTATGTAACTATAGATTGAGCAGCAGTTGTGTGTGTCCTGTAAAAATAGACCCGAATTACGTGGATCAGCAACAGCTCAACCCAATTGTTGCATTTTTGTGTTTATTTCAGGGCTGGTGACAAGGCAGCTCCAGTGTGGCAAAGGAAACTGCAACTATTCAGCCAGTAAGCATTAAGCTACACGCACAGGTTTTGTTTAATTTCTCTTTCTCTACTATTATATTTCTTTCTGTTCATAGCACTTGGATTATTTTTGCTACTGGCTTTCTGTGACTTGTCAACTTTGACCCGTTGGCCTCTTTCTGACCCGGGCCCCATCAGGTGTGCTTGTGTGTCATGCTTTTTGACATCCCGGTCGCTGCGTAGAATTTTTTTTGGTGTTGCTGGCATGTCTGTACTCATGTTGCAGAGTGGGTCGCATTTCTGCAAAAAAATGCAGTAGATGATTTCTGACCATTCACTGCCACGAACACTGGATTCCTTCTGTTATCAATTTTATGCAAAAATCATTAAGAGGATGTTATTAAATGTGTTGAGTACGCTTGATTTATTAAGAATACATATATTGGGAGAGTAATTTTTTAAAATATATATCATAATTGTGGCTTTGTTCCTCAGAATTCCGAGTTTGTGTCACAATTGACTTTTTCCTTAAAAAAATCATTATAATGAGAATAATTGCTCTGAATATTTCTGCAATTATAAATTTTTATTTGCATTTCCACTCTTTTTGAATATCACAGTTCTGTCTTTTATCAAAATTGCAGGATTAGGATCAGAATTTTTATATTTTATTATATATATTATTATATTGTATATTTTATTTGTCATAATTTAAACTTTTTTGTAATGCTTTGCTTTGGGTGTGCAAAAAGTAGCTCATAAATAAAATGTATTATTAATATTATTATTATTAGTAGTAGAAGTATTAATATTATTATTATTAGTAGTAGAAGTATTAATATTATTATTAGTAGTAGTAGTAGTATTGTTAATATTATTATTATATATGAATACTACTATATTAATACTAATAATAATAACATTAATACTACGAATAATACTACTACTATTAATAATAAATATAATAATATGAATACTACTACTACTAATAACAATAATATTAATAATACTACTTATAATATTATTATTATTATTATTAATAGTAGTATTAGTATTAATATTATTATTAGTAGTAGTATTAGTATTATTAGTGTTATTGCAGAATGTAAAATTCTGATTGTCTAAACTTGTAAACTTAACAATGCTCAGAATTACTCAGACTTTTTCCCTTGATTCTGATTTCATATCTCACAATTCTGACTTTTGAGTTTATACTTTGCAGCATTTTTTCCCCCTCAGAAATCAAAGTTTATATTTCACAATTCTTTCTGTTTTCGATTCTTTTCACATTTATTTCTTAAGGTTCTGACTTTGTTCCTTATAATACTGATTTAATATCTTGCAATTCCAGCTCCTCCACAAGTTTATTATCATAATTATAATAATTATCATATTATCGTAATTATAATAATCATTAAAATTATTATCATAATTTTACTCCGATTTGTTTTTACATCTCAAAGCTGTGACTTCTGAGTTGATAACTCAAATTGACTTTCCTCACAATAATTTTTTTTGCAGGTGTGATTTTTATTTTTTTTTCCTGCTAATAATTCAAATTTTGTGCAGAATTCATTTACATAGTTAACGCTGTCATATGATTAGCATGTTTAAATACATCTAAAACAAAGGTTTGCATTTACAGAAAATATGTGTGTACTGTGTACATTTACAGGTTCAATGCTAAGGATTTTTTCTACTGGCCCAATTAGGCCAGTGGTTCAGATTTTTACTTGCCCTGCCAATATTTTCACAGGCCCCACCAAAAAAAAAAGGATAATTTAATAGCTATTTCTTAGCCACGTTTTAAATATTGTGTCAAAAAAATGTTTAAATCTAGAATTTAAATAGTTTAAAAATGTTAATAAATGTTTAATGAGCAAATCGTTGCGTGAATGTCTGCTTCCAAGACATTCTTTTAGCCTCAAAATTTGATGTTGCCGTCACTTCGCTGTACTGGTTTTTACCAGGTTACAAAAAAATTGACATGCTCACAACATCCAATCAGTCATCCAATATGGTGTTACGACATTACAGAGAAGGCATTTAAAGGCTTAAAAGCACAAACTGTTTCTCCATTCTAAGCACATGTCGGGCCAGGAACAATCTTGTCTACTGTCCCAAGCGCCTCGCACGCTAGCCCTGGGCCCTTATTGTTGAGCCCTGATTTAGTATACATCAAAACACACGCATACATAAGACAAAAATGTACAAAGCAAAAATATTATATTATATATGTTTGTGTGTGTGTGTGTGTGTGTGTGTGTGTGTGTGTGTGTGTGTGTATATATATATATATATATATATATATATATATATATATATATATATATATATATATATATGTATATGTGTATAGATAGATAGATAGATAGATATGCATGCGTTTATATATTAATAATAAATAGACACAGTAGACACAAAACCTATTAAGTAAAAACAAACTTATTTTGATTGTGATTAATCAGTACTCTTTGTTTGACAGCACTACTCACAATTTTGATATTTCTTTTCTCAATACTGAGTTTGTATCTCACAATTATTACTTGATTTTTATAATAATGTTGATATTAATGACTATTTTTGTGCCTTTCTGAGAAAATTGAGTTCCGAAATCAAAACTCTAATTGTGCAGTAGAGATCTGCTGCTGGTGGTGTGGCCAAATGTCAGGACTGGACATCAGTTGTTCTGGACAGAAACTGGACACATGGACCTTACAGGTTAGTGCCAGCAGATTTAAGAAATTACCTTCCCTCATTTAATGAGTATATTTATCCTTCTGTAGCTCCGTCATTGTGTACGTATCTTCCTTTTTAGGTCTGCAATTGGCCTGCGGAACATACAGAGACGCTGATGATGACAGGAAGACGGATCAAGGGTAAGAGAAGAGCCATTCTGGAAAGCCAAGATGCAGGGATGAACTGAGGGATAAATATATATACAGTGGCGAGTGAGAGGAGTGAAGAACAGAGAACTCAAATATATGTAATATTTCAATTTACTGACAAAAACAAAATTATTCTTATAAACACATGAAGGGAAAACAGTGGTGTTTCTCTCTCACTGTAGTTTGTACTGTAAATGAACATGGGTGGGTTTGCAGCGTGATTTTAAAGATTTTGCACACGTGTACTGTATGTTATGTACATGTGTGTGTGCGTGCTAAACAAGTGTGTGACAGGTGTTGCACTGGAATGGTGTGAAATTCTCAGCACTGGCCCTATTCTTGGTGATTTGAATCTGTGGCTCAAACGTATGGTGGCGTAATCCAGTCTTTAATGACTAACACTTCTATATTCACACATAGACGGCACGCATAGATCATCTGTGCGGGCTCAGAAATGCACTTTGTACTTGTAATGTTGTTTAATGATGATCTTTTATGTAATGACTTTAGCTAGGGATAAATTGCTTTAATAAAATGTTTTGCCATTCAAGTTTAAAGAAAAAAGTGGTAACAATTGAATTAAGTTTGTGTGTGTGAGCAATAATGAAATACATTATTAACATGCTTAAACAGCAATTCATAATCATCAAGCTAATTTAAACATTTATTACTACATTTTTTCAAAGTGAAAAGTTGAATTTGTTATAATTAATATACTGTGAAGTAACAATGATAAGCAAAGCTAAAATATATGAACATTCAAAATAACACTAAAGACTTGATTTAAAATTAAAACAATAAAATATATAAAATAAATATATATATAAATAAAAAAACTTAATAGCTACTAAATTATAGAAAATTATATATATATATATATATATATATATATATATATATATATATATATATATATATATATATATATATGGGGTGTAACGGATCACAACTCGCAGTTCGGAAACGCACATGACTTGCAGATTAATTCATTTTTTGAATTCGTAGGTTAATCCAACACTTTAAACAATTGCAGAGAGATCGCCTCCCGCGTCAATCAAACCATGTCTATGAAAGCATTTTAGCATCCCTGTAAAATATAATTATGACGTAAAAAGTTGTGGTGGGACCTAAATGCTTTCTTAGGTTATTAATTAAATGTGTTTTCTGTCACTGTTTGTTTAGCCTGCATTAATGCCTTCAATGTAAAGCTGCACAATTAAACATTAAAAGATCGGGATCTCAACTCAAACCCACACAACATGAACGATAAATGATAATGATTCGCATATGTTTATTAATCCTTCGAAGTATTCAAATCTGCATTTGATCGAGAGAGATTCCGTTTTTTCAGACAGTTACAAACAATTAAATAACACAGAAATACTGGGAGAACAGTTTATAGCTCAGGTGTAAACACTGATGTTTATGGAAAAGATTAAAATCACAGTTTAACTTGACGCTGGTGAATGTTGTAGCAATTACGTTGTGTAACCAATAGGTGGCGTCAAACAACAAACCACAATCAAAATTATGTCACTGAATAGGTTTTCAAAATGATCCCCCTATAATGAAACATGAAGTTTTATGTGTGAATTGTTGAATCATTAATTGAAAATAAATTGTACAAGATGTTAGATTTCTATAGCAAAGATCATTTTTTTTATTAAATATTTTTTTTCAGCTGGTTCTTTCTTAATGTTTATTTTTATTAAAATTACAGATTCTAAGTTCTGTTTGTTAAACCAATGGTTTTTGCAGTAATATTTTTGTGTAAATGGAAAGCAAATGACATTTGTCTCCTCCCTTTTTTACTGATCCGAAAAATGATCTGATCCTTGACTCAAAAACCGTAGTGTGATCCAATCTGTGAGATTTGTGATCCGTTACACCACTAATATATTTATATTAGTATAATATTAGTACTAATTATATATATATATATATATATATATATGTGTGTGTGTGTGTGTGTGTGTGTGTGTGTGTGTGTGTGTGTGTGTGTATAAAATAATAAAAATAAATATAATAGCTACTCAATTATAGTAAAATATTAATTTGTTAATAATTTTATAGTAGTTTTATATGTACTGTGTGTAGTCAACATTTCAACATGTAGTTGTCCTAAAACTTTTTAACACTCATTCTTGTCCTATTTTGCATTTTTTTGAATTTTGAAAAACATTTTTGATTCACTTTGAACAATTATAATATTAATAAGTATTGTTATTATTATTATTATTATTATTAATAATAATAATAATAATAATAATAATTTGATTGTTATTTATATGATTAATAATCAATATGTTTACCTAAAAAGACCTTATGAAGTGATATATAATATTTGCATCATGCGAAAATATTTTAATGAATTAATTGAACATTATTTTTAGAACAAAAGTCATTTTATATTACATAATTACCTGTGTTAGCTTACATGTGATAAATGTTTAATTTAAAGTGGTTTGACATGTCTATGAAACAGATCTGCAGATCATCATAAAAGCAAGGACAAACAACATATACCGGAGAGCTTGTTTTTTTGAGCGTCAGATGTACGTCAGATGCCACAGCTGTGATAAAACAGTTATCGGCTTTTACAGCGCAGAACATTTCAGTGTGGGGGGGAGGCGGACGACTTCTTACCGCTTTTAATAATAGTGAGGGTTGTCCTTGGGTATTCTTGAAAAAGGAGAGGGCAGAGGAGATCCCAAAGAAAGCCCAACACCCTCGCTAACTAACTAACTAACCAACCCTCTGGCTTTCTCTCTCTGCAGGTTATATTTAGCTGCGCTTCAGGGCTGTCCACCTCTTGCTCTGCTGCAGCTCTGGCCTTACAAGGCCCAAGCATGAGTACAGTTGCTTAGCAGCCCGCCGTGTTTTCAGCTCCAGCAGTGAGAGACAGGAGACGCTCTTCATCATCATCATCATCATCTTCATCAACAGTGTAATGATCCTGCTGGTACATACAATACATGTTAAATACACATTATGATTATTGTAGGTTTGGATTTTTTCATTTAGTGTGGTCATTTTACAGTTAACTACTGAAATAATATTAATGTTAAATGAAATACATTATTTCAGTAATAATATAATTGACTTGATATACTAAAATAACTCTAAAATGAAAACAGAAATTTATTAAAACCATATAGATGCTTTTTTTAAATAAAACTGTATGTACACGCATTATATATGTACATATATAATACATTCGCATAATTACTATTACAAAATTGCTAGAACTTACTATGTAACTACAATATAGGATTAAAATGGAAATGAGAAAATTAGAAGCATGTCCAGGCTAATAAAAACTACAGTAGTATTTAATTCAATTTAATCAAATTTGTTGTATTAAACGTTAGATTATTTATTTAATAAAGTTAATAATAATAATGAAACAAAACAAAAAAAAACTTTTTAAAATCCACAACTAATAAATAAGTAAATCAATCAATTATATGCGGAGGAAGCTTCAGTTGGCCTCTACATCGATTGGGGCAGTTGCAGCTACCTCTTCATCTGTCGTGGAGGAGTTTAAGGTTGCAAAATGTAGTCACACTAAGATTCTAAAGATCACCTGGTAAATCAAGCTCAGGGCGAAAAGAGCTTGATTCACGATCAGGGCAGAAGTGGGCAGTCAATGCAGGCATTGAACAGGCAGAAAGCTCATTGAAGTTGCATGATGTTGCTGGTAACATATCAGTTACTGTATATCAATTTAGATCTTAGATTAGATCTTTAGATCTTCTGGAGGAAAAAAATGGCTTTATAAGTAATAAATCCTATGTTGTAATTACTCAAAACTAATTGCAATTCATTTGATTAATCACTGCATTATTTAATTAGTTTGATTTGAAATGTCTACCGATCTAAATGATTCTCAAAATAACACTGTTTCCACAGTTCACTTGTTTCTCATTTGAGCATCGCAGTAATACTTAGCTTTAGCAGGTCTAACACTTTAAGAATGAAAGTTTAACAAGAATAAATGTGGACCAAAATTATGTGTTTGTAAGTAATGTATTAAATGCAGTATATTGTTCTGTAAACCAGCAGTTCCCAACAGGGGGGTCCTGGCCTACAAGGGGGCCTCAGCGAGCTCTGTGGGGGGTTGTGTCATATTTTAAAAACCTTTTTAGCAGTGAACAATTAGGAGAACGATCATCTTGCCTTAGTTCATTTCATCCCCTGGCTGACCAAAAAAATGAACAAATTTGTAATTCGTCCTCCACAAAAAAAGACAGCAGCTAATAGTAATGACCCAAGCGTACTGGACCCAGGTGAGGAAGCTCCAAACATTTCAGGTCACAGCACTAGCAATACTGGAAAACACAAAATGCAGGAAATACCAAGATAGTTAGCTGAACTATGGTTTCATTCCAGAAAGAGTCCCTGACCCAGCCACTACATTATCTGTGCTAAAGTTCTTGGTAACGAATGCATGAGGCTGTCCAAATTAATAAGACATTTGCAGACGACTCATCCCCAATACTGCAAGGTGTACCTAACACAAATGGCCTACTGATGCTTTGTTTTTGTATTTTACATTAGGCTATTATTAGTGCATAAACATATCTAGATATAGTAATAAACACATACCGTTTGTTTTAAAACAACCTTTTTCGTCATACCTATCGTAATCTTATACGAGCGATAATATCAGTAAATGTAGAGGGGGCCCTTACAATATTTTCCGGGGGAAAAGGGGGTCTCAGGCAAAAAAAAGGTTGGGAACCACTGCTGTAAACAATAATCATTTCACCTACATTTCAGTAATAATTTCATATTCACCAAAATCCTTATTAAAGGGACAGTTCACCCAAAATGAACATTTAGTCACTATTTACTCTCCCTCAAATGGTTCCAAACCTTTATATATTTCCTTCGTCTGTTAAACACAGAAGAAGTTATTTTGAAGAATGTTGGAAACTGGTAACCACTGACAACCACAACACCATAAGAAAACATAGTACTACCATAGGGGGAAAAAAAGCATACAATGGAAGTCAGTGGTTACTTCAGGGGTGTCCAAACTCGGTCCTGGAGGGCCGGTGTCCTGCTGAGTTTAGCTCCAACTTCCTTCAACACACCTGCCAGGAAGTTTCTAGGATATCTAGTAGGAGCTTGATTAGCTGGTTCAGGTGTGTTTGATTAGGGTTGGAGCTAAACTCTCCAGGACACCGGCCCTCCAGGGCCGAGTTTGGACACCCCTGGGTTACTTGAACACTCATGTCAGTCACTGATGTAACACAGTCCAGCTGAGATCCAAACAGAACTGAGTGCGTTTGAAATATTAAAGTACTAGTTGTGTAAGTTGTACGTGTTTGCAATGCATATTGCAAAATGATTTGGGGATCAACATTTTCTAAATAAAATTTCAGAAATGTACACATTTTTTATTATTATTAATAATAATAATAATAACTATAATGTAAATAATAATAAGAATATGTGAGTGGCTCAATTTTGACAGAGATGTTAGAGAGAATCATTCAGTTCTGAAGTGATTTGTTCACATTCTCTCATCAGTTTAAATCCCTAAATCTGGCAGTCATTTTCTGACGTTTAGTTCTATGTACTATTGTTCATTTAAAATAAAAATCTAGTTTTCAGTCGAAGACACTGCATTATTTAATTAGCTATTTATTTAACTACCAATCTAAACTATTCTCAAAATAACACTGTTTCTCAGTTATTTTCTCAGTTTTGTCATTTGAGGATCGCAGTGATACTTCAGCTGTTCTAACACATTAAAAATGAAAGTTGGTCCCACTTTATATTGTCGCTTATACCTGTGAATTATTTTTAATAATATTTTATTTTGAATTATAACCTTATATTTTTCAATAAGAATATGTGAATAACTCAATTTTAACAGATATTCTGAAGTGATTTGTGCACATTCTCTCCATCAGTTTAAACTCTTAAATCTGGCAGTCTTTGTACTATTGTTTATATGAAGAAAAAAATCTAGTTTTCAGTTGAAGACAAAATGATTAGCCCTCCTGTGAAATTGAAATTCTTTTTCAATTATTACCCCTCTAGTGATGTTTAACAGAGCAAGGTCATTTTTCAAAGTATTTCCTATTATATTTTTTCTTTTTTTTATTATTTTTCTGTGTTTTATTTTTTTAATTATTGTTTTATTTTTTTGTTTGGCTGGAATAAAACTTTTTTTTAAATTGTTTGCTTTATACCCCCCCCCCCCCCCCCCCCCCCCCCAATCAGCTACAGAACAAATCATTGTTGTCCAATTATTAGTCTACCTACACTCAAGAAAAAAAATTTCTTCTCGTTCAAGCTACTTATTTAAAATGAGATGAATCAACACAACTGTGGAGATTTTTTAGGGAACCTAATTTTTTATGTTCAATCCATTTAAATTTGTTAGGTTAACCTAACTCTTTTGTGTTGGGAAAACATGAATGAATTGTGTGGAACTCTGCATGTTTGACGGTGTACAGTGTTTTACCGTTTTAAATTGCCCTTTAAGCTGAATACTAGTATCCTGCAAAATGACTACTAAATTATTATGTACTGTCATCATGACAAAGACAAAAAAAAACTGAGTTATTAGAAATGAGTTATTAAATGATTATGTTTTAATACGTTAAAATTTTATAGGAGGGCTAATAATGTTGTCTTCGACTGTATGTATATTTGGTTGGTTTATGAGCAGCTGCAGCAGGTGTACACAGCGCTGTGTGGGATCAGCTTTGAGGAGAACAGCCTACATTCTACACGAGTATAGGAGTACAGTTTGGGAATCTAATAATAAATCAGAAGGTGCAGTTGTCCACTATAGTGTTACAGTATTTGTTCCCATACAATTAGTTTGGGATTTAGGGTTACTATGGAACAAACAAACAGCTAAATGTGGGAGGATCACTCAGTGTTTATGAAAAGCATCTGCCCTTGCTATATGTGCACGTGGATCCTCTTTACTGTCCTGCTCATGTTTTTATTGTTCTTCCGTTCTTGAGGGTTGTACTTTCTGAAATGCTGTATTTCACACATGACGTTTTCACATTCACGCACAAGTGGTTTATTGGCTCCAGTCGCAGCAGAGACGCACATGCCTGGTGCCCAAATAATTGCCCTAATCAGCGTCTTAAATCAGTGCTCATTATAACTCATCAGCAGCTGTTACAATGACGGCCCAGTGCGTTACTGAAGGCTAAAACTAATGGCCTCAGTTCAGTCAAGGAAATATTCTGGGTTTAATACAAGTTAAAGCATTAGTGGGATAATATTGATGGCCACAGACATTTTAATTTGACCATTTCTATAAAAACAAATTAAAGAATATGTAACTGTTATGCATTTTAATGAAAACCGTGTTGTTTCAAGGATGAACATTTTAAAATAACTTTAAATAGACTTTAATCTTTAAATAGATATATTATGGCAAGTTATTTTTGTTCTGAATATATCTGGCTGGATTATTTGCTATATAATTTTTTTTTACACTGAATGATATTTTAATAGGTGACTTCTATAATTCATGTTAAAATATATTGTATTGTCATTATTTTCTTGTACTCTGTATAATACGGTGGCCGAAAGAGCTTAACATGCTGCAATTTAAGAAAACGCGTGCAAATACAAAAAACATCAGTAAATTAAGAAATGCACTGCATTTTCTCACAACGCAAACAAATTAATAAAGCGCGCTGCATTTTCCCACAACGCAAATAATTTACAAAAAAAACGCTGCATTCTTACAACACACTTTATGAAAACTTGCTGCATTTTCTCACAACGCAAACAAATTAATTTTTAATTTTTAATTTTTTATAAATGTGCTTGCGTTGTGATAATTTGCAGCACATGGGCTGTCAATCTAATGAAGATCTTTTCTTAATTTGCTAGTGTTTTTTGTAATTGCACGTTTACTTAAATAGCAGCATGTTAAGCTCTCTCTGCCACCGTATTATACAGAGTACAAGAAAATAATGACAATACAATATATTTTATTTTAGCATGAATTATAGAAGTCACCAAATGTCATTCAGTGTAACAAAATTATATAGCAAATAATCCAGCCAGATATATTCAGAACAAAAATAACTTAATGGCATATTATATCTATTTAAGGATCATTTAAAGTTATTTTAAAATGTTCATCCTTGAAACAAGGTTTTTATTCTTTTAAAACGTATTACATTTACTTATTCTTTAATGTATTTATTTTTGTAGAAAGGGACAAATTAAGCCGTAGTATAAGAATAATTAATGAATTAGAAAAATAATGATCACAAACTGCTTTATTCATTCATTTTGTTTTCTGCTTAGTCCCTTTATTAATCTGGGGCCACCACAGCGGAATGAACCACCAACTTATCCAGCATATGTTTTACACATCACTGGGTAGCACTCATACACTTGCATTCACACACATACACTACGGCCAATTTAGCTCACCCAATTCAGTTCACCTATAGCACATGTCTTTGGACTGTGGGGGAAACCGGAGGAAACCCACCCCAGCACGGGGAGAACATGCAAACTCCACACAGAAATGCCAACTGACCCAGCTGAGGCTCGCACCAGTGACCTTCTTGCTGTGAGGCAAGAGCACGACCCACTGCACCACTGTGCTGCCCTTAGATTGCTTCATCACAGGGTAAAACAATACTAATATGTAAAAAATTACACATTTACTAAACACTATAGTAATAGCACACAAAAATAAAATAACACAATATTTAAAATTTAAAACATAAAAAATGAGGTGTTCTGGGAATGTCAATTTAAAAATATATGGTTATTCACCATATTTTATAGGGAAACTTATTATTTACCAGGTAACAGATTTTTACTGTAGCATTTCTTTATATTCAAATTGTCAGTAATTTAAATGTCACCCCATTCTACATGTTTTTAAATCCTAAAATTGGAAATGTTGTAAACAACGTTGTCACAGATGCCATTAGTTGGACTAAGAAGTATTAGACCCAGACTGTCTTTTTTGGATAAATATTCACCTAAATTTATTTAAAGGGATAGTTTACCCAAAAATTCCCAGAGATGGGTTGCGGCTGGAAGGGCATCCGCTGCGTAAAATCGTGCTGGATAAGTTGGTGGTTCATTCCACTGTGGCGACCCCGCAAGGGACAAAGCCGACAAGAAAATGAATGAATGAATGAGTTTACCCAAAAATGAAAATTGTCATCATTTACTCACACTTAACTTGTTCAAAATCTGTTTAACTTTCTTTCTACCTTCAGTTGAACACAAAAGAAGCTATTTTAAAGAAAGCTGAAAATCTGTAACCATTGACTTCCATAATATTTGCTTTTTCTTTGAAAGTCATTGGTTACTGTTTTTCATCATTCTTCAAAATATCTTCTTTTGTGTTCTCAGAAACTCAAACCAGTTTGGAACAACTTGAGGGAGATTAAATAGTGAGTAAATTTTCATATTTGGGTAAACTACCCCTTGGAATAAAAAAAAACAATGAAGTGTTTTCTCCCATATGTGTCCATTTACGTCATACACAGTTGCAGACACATGGCCATGGTGGACAGTGTCACCTGTGTCCCTTGTCTTGTTTTATTCTTGGAAATACATTGAACGTCAACCTAACTTCACACATCTGACACTTCAGATCAGTGAAATATGATATGAGCACCAAAGTAAGGGTCACCTCATGTACTTATGTGCGTCTTTGCAATGTGCTCTGCAAGCTGGCATTTAAAATCTCTTTAGTCTTCGATATAACTCCAGATGGTGTTGTGCTCTAGATGAACTGCATAATAGCACTAATAGTAATTAAACGTCTTGTGTATGTGTAGGTGTGAAGGACTGAGTGTTCCATATGGAGAAGCCTGTTAATTAGTGTTGGAGGGGTGTTCAGATGAGGGATCGGTATCTAAAGTCGACAGGGATTATGTCATAGTCTCTTTTTGCTGTATCCATGCCAGCATTCAAGACTCCTACAGCAGACATGAAATACTGGTATTTGTGGTTGTCAATTTTACAGTCAGGACATACTGTAGCGACCTCTGCTGCTTATGTCAGATACTACAAAATGAATGCACTAATGATGCTACAAAATGCACTTTTGACTTAAATCACTGGCTGTGTATATTCATGAGCACATTTTGTGTTGTTATGACAGTTTTTATAGCCTGTGGTCATTTTAAAAGACATTTTTTTGACATATGCATTGTGATAAGCCTAATTGTGTTCATGCTGCTTGTGTCTTGTTTTAGAATGCCACCTACTGGTCATGAAGTGTAACTGTTTATATAAGTGTAAGATTTAAAGGGATAGTTCACTACAATGAAAGTGTTTTTTGAGTTTCTTTCTTCTGTTAAACACAAAAGAAGATATTTTGAAGAAATATGAAAGCCTGTAACCATTGATTTCCAAAAACAAATACTGTAGAAGTCAATGGTTACAGGTTTACTACATTTTTCATAATATATTCTTTTGTGTTCAGCAGAAGAAAGAAACTCCTAAAGGTTATGAATTCATAAAGGTTTGAATCCACTGAAGGATGACAGATTTTTTTTTGTTTGGATTGTAACTGTTCCTTAAACTTTATAAAGGGCACTCATTGAAATACCCGTTTGGAAAAGTGTTAATGTGGGTTATTATAAACCTCTGAGCTTTTAATAATAATGTTAAAAGAATCAGACAATTTTAAATAAAACATAAAAACTTTTATTTACACATTTTTATCACAAAATTTGTCACATGGAACTGTGAAAACATGAATGGAAAATGAAAAATAAATGATAATTTCTTAAGATGGTCAAGCTTACTTTTGGTCTAAACACTCACTAAATAAAGTAAAGATTAAAGTTATTAAAAATGTAAACATTTTACTGTAGCAAGATGTTTTCAAGAAGATAAGAGTAAATTTATACAATGTGCAATAATATGACTTAGAACAATTTCTAGATAAGAAATGTGCACTAAAAAAAGTCATCTTAAAATAATCAAGACTGAAAAATAAGTAATAGTCTCTGAGGTTTGTTCAGTTCATGAGGTGTTTTAATCCACCTCTTCAATGGTGGGCCCCTGAGCGCTGGCCCCTGATCCGCCACGTGCCTGAGCTCCACATCCTCCAGCTGGCATCCCTCCTTGGTAGAGTTTGGAGATGATTGGACTGCAGACTTTCTCCAGCTCCTTCAGCTGATGTTCGTACTCCTCTTTATCCGCCAGCTGGTTGTTCTCCAGCCAGCTCACGGCTTCATTGCACTTCTCAATAACTCTCTTCTTGTCCTCCTCGCTGATCTTGCCTTTCAGGTTCTCATCTTCCACACTGTTCTTCATGTTGAAGGCGTAAGACTCCAGAGAGTTTTTGGCAGAAATTTTCTCTCTCTGCAGATCGTCTTCAGCTTTGTACTTGTCAGCCTCCTGCACCATTCTCTCGATTTCCTCTTTGCTCAGCCTGCCCTTGTCGTTGGTGATGGTGATCTTGTTCTGTTTTCCGGTGCTTTTGTCTGCTGCCGACACATTTAGGATCCCGTTGGCGTCGATGTCGAAGGTCACTTCAATCTGCGGGACGCCACGTGGTGCAGGTGGAATTCCTGTCAGCTCAAATTTGCCCAGCAGGTTGTTGTCTTTGGTCATGGCTCTTTCACCCTCGTACACCTGGATCAGGACGCCAGGCTGGTTGTCGGAGTAGGTGGTGAAGGTCTGGGTCTGTTTGGTGGGGATGGTGGTGTTACGCTTGATGAGGGCCGTCATGACTCCACCTGCGGTCTCAATACCCAGAGACAGCGGGGCCACGTCCAGCAGCAGCAGGTCCTGCACGTTTCCAGAAGTGTCGCCCATGAGGATGGCGGCCTGCACCGCAGCACCGTAAGCCACCGCTTCATCAGGGTTGATGCTCTTGTTCAATTCTCTGCCGTTGAAGAAATCCTGCAGAAGCTTCTGGATCTTTGGGATTCTTGTTGATCCACCAACCAGCACGATGTCGTGGATCTGAGCCTTGTCCATCTTGGCGTCTCTCAGCGCTTTCTCCACAGGATCGAGTGTTCCCCTGAAGAGGTCGGAGCAGAGCTCCTCGAATCGGGCTCTGGTGATGGACGTGTAGAAGTCGATGCCCTCGTACAGAGAGTCGATCTCAATGCTGGCCTGAGAGCTGGACGAGAGCGTCCTCTTGGCTCGTTCACATGCAGTTCGCAGCCTCCTCAGGGCCCTCTTGTTCTGACTGATGTCCTTCTTGTGCTTCCTCTTGAACTCTTCCACAAAGTGACTCACCATGCGGTTGTCAAAGTCCTCACCGCCCAGATGAGTGTCTCCAGCGGTGGCCTTCACCTCAAAGATGCCGTCTTCAATGGTCAGGATGGACACATCGAAGGTGCCTCCGCCCAGGTCAAAGATCAGCACGTTGCGCTCTGAGGATTTGCCTTTGTCCAGGCCGTAGGCGATGGCCGCAGCCGTGGGCTCGTTGATGATGCGGAGGACATTCAGTCCAGCGATGACTCCAGCATCTTTAGTGGCCTGTCTCTGGGAGTCGTTGAAATAGGCAGGAACTGTGATAACTGCGTTGGTCACCTTCTGCCCCAGATAAGCTTCTGCAATCTCCTTCATCTTCACCAGGACCATGGAGGAAATCTCCTCTGGATTAAAGGTCTTGTTCTCTCCTTTGTGCTCCACTTCAACTTTTGGCTTTCCTCCATCACTGACGACTTTGAAGGACCAGTGCTTCATGTCAGACTGCACAACCGGGTCATCAAACCTCCTGCCGATCAGCCTCTTGGCATCAAACACTGTGTTGTTGGGATTCATGGCCACCTGGTTTTTAGCTGCGTCTCCAATCAGCCTCTCTGTGTCCGTGAAGGCAACATAGCTGGGTGTTGTTCTGTTGCCCTGGTCGTTGGCGATGATCTCCACTTTTCCATGCTGAAACACCCCCACACAGGAGTAGGTGGTGCCCAGGTCAATGCCAATAGCGATTCCTTTTGGAGATGACATGCTTGATTTCAAGAAACTGCAGAAAAAAATTGATTGAGTTTTATATTTATACACATTATTGTGCAAAATATTTTTTTGTTTATTTTTAATGTTTGTTCGAGTCAACAAGTGACACCTTATAATAACTAAGGTAGTAGTTATACAAGTAAAAGAGTGGACAACCTTAAAACAAAAATATTTAGGACATTTACTGGTATTTTTAGTTCTTAGGCTCATAGCATAATAACATCAGAAACAAAGTCAAATCTAGTCATTGCATTTTTATTCTAATTGTTAATACATGACTAACAGGGAATACAATTGTCTAGTATGTTAAGAAGAATGTAGGCTGCCTATAAAAAAAAACTAAAAGACAAATGAAAAAAAAATACATGTGAAACTACTAATTTTCATCATCATTTAATGTTATTTTTATGGCTAAACTTTGGATAACTGTCTCTACCTGTTAGTTTTTTGTATGTAACACTATTTCATTATTATTATTATTATATGTATAACATTTTTTTAACATTAATAAAAAAAATTAACAACATTACATATTTAAGAATGCATTAGGCAGCTCTTTATAAAATATTTGTTATGGCCTAATCATGAAACGGAGTATACAAGCAAATAAAACAATTTTCTGTAAGCATTTGATGTGTGACATAAAGATAGGTCTAAATATGCAAGCTGATTAAGTAGCGAAAGTCAGAAAAAAAAGAAGAAGACAGGTAGTTTTTAATTTTCACCTTACCTTCTATGTCAGACGTATTGGTGGCTTGTTGTCTGGATGGTACAGTCCGTTCGCTGTCTCGCTCTTTCCGTTGTATTCAGTTCTATCGTGAAGTGTATGCTGGACTAGTCTACTGGACTACAAACAGCTGCTCTTTTATATTCTCCAGCAAAGCGCCGCTGAAGTTTCTCGAACGCGCCAGCAGGTTCGACCAATCAAAAACCAGCACAGCGGAATGGCTCCACCCCCAGAGCCGCGTCATCGTCATCACTTCTAGTTATTTCTGGAGTTTTCCGTCATTCCGTGGTATTTTGCAGCCATGTGAAGTCATAAAATAATACCGAGCCCCATAATTCATCATACTGCCATTTATAAACTTTAAAAATATTTTTTCGTGATCATTTTAGGTCGCTCCGACAGAAATGCAGCAATTAAAGATATTGAAAGTGCTGTTTATTCTGGCATCTTAAGTAGAAAGCTTTGGTTCAAGTTATATTTGAGTCTAATCAATCAATAATCGACACTTATTTATTTCTATATATTTCTGTGTGTTTTAAATTGTGGTTTCATTGACTATTTTTCAATATGATAAAATTAATTATCTTAAAAACAAAATGTCTCTTGAGCTTGTCTGTGTCAAAGCAAACCATTTTTATTGATACAGTTATATTAAGTTATAACAAAGTCTAAGCCAAAATATTTGTAGGTTTACTGTAGTTAGAGATGATTCTGGAACATTGGAGATGGTTTCAGTGTTGTCATTCTACTCTATTGCCAACAGAGGTCACTGTAAAATGCATTTCATGTGTTTTTATTTATATTTCTGACATTTCATCACCGAATTATTATGTTTTCCGAAGTATTTTGCACATTATTTCATATTTATTACAGATTAATTTACCTAAAGCTCAATAGTGTTAAATGTTCGTGGTCTGCTATGGATGTCACCTGTTAATTATGATTTTATTAGTAAAAACGATTGTAAATTGACATTTACAATATTATATCGAATATAGTTGTATGAAACACAATATACAAAGGCCATATTTTATTCGGTGCGTAAAAATAGCAATGTAGCAATCAGTGCATGATTAACATCACAAATCGAAACAAACCTGTTTGCGAAACAAACCTGTTTGCCTCATATATTCTACTACGTATCTGTACTTTTATATCATTTAAACTAGTGTTAGAATGATTTAGAGTAACTAGTTTATTTTCTACTGAATCATTCAAACATTGTCATTTTAGCTTGTTCATTCATAGCAACTGGGAAAACCTACACACCACACAAACTGAATACCTCGCACATCTTTCATGTATTAATAAGTATAATAACGCACTCAAATATAGAAACGAATAACATTTTAAATCTATTTGTGATTTTTTTTGACCGCTGTTTAGCGCAATTTTACAGCAAAAACTCTGGAAACGTCTACAACATTCCTCTCAGCGGCTCCTCTCATTGACAGCTGAAGTGACGCGACTGCTTGTTGTGTTTTGATTGGTCGGATTCACTGGAGGCTTCCAGAACAGTGTAGAGTCTGAACGGGTGCGCGCTCTGCTGTATTTAAAGGCGAAAGACAGACAGCAGGGAAACTCAACCGAAGAGAAGCGACTTGTAAAAGAAGAAAAGAGCAGCCTGACAGGACTTTTTTCTGGACGAGGTGTTTATTCACTAAGAACTAGAACTACTCTAAGGTGAGTCGCAATATATTTTACTCTATGGGCTAATCAAAAATATATATAGATTATATGTACTTAATGTAAAAGAATGAACTTTGTATATGTAATTTTATTTTTTTTTTACAAGTGGACTGTCTTTGTTGTTCTTAGTTTAGTGCTACTAGAAAATTATATTTCCTGTTTTCACAATGAGGATAAAAACAAGCAGATTTTCATTTACATTATTGCTGATATTATTATATATGAGCATAACCACAAATACTAGCAAATGTTCTAAATTAGTTTGTTTTAAAGTTGTCTACAAAAAAGAAAATTTGTGTTTTAGTTGTGTAACTAATAACTTAGTTATTAAGAGAATATCACTTGTTGACTAGAAAAATCCTTTAAAAATGAAATAATTGCACAGTAATTTGTATAAACATAAAATTAATTATAATTGTTGTTTTTTTTTCTCTACAGTTTCTTGAAATCAAGCATGTCATCTCCAAAAGGAATCGCTATTGGCATTGACCTGGGCACCACCTACTCCTGTGTGGGGGTGTTTCAGCATGGAAAAGTGGAGATCATAGCCAACGACCAGGGCAACAGAACTACACCCAGCTATGTTGCCTTCACGGACACAGAGAGGCTGATTGGAGACGCAGCTAAAAACCAGGTGGCCATGAATCCCAACAACACAGTGTTTGATGCCAAGAGGCTGATCGGCAGGAGGTTTGATGACCCGGTTGTGCAGTCTGACATGAAGCACTGGTCCTTCAAAGTCGTCAGTGATGGAGGAAAGCCAAAAGTTGAAGTGGAGCACAAAGGAGAGAACAAGACCTTTAATCCAGAGGAGATTTCCTCCATGGTCCTGGTGAAGATGAAGGAGATTGCAGAAGCTTATCTGGGGCAGAAGGTGACCAACGCAGTTATCACAGTTCCTGCCTATTTCAACGACTCCCAGAGACAGGCCACTAAAGATGCTGGAGTCATCGCTGGACTGAATGTCCTCCGCATCATCAACGAGCCCACGGCTGCGGCCATCGCCTACGGCCTGGACAAAGGCAAATCCTCAGAGCGCAACGTGCTGATCTTTGACCTGGGCGGAGGCACCTTCGATGTGTCCATCCTGACCATTGAAGACGGCATCTTTGAGGTGAAGGCCACCGCTGGAGACACTCATCTGGGCGGTGAGGACTTTGACAACCGCATGGTGAGTCACTTTGTGGAAGAGTTCAAGAGGAAGCACAAGAAGGACATCAGTCAGAACAAGAGGGCCCTGAGGAGGCTGCGAACTGCATGTGAACGAGCCAAGAGGACGCTCTCGTCCAGCTCTCAGGCCAGCATTGAGATCGACTCTCTGTACGAGGGCATCGACTTCTATACGTCCATCACCAGAGCCCGATTCGAGGAGCTCTGCTCCGACCTCTTCAGGGGAACACTCGATCCTGTGGAGAAAGCGCTGAGAGACGCCAAGATGGACAAGGCTCAGATCCACGACATCGTGCTGGTTGGTGGATCAACAAGAATCCCAAAGATCCAGAAGCTTCTGCAGGATTTCTTTAACGGCAGAGAACTGAACAAGAGCATCAACCCTGATGAAGCGGTGGCTTACGGTGCTGCGGTGCAGGCCGCCATCCTCATGGGCGACACTTCTGGAAACGTGCAGGACCTGCTGCTGCTGGACGTGGCCCCGCTGTCTCTGGGTATTGAGACCGCAGGTGGAGTCATGACGGCCCTCATCAAGCGTAACACCACCATCCCCACCAAACAGACCCAGACCTTCACCACCTACTCCGACAACCAGCCCGGCGTCCTGATCCAGGTGTACGAGGGTGAAAGAGCCATGACCAAAGACAACAACCTGCTGGGCAAATTTGAGCTGACAGGAATTCCACCTGCACCACGTGGCGTCCCGCAGATTGAAGTGACCTTCGACATCGACGCCAACGGGATCCTAAATGTGTCGGCAGCAGACAAAAGCACCGGAAAACAGAACAAGATCACCATCACCAACGACAAGGGCAGGCTGAGCAAAGAGGAAATCGAGAGAATGGTGCAGGAGGCTGACAAGTACAAAGCTGAAGACGATCTGCAGAGAGAGAAGATTTCTGCCAAAAACTCTCTGGAGTCTTACGCCTTCAACATGAAGAACAGTGTGGAAGACGAGAACCTGAAAGGCAAGATCAGCGAGGAGGACAAGAAGAGAGTTATTGAGAAGTGCAATGAAGCTGTGAGCTGGCTGGAGAACAACCAGCTGGCGGATAAAGAGGAGTACGAACATCAGCTGAAGGAGCTGGAGAAAGTCTGCAGTCCAATCATCTCCAAACTCTACCAAGGAGGGATGCCAGCTGGTGGATGTGGAGCTCAGGCACGTGGCGGATCAGGGGCCAGCGCTCAGGGGCCCACCATTGAAGAGGTGGATTAAAGTTATGAACTCACATGAATGTCATCTGTCAGTCAGAATCCACTTGATATTTTTATACAACATTGCTGCTCTTATATTTCTGCTGCTATTTAATAGCCATTCACAACTATGATTTATTTAATGTGTATATTGTTATGTAACTAAAATTGTGACTATTTTTATGATTTCAAAAAACTTTTATGGAAAAAATCTAAATTATTAATAAAGTTTTTGTACATGAGAACAACAATGAAATGTGTTTTCATTCAGTAAGTGTGGTCATATGATTTCTTTTTGCAGTCATGGCATGTGCCTCTAAATGACAGTAGTTTGCCCATGGTTACATAATTTTACTGATCAACAAAGGGCAAAACATTATAGATTAGATTGCCTTTTCACATGAAAATACCAGCAAAAAGTAACAAATAATAATTTTAGGGTTTAACTATTAGTCCATAATGATAAAAACGTGGGTCCCACTTCATAATAGCTGGCCTTAACTAAAAAGTACTTGCACTGATATGTTTTTACATTGTACTTATGATTGATTAAATACCTGCATGTAATTATATCTATAATTAACTTCTCTAATAACATTTGCAATTAGACTGTTGACCATCCCTTAAAACTTAACCCACATTTAAATTTACCCATACCACCAACCCCATCGCTAACTCTACCCATATGCACCAGAAATGTTCAGCAATACATTATAAACACCATAAGTGCATTACATTTATTTTTTGATGCAAGTACCTAGAAGTTAAGGCATAAAGTGGGACCAAAAAGTGACATTAGCATGCCCATGAGGACATCATAAGGTGTCCACATTATTATAACTGAAGTAATAAAAAGCAAACAAATACATTGAATTTCATGGAGTATTTATCTTAGTATAGTTTAACATTTCAGGTGAAACTGCATTGGTGTCAATACTGTACAAAACTTCTTAATATACCTTAAAGTAATACCTTATTTGGTATTTGATAACAAAATATGTCACCTACTTTTTTGTCTATGAAGTTGTGTATGTATATATATATATATATATATATATATATATATATATATATATATATGTATGTATGTATGTGTGTGTGTGTGTGTGTATATATGTATATATATATATGTGTGTATATGTATGTATATGTATATATATATATATAAATATATATATATATATATATATATATATATATATATATATATATATATATATATATGTATATATATATATATGTATATATATATGTGTGTATATGTATGTATGTATATATATATATATATATATATATATATATATATATATATATATATATATATATATATATATATATTCCCATATTACATTTATGAACTTTGATTTTTATTATTATAGTCTACTTTTATTTAGGCCTGCATTTTTAAAAATGTAAACCATAGATGCAATGATTTCTTATCCATTTCAATATAGGTCCTTTTATTAAATATTTATATAGCTTATTCAGCATATCTGTGGAACGAATTTGTACATCGGAACCTTATGTTTATTGACAATGAATTAAATAGAATATTCTCAAATTTATCGTCTGACAGTCAACCCACAACACGGTCTCCACAACAGTGTCGTTTCCCAATTTTGTCACAAGATGACGCTGTTTATTTAGTCTAAGGGGTTTTTCTTTCAAGGCTGCAGACATCAGAGAACAGTCAGCGTGCTTCAAGGTCCGCACTTTTATTCTTGTTTTACAGTTTACTAATTTATTCAAACTATCTGCATAACTCTTTGAGGGCAAAAATGACCTCAAAGTTAGTAAGTTGTTTTGAACACTACAAAACAGTTAAGACTGCAATTCCAAAATCAAGCATGGGTTTTGACCAATCAATACTGTACAATAAATATCAATTTGTTTTGTTGAAACGTTAAACGAATCTGACCAAAGCTATTAGCTTATCTAAAACAGGTTTGCCTTCTGTGTGGTTGAACACAATACAGGCTCGTTTTTGCTACCATGTAAAACATTTCAGCAAGATTTTTTATATTGCAATTTTCTCTCTTTACGCCAAAGATTACGATGAACACTTAAGTAGGCCTATAAATTGAAGTAGCCTATAAATTGGCCTTAATACGGTATATTGACACTATATAGGCTGAGTTTGATAAATTTTCAACGTCGCTTTGAAAAATGCTTTGAAAGTCTTCACATTCTGAAAAGGTTTTTTTTTGCCACAATCTTTATTGCTTAGCATCTGCCCTATTTTCAGTATTTCCTTTATTTCAATTAATAAATATTTGATTGTAAAAAGTCGCTTTGGCGTTTATCCCTCACAACCCATTTTAATTAGCAATAAATTAAAATAGCCTGCATGTCGATTACTAGCATGCTGCGGCAATAAAGGAAAGGACAAATGTGAACATAACGAATGATTTACGATACTAAAGGTCACACTTGTTACAGTAAGGAATATTAATTTTGAAAGTTTTTTAAATACGTTTTCAAATAAGTTTGTTTCATTTATAGAGCAACATGAAAATGCAAGTTCTGATTACTTTTATTGTATGATAGTTATTAATATGATAGTCTTCTGTAGCTATATAGCATAATTTGTGGTTTGTAAAACATATGTGATACAATTATAAGATGTTTGTGATACAATTATTAGGCAAGGCAAGTATATTTATATAGCACATTTCATACACAATAGTAATTCAAAGTGCTTTACATAACAAGAAAAGAAACAAGAAAAAAGATTAGACATAGATAAAACAATAATGTTGGCATGTATTGACATTAAATTGGATATCGCCGACCTTATACAAATCATATTAATTATGAATATCCCAATGTAGACCTTTTACTATCCCAAGTCGCATTTGTAACATATTCTCGACGGCCACGTTGTGTAGGAACATCACATCAGCCATGAATACCACATTAAAGGCTATTATCTGTGGGACTGCCGCGTCGGGTTTGTATTATTACCCCCTTTTCGCCTAGAAAACCATCTTTCATTCATTCCTCTCGCTGGGCCTGTTTCCAATCTGAAGACATGCGCGATAGATTTGTGAAATCATGCCCACCCACGTCATCTCTACGCTCGGTGGGCTCCGGTATCAATAAGATTATATGGGCAGGAAATGTAGAAATCCTCAACAAAGAGCTCCATCATTAAAACAAACACCCGCGGCCTTCAGCAGCCAAATACGAGCGAAAACGTTTCTCTTTCATCTGAACGACCCGACAATTTTATATGATAAACCTAATTTTCTCCATGTCCTTAAAGAAAACTGCTTTAAGCGCAATGGGAAATTCAAGCTATTCGGGGAAAGAAAACGTGCGCACAGGCTACGGCACATTGTTATAAATTACTATAAAACGTTTTGTGTAGGCCTATATATACACTTTAAAAATATCCTGGTTGCCTTAAATTTTTAAACTGAATCAAATTAACCTTATGAGTCCATTGAACTTATATTATGTTAAACTGACTTAAAACTGCTTGCATAACTTATACAATTAAGTTAGAACATGATTAACTTAGTTTAATAAGTTACAATGAAAACATATGCTGTCATGATTAATTGTTCATAAGTTTTTACAGTGTATAGGCTATATAAACCGCGCACGCTGCTTTGTAAAAAATATTATTTCATAGTCTGAAAGGTTTTCGCTACAATCTTTTGAGCTTCGCATTTGCACTATTTTTAATATTTCCTTTATTATAATTACCAAATATGATTTATACAGTAAAATAAACCTTAAAATAATGATCCTTAATAAATTTGCCATTTATTGCTACTATTATAATGTATTTTATTATTGTTATATTAAAAGCATAATATGCTCATTTATTTTATGATATAAAATATTGCGTAAAAATAATAAAATAAATATTCATTAACTAACATAATTATTTTGCATATGAATGTTGTAAAGTCAAGTGCTTTGCTAAATTGCTTGCTAAAATTATTTAGATGATCTCATACGAATGCTACGTCTTGCATGGTTGATTTCATAATTTGAAAATAGAACAATTTTCATTAAATATATTCAGTAGCCTATAGCTAACACGTAAAAATTATTTGTGAAAAGAAGATAAACTAAAATGTAATCTGTGGTGTTAGTAGATTAGGCTATTTGATTATCTTCAGTAGCCTAGATTGGTGAGATTAATGGGATTTACGGTTTTTAATGGATTTTTTAGAGGATGCTAATCCCCAATTATTTTCTGTCAAATAAAAAAAACATAGGCTATCTGATATCGAGCGGCTATAGAGGTTAAACATAATATACAATACAGTAATAATCTACTGTGATATCCATCATGGTTTTTCTTGTGCGGGCAGAACCTGGTAGAGTTGCCCTGTTTTCATTGGAGTGGAGCTTCTTCCTGAGAACCTCGTCATGACATCATCGTCATCTGATTCCCGAACAGCTGCAGGAATCCAGTTGCGTTGGAGTGGACGATGGACATTGCTGCGTACACAGCTCTCCAGACCTCCTGCGCTCGAATGACCAGGATTCCTGTGTGGCCAAATTATATCTTGTGTTGTTAGCGTGCTCGTCTCTTTATAATCCATCTTCCAGGCTGTTCTGAGGATCCAGGAGCAGCCCTTCCCGAGAATTTAAGACTCGCGCGTGACCATCTGCTTGTTTAGAAGCCGTCTCGCATCTCCAACGTGTGGATTATGACCCTGGACACTGATTTAATGGATGACCTCGTTGTCGACGTGGTTGGAGAAGGTGGCAAAGAGTCTGGAGATGAACATCTTTCCACTTCGGCTCTCTCTGCATCCGACCAGGTCCATAATAAGGACGAGGAGGACCACGTCCCATCTTCCGAATGTCCGTCAAGTTCGAGCAAAAGCACCTCGGTGAAACCGCCCTATTCCTACATCGCTTTGATAACCATGGCCATCCTCCAGAGCCCAAAGAAGCGTCTCACCCTCAGCGAGATATGCGACTTCATCAGTCACCGGTTCGTGTACTATCGAGAGAAGTTCCCGGCCTGGCAGAACTCCATCCGCCACAATCTCTCCTTAAACGACTGCTTCGTGAAAATGCCACGCGAGCCGGGTAATCCCGGGAAGGGGAATTACTGGACTCTTGATCCCAATTCATCGGATATGTTTGAAAATGGAAGTTTCCTTAGAAGAAGGAAGCGATTTAAACGGCAGCACTTCAAATTTGGCGTGTTCAAAGACCAAGCGCTGCAGCCGAGTGGCTTTCCGAACCTCAGTTACGGCGCGTACGGGCTCAGCGCGTCCTGCGCGCACCTACCAGCTCTGGATGTCTACCCGTATGGCTTCCATCAACACATCGGTGTTCCACCTGTTGGCAGCATTTTACCGGCTCTGTCCACTCTCTTCTCCAGAAACTCTGTGGCAGCCAAATCCTTCCCACAGTCACAAACAGTGGCCATGGAGCCGGTCACCCCTGGCCTAGCTTGCGCAATGGCCCCGACCTCTCCATACGCGTCCTCAGCAGCTCTCTTCAATCCAGTGGGCTTCCCCCGGGTGCTCAATTTTCAGTACGAGTACCAGAAGCTGCAAAACGCTCACAGCCACGTGGATTTATCCACTAAACACAGACATCTGGCTAGCGTCAATGACTAGCAGCGCATAACACAAAACTACTCATTCTCAGGAATTATTTCATTTATCCCGAGGTGTAAAAGTGTAGATACTGGCGTCGAATGTTTGCGGACATTTTTACGAACTTCTCAGTTAGTTTTCTGTCAGGAATTAATCTAGTGAAATATTTCTGTTACATGCTGAAAGTGTTTATTCATGCATGTTATTTTATCGCAATGATTAAACCGAATGTTTCAACTATTTAAATGACGAATTTCCTTTTCGCGTTTGGCCGGAAATAAAGCTGACATTTTAAAAAGGACCACAAATGTCTTATTCTTATTTTGTTCATAAGACAGTGCAAATAATTTATTTAGCAAAGACAGTGGCTGAATAGCCACAACCAGAAAAAAAGTCTGTAAGAGAATCGAATCGGATATGCTGTAAATAGTAATGACGATTTGACACTTTTTTGCATAGGCGTCTCACTCATTTCTTCACATTAATAGCCTAAAGCAGAAGAACTATTGATTGCTTTCATTTCGATTTAAATACATTTTAATTAATTTATAGTACACATTCTGCTTACGTGAATAGAATAAATCATATAGGCCTATATTAATTCTAACGTAAGTCAGACATAAACCAATAATAGCCCAATAGGATATTTAAATTCAGCGCTTTCCTCTGTTAAATTATACATCTAAATATACATATATGCATTTAACATTTGATGCATAAAAACAGTCAATAATCAGGCCTTTTATATAGATATAGTTTGTATTTATTTGGAGTGTTATAACATCGATTCTACTTTTGGATAAAACATCATAAACCGCAAAATTATTCTCAGGCTATTATCTAATATTTAGAAAAAATTAACTTCATTAAATTTGTTAAGTTGTCTGGATGGCATATGTCGCGTGCTTAGGAGAGATTTATTGTCACTTGGTAAAAATGTTTTGGCAGATATCTAATATGAAAACCACAGACAGGCTGCATGGACCTAAATAGCAGTTCATTTATATCTCTATCATAAATTAGCTTAAGAAATTAGAAGCTCAACACGTGTCCATTCGTGTCCGTTTATTTGTCTAAGCTTGTTGAGCGGAAATAATCAACCGGATCAGTATCAAATGCGCTTTGCAAATATACAGGATCTCGCCTGAGCATGAGCAGATTTCCATCTGAGCGCACATTATAAACAATCAACACAAAACGCACAGCAGGGTCTTGACAGCTGCATGTGCACCATGCTCAGGTGTATATCCGATCGTTTTTTCGGCTTTTTACCTTTATCTTAAAATGATTTAACAGATTTTGTTGGAACATATCATAGTTAGCCAACATTTAGTCTCTGAGTTGATAAAACTATCTAAAATCTGGTCTATTTCTGCTGGAAAACCTAGATCTAGAATGACATCATTATGCTCTAATGTACAGACTTCATAACATCTTTATTTACTTATAATATAATAATATAATATAATATTCCCGAGTTACAGAACTGTTTCAGTTAGGCCTACATAATGCATTTCATGGAGATGGAAAGAAAATATTCTCAGTGGTACATTCAGCTGAAGACAATAACAAATAGGGGACAACGTGTATTTAATGAGGACCTGGAAACAGGATTTAAAATCAATTATCTAAATATGTAAATATTTGTTTCTGTGTGATCTTTAATTGAAAATTGATTATTATTATTACTATTATTATTATTAAGCCTATACGTTTAGGAAATGACACTTTTAACGAGTAAAAAATCTAAAAACTGTATTAATTTTATAAATTGTCTATTTATAAAATGCGATTTTTTTATTTAGGCCCCTAATTACCAATATAATGCTGATTAATATTGCCTAAACATGCATCAGAATAATATGGCATATTTTAAATTAATTAAAACAAACAAAAATACAGTAGTTAAGCTACAGCAAACACCTTGAGGGCGACAAGTGTCACATGGCTATTCGCTGTTAACACTAAGTAAATGTCATGCAAAATGAGCTCGTGATCTTTAGTGACATCCTAGAGTAATTAATCTCAAAATGAGTACAAACACACGTGTTTTTCTATCTGTAATTTTATGTTTTCATTTTAATTTTTGTCTCCGTGACTTGGAATAATAAGAAAATATCTATCTATCTATCTATGGGTAATATATATGGGTGCATTTGAACAAAACCGATTTATTATTAAAGATTGACTTTTTTATATATATTAAAATAATATTTAAAATCACAGAACATCTTTAGAAATGGAAAGAGAATACAATTAAATTCATGCAAAATATTGCAAAAAAAGAATTACAAACTACAACATTTCTACAAAATTCTATATATTTTTTGTTTCTCTTGATTTTTGCTACTTTGAAAATGTTATTTAATATTTTTCTATAACAAATTGGGTGTAGTTTTTGGACGGTTAAGTTATTTTGTTAGATAATCTCCAGATTTGTACTGATTAATCTAATGCATATGCACAAATATAGCTAATAATGTAAAGCATCTTATAGAAAATGTTAATTTAAATGAGAGATTTGTGAGGGGTGAACTCATATATGCTGAGCACTCTATCCATCTATCTATCCATCTATCTATCCATCCATCCATCCATCTATCTATCTATGAGGGCCTTTGAAGTCTAATAGGCATTTTTTTCTTGCCTGCCGTCTTTTTTCTCTTCGTTTAAACAACTGGACCCTGAGGTTGATAACCATATGCTCGTTATTGTGCTGCGCTTCATGCACCTTTGATAAACGAGGAAAAACAAGCGTTAAAAAAGCAAATCCGAAGTTAAGGCCAACCTAAGATGAAATTTCCTGCACCTGACAAAATAAAGGAAACAAAAGAAGTGTGTCTTTGCATGAGTTGAAAGAAAGAAAGAAAATTCACTCGTGTAAACGTGTACAGCTGTCTTTAGATCGCCCACAGACTCTTTTCACGCAGTGGATGGAGAGACTGCTGTTGTTGGCTTTGAATAACTGCCTCTATTTAGCCGCGTCCCAAAAGAGATACAGAGACAAATATTTATTTCCACAGAGATCATCGCAGCATACAGTACGTGTGACCCAGCTCCCACATATTACTTAAACACTATCGTCTTTCCCAGCTGCCACAGTTTGTGATCCTCAAAAACAATCTGCGAGACATTTTCTCCAGTCAAATGGCCCTCTAAGCCCCATAACCTAAAACAAAATAAGTAATTTCACGTACCAAGACAGAAATCATAACATGAGCGCTACATTTGTGGTCTGAAATTGAATACGTCATCTGTGAAAACTGCACTTCACGCTCCATCAGTGTCACATTAAGCATGTTAATAATATTGTGATGGTGATGAATTGCTATTTATGTGACACCCTCCAGCAGAGCTCGCTTGAGTCCCCAGCTTTATAGGCAATGACGTATTATAATTCATATTTTACCCTCCGATACGGTTTGCTTTTACAAGGGAGAGAACGAGCAGGTTCGGGCGGTTTAAAGGTCTGCTTGTACCTGTTTCCTCATGCCAAGTTAAACAGGATGGTTAAAATCATTCCTCAAAGGCTGTACCAGCTCGTGCAGGTCTCCTCCAAACACACCAAACACAGGCGCAGAGGTGCACTGTGGGATATCCGACTCCTTCCAGGCAGCTTCCTGAAAGGGAAATTCTGTTCTCTCACAATTTTCTCCGTCCGTTTGAGGTGTTGTTCTGTTGCATCTGAGCGGTTAAAGGTAAAAAAAAATTATTCAGGAGCATAAACAAGCATTCATCTGAAATTGATTTGATTTCTAAGGGGCACATCTAAAACTTTCAGCACAGCAAAATTACGCGAGGAAAAGGGATTCTGTAAAAATGAGATTTATCTTAAAACAAATATCCCTGTGATGCAGTGAGAACCGTCAGACTACATGCTGAAATCGTTTACATTTTAATAATGCTCAACAAAACGCCCACTTCCATGATCCATTGCGATATTGCAGAGTATTACAAATGACTGAAAAAGTAAGTTAATAATAATAAAGAAAATAATGTCCATATTTGACATTCAACAGAGTGTTATTTCAGGTTTCTGCTTCAAAATTTTACATTTAAGTCAATGTTTTATTTAATATGTCATTATTAATATATGTTTAAGTCCAATTTGGATCAAAATATGGACCACACAACAGCTGGGTTAAACATATTTTTTTAAACCAACAGATGACTGATTAGCTAAGTAGACTTTGCATACCTTTCCTTTGCTTTCCATATAAAAGTTCCAATAGTTTTATGATAAATCTCATCTCAGTCTGCTATTCCATTCCTGTATAGACCATTTTGAGGAATGCAATAACACTGGTCCTAATGTCCTGCTTCACATTTTTAATTTCTATAGCCTCCGAGAATCCAAAAAGGTCCACATGTTGATAAATAATGTTATGATAGCTGTTTTACATGAAAATAGGATTGAATTGCTTGTTACAGTTATCAAATAGTTTGATAAGCAGGAAATGTTCATGGGCAAATGACATGACTGCAATGAAATGGTCTATTCATTCACAAATAAATGGAATAAAAAAAATCTGCAATTAAGGCAGAAAAAAAGAGGTAACAATTTAATTATAAACAATTTGTATTGTGATAATCAGAACTTATTTATGATCGAGAATCAGTCAGAAAATGGGTTTACAATGCATTATGATTATTAATAATTGTTTAAAAAATGTATACGAGCAATTCCATGCAAATGTCAACCTTGCCATGAAGACAATTAAGTTTTCACCAAAATACGGAAACCGTTTCAGGTTTTTTTGGGTAAGCAAGTATTTTACAGTACTTTAACAATACTCATAAATGTATCTGTCAATGTTTAAAACTATTATATTTCACTTCACCAAAATCACACGTGGCAATTTCACAGCTGTCACATCCATAACAGAGAGACGTCACATCCATAACGACACATTTTCCTCATACATGCAAAAATGTCAAATAAAATAAAATCAATCATTTTTGTTCTATAGTGAGCCCACTCAGATCTGTTTGATTAGCATTGTTTCTTTCGGGTTGTGCAGTTTAATTGACAGAATTTCTGCAAAGTATGTCGTATACTGTAAACTCACAGACTTTTTTTGTCACATCCATAACGCATGTTTATTATCCTTATTTATATTATAAAAAATGTTTACAGATTGATATTTTTCTGCTTCCACAACTCTGTGGTCAGTTGTTTTGGAAAATATAAACAGAAGTTTCAATATAATGTTAGCATATACTTTCTGTGTGAATTTATGTTTTGAGTTTTTACTGCAAATGTCACATCCATAACGCTGGAATTGCTCATACATATTTGTTTTAATTTGATAAAAGTGCATTGCATTTTTGATTCATTGAATTTGTTTTGAAAATTGGTTTACATAGCTTAAAACTAAAATAAGAGCTAAAAATGAGTTTGTCAATGTAAACAAAAATGAGATATTCACTGAAATAATCTAGTTTTTTTCATCTACACTCAACAAAACAATGTTTGCAACTTGTTCAAACTACTTATTTAAAATTAAAGCTGCAAGCAGAGATGAAAGAGACCTCACACCCAGACTCATGGCCGCCCAGTGGCCTTAGGATGACAGAGAACAGTGGACAATAATAATTTAAGCTGATATATATTTAAAATTCTGAGGAAAAAAATCATCACAGATTTATGCCAAAACTACACAGTAAAACCTAAAAAGTTAAGGTAACTCAAACCATTTTAGGAAACCGATTGGAACAAACCATTTAAGTCCAAAAAGTAATCCTAATGAGTACTGTGAACTTAATCCATTTGAGTAAACAGCAATGTGAGCACAGTAAAACCCAATAAATGAAGAGAACTCAAACCAACTGAGTACTGTAAAACCCAATAAGTAAAGGCAACTCAAACCATTTGAGGAAACCGATTGCTACAAACCATTTGAGTTAAAAAACAAATCTATATGAGTACTGTGAACTTACTCCATTTAAGTTGAAGTAATGAGGTTCTTAATTAACTCATTACCTTCAACACTGAGTTCAAAACTCGTTTTAAATGAGTAGAATTAACTTCAGTAAATTTTGAGTTAACAACACTCATTTGATAAAGTTGACTGTTGGGTTTTACAGTGTACTTATTTAAAATGAGCTGAAAGAACAACTTAAGGGACAACTTAATTGTTTCATGTTCAATCAAGTTAAAATTGTAAAAAACATTAAGTTAATCAATTTGCATTGAGATGAGATGAAAAGATTATGTGGAATCCAGCATATAATAACCCTGCTACAAAAGAAACTGTTTTCGCTGAGCTTGATCTCAAATTTCACAAGACCCTTGCTCAAGCACACACTTCAACTCTTATTTGACCGATTCATGTTACATCTAGGTGAAGCACAAATTCAGGTGCATGTCAAAACTGACCATTACAGCCACAAAAGCGCATAATGAGGTGTTGACACTGACTGACATATCAGAGACCCTCACCTCAATGAAACCTGATCACGAGCGGTCACTAGAGACACATTTGTGACGCATGTAAACACCCGGCGTAAACACCAATCCACTTCAGCTGTCCACTTGTGATGGGAGCACCAGAGACGGTTGTTAATAGCACATGTAAACAGTCTTTTTTTAATCCGACGCTCTGCCCTTTAAAGGGACAATATAATACTACACGAGAGCATGACACAATGATGGACATCCATAATGAGAGCGGAGTTGTTAAGTAAATGCATGATGTCAACACTTAATATAGTCACACAAATGATCAGTTCCGCTCACACAGACCTCCATGAGCACCACACACACTCGTATATATGGTTTTCTGGCAAAACTCTGCCTCTCCGTTTGCACTGAACTGAGTTATAAATCAGCACACACCTCCACCCTTTGCCTTTCGGCAGTGGGCTTGTGTCCTTTTTCCAGAACCAAGAGGCCTCACTATTTATTTGAGGGGTGACCAAGAAGTGCGCATTCAGTTGCATGCACATGTATGCCAGTGTGCTTCTATACGTATGTGGGAAATGTGTGCATGCGTGTGCCCCCCCCTCCCCATTCCCCACCCAGCTGGTTTCTTTGCCAAAATCAATTTGCCAGTAGATGACAGTGAAATACAGCAGGAAAGCCACCCAGAAGGGGAATGAGCTAACACCTCAGCCATGCTCCTCCACCAATGGGGAGAGCACATGAATGAACGGCAATGCGAGAGAGATGGAGAGAGAAAAAAGGAAGTCCAAATCGCCCGTAGGGAAAGAAAATGAGAAATTTAATTATAACTGCTTAACGTGTCCACGTTAAGAAGTAGTGTCTGCTAAGCTCTGAGGCTCCCTGCTGCTTCAATGCACATGGAGGCTCATGCTTAAGTGCTGAAAAGTAGAAGTATATACAAAGCTAGCAGGCTCTTTAGAAGGACCAGGTTTATTTACCATGTATAAAATATCTGCATAATGAAGCGTGCTGGATTTCAGTGCTATGAACCAGAAGTAAATATAGCAGCACTGTTTAAAAAATGATTTAGTCACTTTTCAAAATGAAATTTGTTATACAGTAAAAAGTTCAATACACAAACACACAAAGAGACATGAATACAAAAACAAATCTCAGCAAATCAGCGATTATGATTGATGTATATGAGGTATAATAGATTTATACGGTATGATGATTATACCCAGCAAGCACAGGACGTCAAAAGGAGGTCAGATTGACGTTATACCCCAATGTATAGGGACGTTGCATTTTGTTTGGAAATGAAAATCGGCTTGACATCAGAACCCAACGTCAGGCCGATGTCAATGTTCAACATCAGACAGACATTACATTTTGGTTACTTTCTAACGCAACCTAAAAACAACAAAATACCAACACCTAATGATGTTAAAGCTTGAGGTTGTGTGGACATTGCCAATATGACGTCTATCAGATGTTGGATTTTGGTTGCCATACCAGACGAATAAATATTAGTATTTGACATCAATATGATGTTGGTTTAAGATGTTGGCTCGATGCTGGATTTTGGTCACTTTTCAACACAATCTAAAGTCAACCAAATATCAATGTCATTTGATGTCATTATTGGACATCAAAATAACATTGTCCTTAGACGCTGGCAAACCTAACCTAATATTAATGTCTTATGGCGATGTGTGTCTGCTGAGCTAGTAATAGGGGAGCGCGGGGCACAAAGTAACGTGGGGTAAAATTTAACACAGAGTTTTAAGGTATTTGCTCAGGGTTGACCATGGCATGCTTTCGAGGTTTTCACCAAAGTGTCAGCTGATGTCTTCCTGCCAATTATTAAAAAAGTTTGGCAAAATTTGGATGAGAAACACAGGAGAAACCAATTTTGCAGCATAAAAGTATTTTTTATTATAGTCAATATTTTTTTATTTTAGAAAAATCTGTAAACGTATGTATGTAAAATCTTATATTGTTGTCACTACTGTCTTCTAGGCTAAAAGATGGCACGATTTTGAAAGATGTAAAAAACACACACTCTGCAACTCTCACATGGTCGCCCACTGAAGCTAAGCAGGGCTGCACCCGGTCAGTACCTGGATGGGAGACCACATGGGAAAGCTAGGTTGCTGCCGGAAGTGGTGTTAGTGAGGCCAGCAGGGGGCGCCCAACCTCTGGCCTGTGTGGGTCCTAATGTCCCAGTATAGTGACGGGGACTCTACACTGCTCAGTGAGCGCCGTCTTTCGGATGAGACGTTAAACCGAGGTCCTGACTCTCTGTGGTCATTAAAAATACCAAGATGTCCTTCGAGAAAGAGTAGTGGTTTAACCCCGGCATCCTGGTCAAATCTGCCCACTGGCTTCTGTCCATCATGGCCTCCTAACCATCCCCATATCATAATTGGCTTCATCACTTTGTTTCCTCTCCACCAATCAGCTGGTGTGTGGTGTGCGGTCTGGTGCAAAATGGCTGCCGTCGCGTCATCCAGGTGGATGCTGCACTCTGGTGGTGGATGAGGAGATTCCGCCCCTATGTGTAAAGCGCTTTGAGTGCCCAGAAAAGCGCTATATAAATGGAAGGAATTATTATTATTATTATTATTATTATTATTATTATTATTAGCCAGTGTTGAGAAAAACCACGAGACAGCGGGGTTAGTTGTTACGGGGTGTTACAAATTAACACTGTTGGACACCAACTAAATAATTTTAGAATTTTGAGGGTAATGTTAAAAACTACAAATAAAATGTTTTTTAATAGAAAATATTTTTTGAAAGACAAAAAAATTATTTTCTTGCTAATACTAAAAATAAATGCATTGTATAATAATGGATAATAATCCAATAAATAAATAAATAAACATGCTGTGCTATGTAGAACAAAAAATTAATTGAGCTAAATACTGAGGAAATATAGTTACTATTTATGTATTTAAATTAATTGTGTAAAATCTGCCTTTTTTAGCATGTTACAACTAACCCTCTGTCTGTTACAACTTGCCCCGCAGGTGGGGTAATGAGGTAACATTTATATACTCCTGGCACTTTTGGCAACACTGTACAGAATCCATAAGTCCGGCGATCATACAACCAGTGCTCATTTGTAGGAGAGGCTTGCGTGTTGTTGGTAAAAAACAAATGGTTCGTCTAACCCCATTACTTTGTTCATGATTTGGCCAAAACCAAAAAGTGTTACTTTGTGCCCCGCTCTCCCCTAATTCAAAACTATATAAAAAAAACTAGGGGATAGTATTTATATGTCTTTTGACCATCACAATATATATTATGCATAATTAAGTCATTATCTGAAATTTTGGTTTAAATTGTTTCAACTTTGTCAAAATCAGGTTTAATCAAGTCAGTAGGATAATATTCTGGCCAAAGCTATACAATTTTTTTTACAAGTAATGGGACAAACATGTATCATACTGCAGTGTTTTACTTCATATATGCAATGACTAATAAAGGAATAAGCAATTGAGAATTAAAATGATTTCATTTTATGGGATAAAAAATAATTGACAAAGTCTCTTCTTTAATGTTTCAAACAGTCTAACTTTTATGAAAATAATGTATGTTTGTGAATATACTGCAGGGGTGCTCAACCCTATTCCTGGCGATCGACCTTCCTGCAGTTTTCAGTTGCAGCCCTTATCAAACACACCTGCCTGTAATTATCAAGTGCTCTTCAGGTTCTAATTATTTGGTTCAGGTGCGTTTGATCAGGGTTGGAGCTGAAATCTGCAGGAAGGTCGATTGCCAGGAACAGGGTTGGTCACCCATGATATACTGCACTTACGTAAATATGTAAAAAGAAAAATCATCAAAAAAAAGTCATCTAGCTGACAAATGGGTTAAATCCAGTGTTCTTAAGGAGAGTGACAAAGAATAAAAAGTTAACAATTATCATTTTTGGCCTTCGCCGTGATCCGTCTTTAAATATCATAAAAATTACTCTTTTTCTACCAAATCCTGACAGGATTTTTGGTAAACTGAAGAAATATTGAATGACAACTGCATCAAGTGTCTTCTTTAAGTCATAGTAAAGTTCTATAGCTGTCAAAAACAATAGATTTAATGTAAAGGAAAAAAGCTAAATCCATTCTGAAAAACATATCTTGCATCTCAGACTCAATAAACAGAGTTTCTTGTTTAACAGGACATGTTTTAACTAATACTGGAACAAAAGTATAATGAGATCAAAAGTTGTTGCCCCCATTTCAGTCGCACAATTAGCCAATTCCTTTGTGAATGAGCTAAAAATCTGCTGTCATGTAATCAGGAAGAGAACAGGAAGTATAATTAACATATGGGTCAGAGGCTACAGAAGTGGGTTAATGTGCGCTTCAGTCTCTGGTTACTGTTGCTGTGTTTCTTCAATGGGCCCAAAGCTTGATTATGCTGACGTGGTGATGGTCAGGCTGCCTATGGTCAGGTGGTTTATTCGAGATCTCCTTCATCCTCAGCCGCTGGGTGCTGCTATGGGAACTAAATGAGGTCTGTGGACCACCAGCAGCGAGTCTGGCTTTTAACCTCACCAGTTTCTCAGCCTCAACCTTAGCTTTGCTTTGGTTTTCCGCTCCTTTCCTTTAACGTCTGGAGCAAACTCAGACCTGGACTTTATAAAGGCATTGGAACGAGTTCTGGAAGGGAAAAATCATGAGCTGGCATATGCTGAGGACACTTAGCCAAACCTCACGCTTTGTATCAGAAGAAGAAAAAAAAAGATGCTTATTCCTTTCGGATCCTTAATCCAATAGACCACGCTTAAAGAAAACTGGAAAGGATTTGGTGTAAAACATCTTTTCTCTGGTCTCAAATCCCTCTTTTTTAAAAAAAAAAAAAAAAGCCTGTTCTCCATCAAGGCGTGATGTTAATACGCCGGCTTTCTCTCTCTAAGCGTGACCTCATTGAGTTGAAACATTACACCATGTTTTAGCGAATTGATTACTATGAATATCTGCAAGATGCCAAATGCCGTCCTGCCACCCAAACCGTCAGCAGGGCGAGAATGCACTTCATTTCTGCGCTGCCTGCCTTGGTGGTCTCTGGTGTAAGCTATATTTTACCCTCGCCTTTCTTTTTCCCATTTTTTATAGCAAACAGAAAATTGTTCCTAATTCGCTGTTGCTAGAGGGGGGTAATTTGTGGCTTTTGGCAGAGTGTCACAAGCCCCAAATTTGAAAAAGCTGCTGTGGGGAAGCTGTTTTTTACAGACGTGCAAGACACGTTTTGGCAACGAGAGAGCCAATCACTTTTATATATCAAGGAAAAAACAGAATTAAGGAAAGGAAGCACTGGAACTAAACAGAGGGCAACAAGACCGTATTGATCTCAGAGGAAGGAAGTAACCCTTGTCTAACATGGTTATCTCCTGTTTTATACGTCTCTTTATACTGAGGAGGCTTTCGCTTCCGACGCATTTGATCTTAAGATGTTTCTGTGAACGTTCTGGGAAACCTAGGAGATCAAGAACATATGGGGCTACAATAAGTGTAAATGAATGAGTTTAAACTGTTGAACATGCAGTGTGCGGTAGCTCCAAACTAATTACATTTTAAGCTCTGGGAAGATGTGAGAAAACTGCAGGGAAATTGAATTTGTTTGATCTTTTAAATGAAATAAAATGAGGCTAGACCACCTAATTTTATTATGATTTTTTGTGTTATTTTACTGAGACTACTCTCAGTGCTCATCACTGCAATGCATCCAGTAGAACTGTGCTATTATTTATTAATAATAATAATAATAATAATAATAATAATAATAATAGGCAACACAGTGGCGCAGTGGGTAGCATGATTGCCTCACAGCAAGAAGGTCGCTGGTTCGAGCCCTGCCTGGGTGAGTTGGCATTTCTGGAGTTTGCATGTTCTCCTTATGTTGGTGTAGGTTTTCTCCGGGTGCTCCGGTTTTACCCACAGTCCAAACACATGCGCTATAGGTAAATTGAATAAACTAAATTGGCTGTGGTGTATGTGTGTGAATGCAGGAGTGTATGGTAGTTTCCCAGTGTTGGGTTGCAGCTGGAAGGGCATCCACTGTTTAAAACAGGGGTGACTAACCCTGTTGCTGGAGATCTACCTTCCTGCAGATTTCAGTTGCCACTGCTAGTTGTCATAGTGCATTAGTTGTCATAATTTTATCAAAATAACATGATTTGGATACAATGAATAAAAAAGTAGTCATGCATACACAAGAACAGTTTGAGGAAAAACCGTAGTGGTTTGTACAATAATTACCAAAGTGAAAGCAGAATAGTTGGCTCTGGTCCATTGAATTGTCAGAAAATCATGCTCATATTCCTTGCACATATTCTTTCCAAAGCTGACACTAGCGGGTCACAGGACAGTAACAGCATGACAAATGTAATACATCCTTGATTTAGTTCATAATTCATTTGATTTCAATCAAATACTAATAATATTTAAATTTTATAACACCAGTGCAACATAAAAATGCAATCTAAAGCTTGTAAGTTTTAGTTTGTTTGTTATTTTTGTCTAATTGTTTTATCAATTACAAATTAAACAGCAATGCACAGTTTCATCCATTCATTTATTTTCCTTCGGCTCAGTCCCTTATTTTATCAAGGGTCGCCACAGCGGATTTTTTACACAGTGGATGCCCTTCCAGCCGCAACCCAATACTGGGAAACACTCATTCACACACACATTCATACACTACAGACAATTTAGCTTATTTAATTCATCTAGAGCATGTTTTTGGACTGTGGGGGAAACCGGAGCACCCGGAGGAAACCCACACAAACACAGGGAAAACATGCAAACTCCACACACTAAGTGACCTTCTTGCTGTGAGGTGACAGTGCTAACCACTGAGCCACCATGCTGCCCAGTTTACACTCAATAAACTGTATATGTAAATTCAATACTAATTTATCTTTACATTGATCACATCCCAAGCTAGAATGTTTCTATTTTATAATAATATAAAGAAAATGTCTTTAATACAAACTAAATGTACTGCAAATTAAAACCTAAGTGAATAACACACTATATTAAAACCTAAAACCCAATCAAGTTCTGAGCTATGAATCATTTGAATACACTGTTGATGTCCAGGTCTGATTTCCAGAGGCCCTGGATATCTTTTTATTGTCCTCTAACTCAATGTCATTCTCTTTACATACCTAGTTTTTTATTATTTTTTCTCCTCCTTGTCTCACTCTCTTCCTTAAATTCACTTTCATTCTTCAGGGACCACCGAAGCACTTCAACATCTCCAGCATGGTTTTTCACTTTCACAACGCTACGTCATTACCCTGGGTTTTTAAACACTTAAGGAGGGTTTAAAGAGTGGAGGGGGGAAAAGCAGAAAGTTGTACATTAACTCCGCATTACCCAAGGGAACTGTAAAACCTGCACCCAGAGCAAAATGTGAATAAATAAAACCTGTGCCTGTCAGAGATCTGGACCAGAAGAGTAGATGCGAGAGAGAGAGTTGGGCGGGGGGAGCCACCACGTTGAAATTAGAAGCACTAAACGTGGAGGGTGTCTGCTGTAGACTGAGACCACCAGTTGTTGTGTGCCAGTTACTAATGATGTTGGGCACATTGCCTGCCGAGCCAAAAGTAGCAAAGTGTTTGAGTCCTAATAACTGGTTTTGTTGAATGACACAACACAGTTGCCATTCAGGACGGGAACACCATCACAGAATACAACATTCCCAGTGACTGGAGGTCTTACAGCTGCGAAGAACTGAGCTGAGGAGTCTAAATGCATCAAAACTCAACTGATCCTCTGACGTCATGTTTAATCATGACACGTTCACAGCTAATCCTTCACCGCATTTAATTAAGTCGCTGCACTGCCAAAATAATAGCAACTGTTTGTTGCTCTCACACCCTCCAAACATCTGTTTCTGATGGGAAACTCCATGGGAAAGTTATATCACATTCTGAAACTCGTGGGCAAAAGCAAAAACTTGGAAGAACTCATATCTCTTATATCTTTTCACAGTTTTGTTCTACGTTGGGGGCAGTTGGAGGCACACAATAAAGCTCTTTGATGGATGGAAGCCCTGGAGGATGCCGCAGGTGTTGCGTGGGATACATCTATCACATGCCAAATAAAGCCGGAGTTGTTCCTCATGGATTGAGAAAGATGGAAAACAGCATTCCAGGAGTCTGCATGATGGAGAGCAAGAGCTGGGGGCTGCACTTGACAGGCCTCCATGTAACAAAGGTGAAAATTTGACCTCCTTATCTGGCTATTAGGTTTACTGGAGAGGTTGAGTAGAGGAGTCCAGGGCAAGGTGAAATATGGTTTAAGTGTTTAATGTATCATTTATATGGGATGCCATTACAAACTACAGACTTTGCTGTAGATTTAGTGAGTTGTTAGTAGGCATGGGCGGGTATGAAATTCTGATGGTATGATAACCTTGGATAAAAATATTATGGTTTTACGGTATTGTGATTACTGCTCTAAAATATATTCTGTTTAAATGCCTGAATAAAAAACAACAACTTTTTTACCCTTTAAACACAATAATTTTATTTTGAGAAACATATAAATTATTTTGGAGCGGTAAGCATGTCAGGCTAAATAATTAAAATCTATCATTGACTTCCGCTGTCTTCATTAGTTTCAAAAACACTGATTTCTTTACAATTTAAAACGGCATCTTTGGATATTTTTTTCTGCTGGAGATACTGTCGTCCTAAAAAACTTAAAAAAAAAAAAAAAAAATCTTGCATATACCAAAGGAATGGCATAGCAAAAAACTTTGGCGGGTTTAAAACCTTGACTTTTCCAAATCGCAGTATACCTTGAGAACGGTTATCCCATGTCTAATTGTTAGTGAAATCATAACAGGACAAATAAGCTTTGTGCTGTACTATTTCAGATTCCTAGAAAGCACACACCTGCTCCAAAAACAAAAGTAAAACCTGCAACTATTGTAATTGCTTATATTTGGGTTTAAAAACAAAACACTCTTGTTATGACTAGGCATGGGCCGGTATAAGATTCTGATGGTATGATAACCTTGAATAAAATCATCACGGTTTCACGGTATCACAGTATTGTGATCACTGCTCTAAAATATATTCTTTTTAAATGTCTGGGTAAAAACAAAAAAATTTTAACCTTTGAATCCAATATATTTTATTTTCAGAAACATTTCACGCATTTTGGAGCAGTAAACATGTCAGGCTAAATAATTCAAATTAATCATTGACCTCTGCTGTCTGAATCTTTGGATATCTTTTCTGCTTGAAAAATACTATTGTCCTAAAAAACAAACAGACAAAAAACATTTTTTAAAAAGTCTTATATACCATAGGAACGGTATAGCAGAACATTTTGGCGCTTTTAAAACCTTGACTTTTCCAAACCGCGGTATACAATAAAAACGGTTATCCTCACATGTCTAGTTATGACATCTAAAAAAAAAATTTATGAGATGGTGATATTGATGATACCAAAAAAAGAAGAGATTTTTGACAAAGTTTTTGTGCAGTCTTTCTTGTATGATTTCCAAGATCTTGTTAAAAATACTACTTTAATAAGAAAGGGTATATATCCTTCGTTTTTCCTACACCACGGCACATTGTGTAAATTATGAAAGAAACTGCTGTAAACAATCAGCAAAAGCTTCGCTCTCAACACATCCAACATTAAAAGGAAAATAAAATGTGTTGAAATTTTCTTCACACAGACCACAAAATAACCTCAAATGCCTTTTTTTTGCTGAAAAATATTAAGTATCACTGAAGTATTATATGTCCCATGTCGCCCAATAATACAAATGTTTATTAAATGCAGCACAGTGATATTTGTCACATTTGATGGTTAACAAACTATTGTATTTACATACTTTAGAAACATCCCTTGAATACAAATAATTATTAGAAGCACAAAACAATGTGAAACAATTGGACTTTAAAGTATTTAAATGAAAACACTTGGAAGTAGCCTAGACATTAGGATTTGAGGAAGGCAAATAAAAGATTTGTAGTACATTAAAATGTTTTCATTAAAATAAATAATACATTTTATTAAATTAATAGTGGTTAAATTAAATAGTTAAATTAAAAGGTGCCTCTCACAATTTGAAACAGGGGAATTGTTAATTAAAAGGTGGATACAAGTGTATTACTTTTTCATTTAATTTCACTATTTAAAGTACGTTTATATTAATGTCAGCTAATATCTTGGTGTAAATTACTGTTACATGCATCTAAAGACCACCAGAATTCTACTGCTACTTCATAGCAACAGACTTAAAATTCTCTAGCAACAACAGAAAAACCCCCTGGCAACCACTGAACTTTCTTCAATAAATGTATAAAGTCTGTAAAAGGTCAGTTGTGCTACACTACCGTTTCTGAAAACATTATAGCCTACATTTTTGGGGACGCTAGCGTTACTGAATTCACTTCTCATGAGCGGTTTTAATCTCTCCTCACACGTGTCTGGCGTTTCACAGAAACCCCAATCCCTTCATGGCTCACCTCTTCTCTTTCTTGCAGTCCTTTCCTCCCTTTTAACCCCCCTTGGGGAGGTAAAACCCAGACCTGAACCACACTTCTCTCTTATTTAAGGGGGTCAGGTCGAGCTTATCGCTCTCCGGAGAGCTGTAAAGCGGCCAGGCTCGTGTTTTCTCTGCGCGCCTCTGGATGAGTTGCGGCGCGTGAAAGGCTCGCGCTGTGGGCACGCGGAGGTCTCGCGCGCAGTTAAAATGAAACAGTGGCTGTGGAAAGAAAATATGAAGCCTTGTGCGGCCTTCGGAGTATTTTACGTCTGTGAACCTGTGAAGTTCCGGGACGACATGCTCCGTTAATTTCCTTATTTTCGCTATTCCCCTTGTTAAACCTGCGGTTCAAGCTGGTATTGAACGTGCACGCGCACGTAAACACTGGTATGACAGGTGTCGTGTGCGCGGAAAAGGCGGGAAAACGTAAGATGAAATGTGTTTTTCTGTCTAAGTTTCAACTTTTGTAAATAAAATTGAAAATGTTTTTAAAAAATGTAATTAAATAGGAAAAATATTCTTTTGGATGCGTCCTAAAATCAAGGACATAGATTTGCTTTTGATATTGGTGGGGACCTAATTTGACACCAACCTCCGCCCCCCCAATTGTAAAATTTAAATGTAACTTCACTTTTAAAATGTAAAGTTAAAGGAATGTCTGACAAAAAGGTAGTTTAATAAAGACTTCTGTTTACTGAGGGTTTATTTATGCATTATCACTTACCACTGCATCTGAACACATTTTTGCAAGTATACTGCCATTTATGCACTTTAAGCTAAAAGATGACATTACATGTCCAGTTTCTTTTTCTTCTCTGACTATGCAAACAGAACAGCACATGTTCTATTTTGCACTAAACAAACAAACAAACAAAATCTACAATGCAATTATAATTAACAAATACAATACAGATAGACTTTCTATTGTTAAAAAAATCTGTAATTTCATTGTTTTGTTTTGCTATTTTTTATTTATTGATGCTATATAGTAATTTACTGTCTTTAGGAAATTATTTTCCAAAGCGAGTGTATATGGGACATTCTACCATAAACGTACATTATCTGTCCCTAAAATAAAAACATAAATACAGTAAATAAAAAGTATTTCATCCCAAAAATTTCTAAAATGGACTCATGGTTAATTTCTGTGAGTTGTTCTGTAAAGGAATATGTAATTCATTTAGTTCTCAGATTTAATTAAATTTTTTTTTTAATTAAAAACACCTCACAAATGTACAAACCCTGTCATTGTCCTTGTCCTCAGCCCAATTGAACCTACAGTTTTAATAGTTTTGTTATGCTAAAAACTGTTATTTAGAAAAAGAAATACTTCAGAAATAGCAAGTTTAAGTTGTTATCATTCACATCAATTGATTAAAAACATGAAATTATAAATAAATTCTACAAATAAATACTACAAATATAAAATACAGATACATTTACAATTGTCCTCAGATTTCTGTCAGTCCTGTCATTTGCATTAAATCTAACATAAAATGCGTGCAATACACCTTTAGGTATAACTCAAAAGTGACATCATTTGATGGAGGAGAAGCTAACAGAAGATATCGGGATGCATTCTATCATTCAATTGTATGATTTTATGCTTGTCATTGTATGATTATTTGAGGACTGTCACATTTTTTATAAGTGAAAATGTATGTTTCTGGTAGAATGTCCCATATAACACTAGCCCAAAAGACATTCAACTTCACAAACTGTACAAATAATTGCGTTGGGCTATATTTTTATATATTGTCTATACATTCAACAAGAAAAAATGACAGGGTTTATGAGTGGGTGCTGGCCAAATCATTCCAAATAAAATCCAGTCCATAGCTGCAGATCTCTGGTGGTCTCTCGGAGGTTATAACCGTGGGTCTACAAAATAAAAAAATAAAAAACTTTCCATATAATTTAATGGCCATTGTAAACGGTTTCAAAATTAGCTCTGGGGTTACTTTCGCAGGCAACATTTAAAATTCAATTTACCTTTTGGAAGTAGCTTTAAAAACTACTCCTCATTTATTCCAACTCATTATGCAATGATCCTGCCCAATATAAAACATCTGGAAAATACCTCATTTAGAAATAACAATGCTTTCGTGAGAAACAAAAACACACACTGTGGATGCATATCAATACGAACTCAACCACGATTTTGCAAATTGACTTAATTTAATGATCCATTGCAAGCAGCAGGAAAGGTGTTCAGAACTACAATATAGCTAGTAATGAGGATGTCAACGGATAGGATGTTTTTAATTATATGACTCTTTTTCTTTTATTCTATAAAAAGGAAACAAAATAAACCCTATTTACAATTTATTTATAAATTATAATGGATCCCACTAAAAGAGTAGTAGAGATATCGCCTGCTGGACCACAGACACAGAGCGTGTTGGTAGGGAGTGCAGACATTAGCTGTAAAGAGAAGAAATTTATGTGGTGAAGAATGGGAGGGTGGTCAGGGAACGAGTGAGCGAGGGGGGGGTAAGAGAATGAGAGGTGTGGAAGGAGAGAAGGGGGTTTTAGATAGTGCGGGTTTGGAGAAAGAGAATGTTTGGATAGAAGAGGGGAAAGACACGCTAATTTATACTCGCCTAATTGGAACCAGGGCAGGCCTTGCACCTGAGATGCATTCCACAGAAGTGCAACAAGGGAGAGAGAATCTGCATGTGTGTTTGAAAGCGTGCATCTCTGAGTGTTTTTGTTAAGTCAGAGGTCAGGTTTTTTTTAAACATGGTGCAAAAGGTCAGCATCAATAGTGTCTTTGTTATCTAGCGTCTCACAGCGGTTGAAATGTGTTGAGAATCGTTCCATCGTGACGGTCGCTCAAAAATACTCCGAGCCAGACCACCCTGGTTTTTGCACACACGCACGCTCATAAAGTCTTTCCAATCAGTTTGGAAAATCTGGAGCGCACAGTCACTATTATGATCTAACGACCAGGCCTTTATAGTGGCAGATGGACATCATCATGCTAAAATTCTCACTCAAACATGGATGCTTAAGTCATAAAGCAGATTGCCATATGCGGTGCATATATCGCTGTATCAGCCAGCTGGCATGAAATTAAGTGGCAGCTTTGGTTTCGGCTGCCATCTCAATGCCGAGTAGAAGCACCTGATAGCAATTTTGGCCATTGTATGGATGACAGTCTGTACAGTGGTGATGATGTGCCTCATATCTTGGCTGGCGTTAGACATCTGCCAAGGAGGCTTCCAGTTCTGTCAGATATGCAACCTATCAATAACCTAAGCTGTGAACGGATGGCCCGGCAGCATGTAGACCCTTATTGAGTACACACATATAAATCTCCAGGGTATAAGAGCTAGATAAATAGATGTGTGGAAGAAAATCCAAATTCCATTAAAAATAAAAACATGAGCCTGGTTGAAAGACAGCGGCTGCAGTCAGACATATGGGGAGCATATTGGTCACAATGCTACATCCCCTCCTTTTTACAGCTTTTTTCACCTCTTTTTGGAAAGGGAAGAATTGTAACAGAGATTCAGATGTGGCGGAGAGTGTTTTGTTTCCCTCTGAGAAGGGCTGCATCACTCAGGAAGTTCAGGACAGGGTTTTTTTCCCTCATGCTCTTTTGAAGCTATCTTTTCCAGTTTCATTGGCCATGACAGACAGCTCGATAGTTCGCACACATTAATGACTTTGAGTCACTGGAGAGTGAAGGAGCGTTGTGCTCGGTTCATTAGTGGTTGCCGCACAGACGCAACTCTTCGTTTTTTTCTCATGTCTATTCCTAGTGCCCAACTCAAAGCACATCAAAGAGGCCGCAGCATGTCTGCTTTTCCCGCTTTTCACGACACATGCACACACACACACAAACATGCTTGTTTTGGTCCATTTCATTGCATTGTGATAACAAATGAAAAGAGGCTACATATTCAACATTAAAGTCTAGATACACATACACAAGGATAGAAAGCCCCCTCTAAATGTCAAGTTTAGGTCCATTTATGTTAATATATTAAGAAAATAATGCAAATTATATCAATATTAATAATAAAATTATCACATTTAGTAAAATCAAGTAAATGAATTTTAGTAAAGACAATTATAGAAGCCAACATGAATTGGAATAAATTAAAATATGAATTGCAGTTTACATTTTTATACCATAATCTCTTTTTTAAACTAAAATTAATGTCAAACAGGACATTTTTTTAAGCGAAACAGTATATTCAATGAGAAAAAGACATCCTGTTTAGGCATTACAAAGACAAAAAATGTTTCTTATTAATAAACTGAACCTAAATTTCTCATAGAATAATGTATATTATAGTAGCATTGAAATGCAATAGGGTCTAGTCTTCCATGTTGCGAACAGAGTGAATTGGATTATCAAAATATAAATATTTGCAGAAGAGACTTGGTTCAATTCATCAAGGGTTGAAGCTTGAGTGATCTGTATGACTAAAGAAGTCATATGTGACCAATGAGAAGTCATTTTATCAAATCATGATATATTATAATGAACAGATTTATGAAGAATGAACAGGTTATTGGTTCATAATATATTAATAACATACACTTGGAAATAAAAGGTTTATACACAAATGAAGAACAGTATTGATAAAATTTCCCAGTGAATTATTTCCTCCCCTCAAAGACAAATTGCAGCCGTTTCTGTTTTCTATTTTTCCCTCTCTCCCAATCTTCTGCTGAATGCACGCTTTCAAAAGGACCACAGTGAAAATCAGAGGTCTGGCCCTTAGGCCCAACACACTGCCTTTCATTTGAGATTTCAGATGAAGGACATAATTTTCTCTCTCTTTGCCTCCCTCTCATCATTTTCTGTCTTCCTTTTATTGGCTGATGAGAATCTTGGGGTTGGGGTTCTTATAAGATTAGTGCACTCAAAAATGAAATTCAGTCATTCTTTACTCACCCGCATTGTTGTTCCAAAACGGTATGCTGTTATTTATTTCTGTGGAACAAAAAATAAGATGGTTTAAGAATATTTGCATAGCTATTTTGTATTCAATAGCACACACACAGAAATACACTAACCGGCCACTTTATTAGGTACACTTTATTAGGTGCTAGTTAACGCAAATTTCTAATCAGCCAATCACATGGCAGCAACTCAATGCATTTAGGCATGTAGATAGACATGTTCAAGATGATCTGCTGCAGTTCAAACAGAGCATCAGAATGGGGAAGAAAGGTGATTTAAGTGAGGTGGCATGGTTGTTGGTGCCAGACGGGCTGGTCTGAGTATTTCAGAAACTGCTGATCTACTGGGATTTTCACGCACAACCATCTCTAGGGTTTACAGAGAATGGCCTGAAAAAGAGAAAATATACAGTGAGCCGCAGTTCTGTGGGCGCAAATGCCTTGTTGATGCCAGAGGTCAGAGGAGAATGGCCAGACTGGTTCAAGCTGATAGAAAGGCAACAGTAACTCAAATAAACACTCGTTACAACCAAGGTCTGCTGAAGAGCATTTCTGAACGCACCACACGTCATACCTTCAGGCGAATGGGCTACAGCAGCAGAAGACCACAATGAGTGCCAGTCCTGTCAGCTAAGAACAAGAAGATTGGAAAAACATTGCCTGGTCTGATGAGTCTCAATTTCTGCTGCGACATTCGGATAGTAGGGTCAGAATTTGGCGTCAACAACATGAAAGTTTGGATCCATCCTGCCTTGTATCAACGGTTCAGGCTGTTGGTGGTGGTACTCAAATGGCCTTGACAGTCCACAGACTCAATCCAATAAAGCATCTTTGGAATGTGGTGGAACGGGAGATTTGCATCATGGATGTGCAGCCGACAAATCTGCAGCAACTGCGTAATGCTATCATGTCAATATAGACCAAAATTTAAAGAATATTTCCAGTACCTTGTTGAATCTATTCCACAAAGGATTAAGGCAGTTCTTAAGGCAAAAGGGGGTCCAACCCGGTACTAGTAAGGTGTACCTAATAAAGTGGCCGGTGAGTGTATATCCCTTTTACTGTTTAAATGAAACCAAAACTGTAGACTCAGACTCAATTGTAAGGCTCTCTTTGCCTTGACAGCAGATGATCGCTGCTTCACAGTCCTCGTTCGTTCAAGGTCCCGTGTGCGCATGTTTTGCATTTAGACTAACACAACTAAATAGTACTTCTACACACAAGTTCTAAAGTATCCAATTTCCAGAGCATCAAAGAAAATGTTTCGCAGGCATTATGTTTCTTGTCACTTGAAAACCAATTTTTATAGTTTTTTAAAGGGATTTGGTACAGGTCAGCAAGTGTTGTAGAACTCACATTATATTCCTGATCAAACATATCCTTTAGAAAACAAAGACAGCCCTGTATGATGTAATTGCTCTATTAGCATTCAGTTTCTTTGTTCGTCAGACTGACACCGGGTTACGAATTACATGACAGTATCCTAAAAGCCCCGACTCTTCCATTACGCAAGTGTGCGGTCAGGCCAGGATTAAGGCCCTGATCTGCTGTGTTGGACAGGAGCAATCCTGGTCTGATCTGCATTGTATTAATTCATCCTTGAAGCGGTATCCAGATCTCTCGCTGTGTCTGGTAATGGGTGGAACAGTATGCTTGCTTTGGCTTGACCCTGAGCCGCGATCAGACCGCAGAGTGGTGTCCATTACAAAGAGCAGCGATCTCTCTACGGTATGTTCAAACACATCCCGCAGGCCTGCACTTCAAACCCTGCTCGTACCCGCTCACCAGCAGCAGCATGTCAGTTAGTGAGGCCTGCACAATTAATCAATTAAGGGCCTGTGCAGAGCACAGCAAGGCCCCCGTCCTGCTGTGATTTGTGGGAACGATCATTAGTACTCACACTTGATTCATTTTAGGATCTCTCAAGGCTGCATTTAGATGAGGTATGTGCGGTAAAGCACTGATTTTCATGGCATTAAGTCCCGTAAGCGGTTCTTGATGATCTGCATTCAGATTGAATGGTTCACTAAATACTCAAAGACAACAGTTTTCAAACGGAGCAGCGAGACCTAATGGATTAGGGCTGCATGGGTGATATGATGATAATCGGTGGAAATTTTTTTATATTTTTGTCTGTATGTAAATACAGTGGGGGAAATAAGTATTCAACACATTATGTTTTTTTTTCTGGGAAAAGTGTTCTAAAGGAGCTGTTGACATGGGACATGACCAGATTTTAGTAAAAAAAACAAATAATACAAACAAAAATATTTTAAAAAATTAAAAAATTATGTGTAATAACAACAAGGACAATGTACTGAACTACTGAAATGTCTACTATATTTTTGGTGATGGCAGCTTAAAAACGCCTCTCATATGAAGAATGAAGTCACATGAATTGCTCAGGTGTGAGTTTTTCACAGACTTCAACAGGGTGTAAAAATCTTGATGGTTCTGTGGTTCTCGTCTATCAAATCTGATCTATATTTATTTGTATTTTCTATTGGATTCAAGCCAGGTGATTGGCTGAGCCATTCTACAGCTTAATTTTCATTCTCTAAAACCAGTTGAGATTCTCCTTGGTTGTGTTTTGGATCATTGTCTTGCTGAAATGTCCACCCTGGTTTCATCTTCATCTGATAATGTAGATGTCGGACTGAAATAGCTAATATTGATTTTACAATATGGAAGGGCAGAGGGTTGCTGAATAACTACTGGGAGATTTCAGCTGCAGTCTGGGCTTTCACTGCCTTTCTACAGCTCCCTTTTTCATGTATTCAATACTTGTTTCCTCTGTCATTTCATTTTATTACAAATAACTTATTTTGTAAACTAATTAAAAATTTATTTTCTTTGCATATTTGGATTTCGTTGGTTGTTACCAACATTTGGTGAAAATTTCAAGTCAGCAGCACCTTTAGAAATAAGTTTTCTGAGAAAAAATAGTGATATGTTGAATACTTATTTCCCCCAGTGCATATCTGTGCAATGCAGAAATCCTTAGACTCATTAGAACAGCAAAGAAACAGGACAAATGCAAAGAAATAGCAGGATGTGCTTGAGTCATTTTAATAAACTATGAAAGTGAAGTGAATTTTGTACTGATGTATCAGCACAAAGACACCAAACAGGATGCGATCACTGAACTTATTTCACTTTTGTGGTTTATTGTGCTTTAAGGGAAAGTTCACCCAAAAATGAAAATGACCAAGAACCAATTTTCACTTTTACATTACCTATACCTTTAAAGTATTCTAATGTAAAGTAGTCTAAAGTAGTCACTGACTGAATCATTTTCAAACATTGATTCAATAAACTTGAATACAGGGTACTATACATTCCTTAAAAAAAAAAAGTCACATTAAGTGATGTGTGGTTGAAAATTTTGAACATATTGAGATGGACTGTTTTAAACACTGAAATAAAATGCTTGCTGAAAGTTCAGCATTTGTAATGATATTTCACAATATTACAGCTTTACTGTTAAACAAATAAATACAGCCTTGAGAAGCAACAGTTATTTATTAATAATTTATGACAAATGTTTAAATAAAGAAATAAAAACGTATTAACCATAAGTCATTAAACAGAACCAGAAACCCGAATTATTCAAGCACAGCACACATATAGATTGATTTTAATTCTGTTTACTGTAGCACTTGCATTTAAAATCATTTCAAGGTTTCAAAAAACCTTCAGTCCAGCTGGATGTAGACATTTCAGAGTAAACTTTTAGAAGTAAAGTGCTTTTGAGAGCATACCTCATAGCTAGGCTTCAGCTGTGTTCACAAATGTAATAAATAAACACCACCATTTTACGCACTGAAACGCTGCCAGTGCCCCATAAACATTAACAGTTTGATTGTGTGCGTATAAAAAAAAATAAGTACTCGGCATGCTATTATGAAAGCAAACTTTTGTTGGTCCGTTTTTATTTTTGTAATTTGGCCAGGGCTATTATCAATGCTTTATAGGTTGCCTGCAAGCCACACACACTGTTACACACTCATCTAAACAATCACAGCCGTTCACACACTTACACACACACACACACAAACGCACGCTTGGGGAGGAACATCAAAATAGAAGTAATAGGAAAAAGATGAGGGGACTCCAGTGGGGTGGAGCACTCCCTCTCTGCAGGGCTGGGCGCTGGACATCATGTGTTTCAGAAGACTCATGCTGTTTACAGTCAATCAGCAGTCGTGTGCTGTGGCTAAGTAGAGTGTAGTTCATCTCCAACATCTCTTTGATTTACAGTATGTTACATAGATCACGTTTAAGACTTTTTATATGAAGCAAAATTGCAACAAGTCAATGAAAAAGTGTTCTAATCTAAAATGGATTATTGAGCCAGACAGGGTGTAACAAGTCTACAGGTCTCATACAGATTTCTAATTAATTTTATATGTACTTTTTGAAAAATATGTACACCTGAACTGAAATTTATGTACAACAAACTGATTTCTTTCACTTTTTAAAAGATTAAAGTTTCTCAATATCATTTATATTATGTGGACAATATTTTTAAATGCTATTTCTTTCCCATGTATGAAAATATTTTGATGTGGACATCTACTGTACAGGGAGTGCAGAATTATTAGGCAAATGAGTATTTTGACCACATCATCCTCTTTATGCATGTTGTCTTACTCCAAGCTGTATAGGCTCGAAAGCCTACTACCAATTAAGCATATTAGGTGATGTGCATCTCTGTAATGAGAAGGGGTGTGGTCTAATGACATCAACACCCTATATCAGGTGTGCATAATTATTAGGCAACTTCCTTTCCTTTGGCAAAATGGGTCAAAAGAAGGACTTGACAGTCTCCGAAAAGTCAAAAATAGTGAGGTATCTTGCAGAGGGATGCAGCACTCTTAAAATTGCCAAGCTTCTGAAGCGTGATCATCGAACAATCAAGTGTTTCATTCAGAATAGTCAACAGGGTCGCAAGCGTGTGGAAAAACCAAGGCGCAAAATAACTGCCCATGAACTGAGAAAAGTCAAGCGTGCAGCTGCCAAGATGCCACTTGCCACCAGTTTTGCCATATTTCAGAGCTGCAACATCACTGGAGTGCCAAAAAGCACAAGGTGTGCAATACTCAGAGACATGGCCAAGGTAAGAAAGGCTGAAAAACGACCACCACTGAACAAGACACACAAGCTGAAACGTCAAGACTGGGCCAAGAAATATCTCAAGACTGATTTTTCTAAGGTTGTATGGACTGATGAAATGAGAGTGAGTCTTGATGGGCCCGTGGCTGGATCGGTAAAGGGCAGAGAGCTCCAGTCCGACTCAGACGCAAGCAAGGTGGAGGTGGAGTACTGGTTTGGGCTGGTATCATCAAAGATGAGCTTGTGGGGCCTTTTCAGGTTGAGGATGGAGTCAAGCTCCACTCCCAGTCCTACTGCCAGTTTCTGGAAGACACCTTCAAGCAGTGGTACAGGAAGAACTCTGCATCCTTAAGGAAAAAATTGATTTTCATGCAGGACAACGCTCCATCACACTCGTCCAAGTACTCCACAGCGTGGCTGGCAAGAAAGGGTCTAAAAGAAGAAAAACTAATGACATGGCATCCTTGTTCACCTGATCTGAATCCCATAGAGAACCTGTGGTCCATCATCAAATGTGAAATTTACAAGGAGGGAAAACAGTACACCTCTCTGAACAGTGTCTGGGAGGCTGTGGTTGCTACTGCACACAATGTTGATGGTGAACAGATCAAAACGCTGACAGAATCCATGGATGGCAGGCTTTTGAGTGTCCTTGCAAAGAAAGGTGGCTATATTGGTCACTGATTTGTTTTTGAGTGTCAGAAATGTATATTTGTGAATGTTGAGATGTTATATTGGTTTCACTGGTGAAAATAAATAATTGAAATGGGTATATATTTGTTTTTTGTTAGGTTGCCTAATAATTATGCACAGTAATAGTCACCTGCACACACAGATATCCTCCTAAAATAGCTAAAACTAAAAACAAACTAAAAACTACTTCCAAAAATATTCAGCTTTGATATTAATGAGTTTTTTGGGTTCATTGAGAACATGGTTGTTGTTCAATAATAAAATTAATCTTCAAAAATACAACTTGCCTAATAATTCTGCACTCCCTGTATGTCTCTTCCTCAAGAATGAATTGTTGTAAATTGTAAACATTTTCATTACTATAAAACCTTATGTTGCTTCAAAATGTTTTTTATAGGGAACAAGATGAATGTATTATATTTTCCTTGCACTACATTTCATCGTACAATATTATATATTACTATTTTAATCATCAAAAAGCTAAAGTCAAAACAAATTGAAAACACATATTGATGGCAACAGTGCAAACACTGATTTATAATAATATGGCACTAATGCCATTACAAATATCTTTGAATTGTCTCTATTTTGTCTTTTAGTTAACAAATACATACACAATACATTTTTTTACCTGCATATTGTGTAATTCAACTGAAATTATCAACTAAATCCTCTATTTTTATTCAGATTTATAATTTGTTCATCGGGACATTGCCTCTTATTGTGAAAAACTGCTTAAAGTACACTTAAAATGAAAACCCTAATTTCCCAAGTTAAATTCCTAATAATTTTTCTTTATTTAAAAATAGTAAAAATTAAAATCTACATCAGCTCTGTCCTTTCTATCCACCTTATTTTTCAGGTAAGAGTGGCCATTGTAACTTAAATGTGAACAGACATGCAATCTCATTCACTTTTATTGAATTTTAGTCATACAAACAGCTTGTTTTGCTGCTTGATGCTAACATTTAAGTGAGTTTTTCTACATGGAAACATTTTCTATCACAGTTTGTTGGATTGTTGATTATTATATTTATCTTCATATAAAATCCCATTTAGCTCTGAGAAGGATTGATGTGTGGCAATGGGTTATATGCACACCTAGTGTTTATCAGCCAATGATAAACTTCCAGTGGAAGCTTAATGTCACTATTTTCAATTTCATAAGGTTCCTTTTACAGCATCGAAGTTGTAATGTAATTACAAAACATTCAGTTAAAAAGACTTAAGCATTTATTTAGTTGTTCAAGCGTAAAACAAGATGAAGACTGTGTTACCGCTAGCGTCGTCAGTACCAGTAGAAACTCCAATTGAAAATACTGGGGTAAAATAATTGGTCATATTTTAAACACATGGCAGGGGAAATTTAATTTAATGCAGTGCTTCTTGTCCGGTCTGAGACCAGCTTCATATTGTATATCTATCAGGAAGTGAAGATCACTGATTTTTAAAGAAATCAGACCTTAAAAGTGGCAATTTAAGACAGTTCACTGAAAGCGCTGAGGCTGAGTGGCTGAAATTAAAAGTCCATGTACATATATAGCCCACCCATTGTTAGAGCAGTGTGACCGTGACAGTATATCACAACATTCAAAATCCAATGGCCAACTTAATTGCTTTTTTATGTGCAGTGTGAATTGGCCTTTTACAATTTAAGAATTAAAATAACTTTTCTACATGTAAACGATAGCATAACTTTATAATTACTTTAGTAGACATAGTTAATAAAAAAATAGTAAGGATAAAAACTTACATTTGTAACAAATCCTGCGGCGCCTCAGTTTGGAGAGTTCACGCCATTTTGGATTTAAAAAAAAGCGCGTGCGCGTTCTAACGGCAAAAAGGCGCACGAGGTGTGGGAAATGTATGGCAGTCGGTTTCATTGGTTTGGACTTTCTCAGGCCACAGGCCAGGATCACAAGACAGCAATGTCGATGGGTCTGCAGTTTGCTTCTGCTCCTTTTTAAGTGGACCACAAGGCCCTTACAACAACAACTCCGACGAGGGGTGCGGCGTATAACTCTTCCTTTACCCTATTAATGATGGGCCACTAGTGACACCGCGAGATTTTGGCCGGTGTTCCGCATACCGGCACAAATCATTACGGTGTCGGTTCTCAAGGGCATCCAGTCCTTTGAGAACTAACCATATAGCCATGAAAGAATCGTTCACAAGGTTTGTGGTGTTTTTATATTTTTTTTAATGTGAGGGAACAAACTTTAGGCTGTATTATTTTCCCTTCATATTTCTAGTGTGTGTGTGTTTTTCTCTCCCTCATATTAATTCATAGTAGTTTCCTCCTTTTCATTCTTTCCATTGCTTTATTTTACACATTTCTCGCTCATTTTCTCATCCCTCTCCTCTTCCAGACGCATGTCCAATAGGAGAGAATAATATTTGGACAGGTGGTCCTTTTTAAACACGTTATCCACAAGTCCAAGTACGCAGGGGACCGCACTACATCATTCCTGTGTCGTTTCTGTAAGAAGATGGATCTGAGGTTAAAATATACAGTGCTGGCTGACTCATACACACAACCCACTATAAGGTAATCTATAGAGCACTACATCCGTAATCCCTGACAATAAAAATCTGTTTAGCACCAATTTTCCTTTATTTTTTAAACCTTTTTTCATTTTTCAAACAACTGCAGAAAGCCACATCTGGAAGACAGATGTACGTCCCACAGCAAGCTCTTTCTCTGTACTCTCTCTCTCTGTGCTTAGAAACATGAGAGCAGGCTTGTGTCTTTCTCTCGCTCTTTTTCTCTCTCCCTGGGCAGGACCACCCACATAAGGAAACGCCTTGCTGTACTGAAGGCAGCAATACAGAGATGGGTTTTTTTGATGGATGGGTTTAGCAGACTATCACTTATGTCAATGTCAAAACCATAAACTTTCTCTCACAAAAGAGGGAGAGAGAGAGACGTCTTTGCATCTGTCTGTCTGACGTCTTTCTGCAGTGGCATAAAAGCATTTTCACAATATTCCTGTCTGCTCGTGGCTTCTGAAACTGTTAAAAGACTAAGCCTACAGACTGATTGGGTTTCTTGTAGATCTTTAGTTTTTTCAGAGACACATCCTTTTTGTTTAAACTGATAAATTCCATACAGAAATGTGATATTTGGCAGGCAGTAAATGTACAGTATATACAATACGGTGGCCCCAAACAGTTTTGGGACACTTAAGCATCAATTAATCAATGTAAAATCACTGAATTATAAAACAAAACATCACCAAATGTTATTTGTTTTAAAGAAAGATAGCCCAGCACACTTTTCAAAGGTCATTCATTCATTTTCCTTCGGCTTATTCCCTTATTTATCAGGGGTTGCCACAACGGAATGAACCGCAAACTATTCTGGCATATGTTTTACATAGAGGACGCCTTTCTAGCAGCAACTCAGTACTGGGAAACACCCATACACTCTCACATCCACATACATACATTACAACCAATTTAGTTTATTCAATTCACCTATAGCGTATGTCTTTGGACTGTGGGGAAAACCAGAATCAGGGAGAACATGCAAAATCCACACAGAAATGCCAACTTGCCGATCCGGGACTCGAACCAACGACCTTGTTGCTGTGAGGTGACAGTGCTAACCACTGAGCCACCGTGCCGCCCCTTTTAAAAAAATTCATTCATTCATTTTCTTTTCGGCTTAGTCCCTTTATTAATCTGGGGTCGCCACAGCAGAATGAACTGCCAACTTATCCAGCACTTTTTTTTACGCAGCGGATGCCCTTCCAGCCGCAACCCATCTCTGGGAAACATCCACACACACTCATACACTACGGACAATTTAGCCTACCCAATTCACCTGTACCACATGTCTTTGGACTGTAGGGGAAACCGGAGCACCCGGAGGAAACCCACGCGAACGCAGGGAGAACATGCAAACTCCACACAGAAATGCCAACTGACCTGGCCGAGGCTCAAACCAGCGACCTTCTTGCTGTGAAGCGACAGCACTACCTACTGCGCCACTGCGTCGCCTTTTAAAAAATTGACCAATTAATTAATATTAAAAAAGGTTTTGATTTTAAGTGGAACGGAAAAGCAACTTATGTGTGTACAAGATTAAGAGTATTTGGATTTTTTATTTTTTTTTGCTTAATCTCAGTGGATCATATTTATACTTAATACGATGAGAAACAGTGAACTTGAAGAATTGAATTATATCGACTAAAAATCATTGCAACACCAGTTGATTGAAAGCCACGACAATAGTGGGAAAAAGTGGGAATTAAATAATGATCAAAAATATTTTTTGGTGCCACTCAACTGTTTATTATGTATTAATTAATGTAAAAATATTTTATATGCAAATGCAAACATTTTTATTTAACTTAATATACTAAATGACTTGTATATATAAATACATTAAATTTACAGTTTAAGGTCCTCTACTTAACATTTAGCAGTACGTTACAATATTTATTAATCTTTGTTAAAATGATTAAAAAAAATACAACAAACATTAATAAACATAAAATATTTACTAAGCGGCCAAAATAAGTTTCCTTCGCAGGGTGGCAGGGTGCACCCTTATGAATCCCTCAATTTCTGTTTAACGAAAAGTAGATTTTTACATTTACAACACATTTCTAAATATAATAGTTTTAATAACTCATCTCTAATAACTGATTTATTTTATCTTTGTCATGATGACAGTAAATAATATTTGACTAGATATTTTTTAAGACACTTCTATACAGCTTAAAGTGACATTTAAAGGCTTAACTAGGTTAATTAGGTTAACTAGGCAGGTTAGGGTAATTAGGCAAGTTATTGTATAATGATGGTTTGTTCTGTAGACTATCGAAAAAAATATATAGCTTAAAGGGGCTAATAATTTTGATCTTAAAAGGTTTTTTAAAAAATTAAAAACTGCTTTTATTCTATCCAAAATAAAACAAATAAGACTTTTTCTAGAAGGAAAAATATTATCAGACATACTGTGAAAGTTTCCTTGTTCTGTTAAACATAATTTGGGAAATATTGAAAAAAAAGAAAAAAAAAATTCAAAGGGGGTCAAAATTCTGACTGTATGTATGTGTATATACAGAATTCAACATTTAAAGTGAATAAAAAAGTAAAAATAATTGTCAGACAAGACAAGAATTGGTGTTGTTGAATAGTTTAATACGCATACGCTCACACACACAAACACACGTGTGCATAAGACTTTTTTTATTTTATTTGCTTATTATTAAGCTTTTTGTAATTCCATTGATATTAATTTTAAACTTTTCCAATAAATTATTTCTTCAAATCAGTGACCTAAACTGTGTGAGTGCAAAGCCTCCGTGCTAAGAGATATAAATAAAACACGGAAATTAGTCACAGCATTACTCCATTATGCCGCTTTATTTTCATACTCCAGAACAGCTGCAGAAACATTTGAACTGCAACCCAATTAAGTGACAAAACTGTACATGAAAACCACTAATATGAAGTACGTTATTAAATGTTTGATCATGCAATCGGTCTCAAAATGCATAGCATGCATTTGTTCCATAGCAGCTTAGTGCACCAGTGACCTATTAAAAACAGATACTGTATATACCTCGATCTGGAGAGGTTTAAATCAGTAAACAAATTCTGACATTATAATGTACTTAGAGTTCATTTCTCACTTCAAAGATAGCGCTTTAAGATTAGTAGTGATACCGCAAGTTTATGCATATGTTTGTGCAGATTTGTTGAAGTTTGTGCATGTGAGGAATAAAGCAATCTGGTGACAGTGTAATGACAGTAATCTTCACTTCATTGTTCTTTGGTGCTTCTGGTGATGCTTTTTAAATGTAAAACACCTTATCATGTCTAGATTTTAAAGCCAAAAAAAGCATTAGTGCAAAACTAAAGGTGCACACATGTGATAAGCCTAAGAAATAAATCTGAAAGACATTAAAGCCCTTCTCTTTGCCAACCAGTACAATTTTATTAGTAATAGTTGTTTTGGTGTTAAGCTTTAAAGACTCAAATGTTTGGTAACACTTTATAATATTTTTCATTAATAATATAAAAAAATACCTATCATTGCATATATATATATATATATATATATACACACACACACACACACACACACATACTTAACAGATCATTACTTATTGTATACTAAATTAGCTGAACATTTCTTTGTAAACATAAAATTCAGATTTCCATTCAAATTTAGATTTCTTTATATATTATGATTTATATTATTTATTATGACTTATATTATGATTTATATTTATTGCATATATGCGTTTATTGAAGACAAAGTGTTTTTTCAGGTATCAAATCTCAAGTAGTATTTTTGAGTGTTTTTTTTTTACATTAGAATGCATGCTGATATTTATTTAGATTTCTGAGTAAAAAAAATAAGTATATCCTGCATTTTTGCCATTGTTTTCTGAAGATATAGACTAAAAAATCATTGTAACAGCAGTTTATATACGTATATATTTATATACTTACTGTTTATTTACTTATATATTTATTTAAAAAATAATTTTATTACAGAAAATACTAATTAATTGACATTTTATATTTTTACACTTCAAACCACAAGCTTATGCCCATTTGTCACAAAGAATACATACATTTTTCCTTTTTGATTAATGTAATTTAGTAAATAAAAGTCAGGATAAGTTAAGTTTTTACATAAAAATATCTTAAATTTTAAAAAGGGTTAAAGTAGCCATTTTCTATGTCACTTTAATAAATTTTATTTGATACAGACATCAAAATGAGACTAAAAATATGAAATTATAAACATTATTGTAATGTGAAAAAAATAAATTATGTTTTGGAATTTTGAAATGTATGGTTAATGTCAATGTTCCAGTTCAGCATTTCTCTGTAATAGTAACATAATTTGGGGTGGAAAAACATTTTGTTCAATTATCAGCATGCAACACTTAATTAGACCACACTTTACAGACAGGTTCCATTAGATCATCTTAGTTAAAGTATTTACTAAGATGAACTAAGAATGAACAATACTTGTACAGCACTTATCAAGCATTATGTTATGTTAATTTCAGCATCCAAAAATCAATACTAAAATCATATTGAAGTTGTTATTGTTAACAGTTAACATTAGTTAGTGCACTTTGAGTTAACAACAACTAACAATGAACAACTTCATTTGCATTAAATAATGTTAACAAAATAAATGTTAATTTTAACAAATAAATGTATTGTTCATGTTAATAAATATATCACCTAAGGCAACCTTACTGTAAAGCGTTACCCTAACTATTTGACTGCATAAGAACAACTGATCTGTTTTTTTGCAGGAACGTTTTAAAATATAATGAAAAATACAATAAGCTGTTACCAAACTTTTCAGTTGCTTATTTCTTTTTCCGTCTCTCTACCTCCGTGGCCACAGAGCCCACCGTTGCTCCCATGGCCCCTCCTAAAGACCCCCCAACGAACAGCCCCACAATGGAGCCCAGCAGAGTACTGCCCCTCACCATATTCGGCAGCCACAGAAGCCACCCGACTACACTGTCCCACAACCAGCGAAAAAACGTCAAGTCCTCAGGCTTGGCGACGCAGAGCTCTGCGATTCCCTCCACCAGGAGATCATTCACACTTCTCTCCGCTTCAGCTCTTGTTCCCTCAGAATCGCTCTCTCCTCGACTCCTCGAAATCTCCTCCTCCTTCTCCTTCACTCTTCTCTCTGCCTCCTGCAAAAGAGGGCAGGTGTAAAACGGTGTCCCGCTTTCTTTCACCATTTGTTCCACCTTCGTCAGCAGCTCCTCAACGTTGTCTTTCTTCTCCGGCCTAAAAGGATGGTCTCGCTCTCCGCATTTTTGTACAAGCTCCAATAAATCGACTCGTTCTGTAGCGAGAAACTCATCCAGAGGAACATCCTCTGGCAGCTGGTCTGTGTGGGTGAAAAGCACCATTGCGTGTTTGCTTACAGCTTCAGGGCCAAACACTTTCTCGATGGTCTCCAGAATCTGGAGCTCCAGGTTGCTGTGCCGGTGAACGGGAACACAAAGCAGGAAAGCGTGAGGCCCCGGGGCCGATAAGGCAGCACAGAGTGAAAACTGGCGGCGGACGTCCTCAGCAGGACGCTCCATGCACAGACACTCAGGTGTGTCCACCACTGCTACCTGGGCAGAAAACAAACAATCAGAAAAATCACCCTTAAATTTAAAGAGCACTAATAGGTCTATTTGGACATAGATTTTTTTAAGAAAAAGAAAAAAGTATAAATAGCAATGATAATGTATTTTATTTGGATACAATTCAAAAAATGCCCCTTTAACCCTTTAACAGGCATCGTAACCACCTGGTCGACCTTTTATCCATAGGCTATCATTGTTATTTCATTTGCTTATTACTATTTATCAGAGTTGTGTCAGTATATTATTCAATGCAAGCATGGGCCAAAAAGATATGTTCATGGATTTAATTCACTTTAAAATAAGAGAGTAAAAATATATGTATTTGCATATTTAAAATGTATAATGATAATAAAATAAAAAATATATATTATTATTATTATTAATAATAATAATGCATTTTGAAGCATTTTTTTTTTTACAAAAAAATGTTGGGTTTCCACACAAACGATTTGTGTTGGCACAACATGTAGGAATTAAGTTAGCTTATTAGTTTTTTTATTTAACTGGATTGAACATAAAACAATTAAGTTGTCCAAAAAAAACTCAAGAATGGTTTTATTTGAGCTATAAGTTACAACAAACAGCAAATGTCATTTTTTTGAGTGCACTTAAATTGCATAAACCATAATTAATAAAAAAAATATTTTTGACTCATTTGGAAATCATTTTTCTAAAAAATAAAACAAAAACCCATGAAAACTCACGCTACAGTAATTTTCGTGTCATCTTTCGTGCTAGGTGTTTTATATCATTTATAGTTATAGTTTATTATCATATAATTATTAACATATAATTAGAGGAATTTTGAATAACATTAGGCTACTTCCAGTTGCATCAAAATGTAATAACATTGTCATTTTTAATATATTTAAATGTCTATTTTTTATATATAGTTTTTGTATTTATAAAATTCATATTAAAGTCTTAAAATAAGGTCTCATTAATTAACATTTGTTAACGTAATAATAATTATAATAAACAATACATTTGTTATAGTTTTTATTGCTCTTTCTAAGCAGAAGTTAAACTAATAAGTTTTGTAACTTATGTAACTATACTAATAACTAATGTCAGTAATTCAAAATATGGAAATAATAATGTTAATAATGATTTAATTAATGCATATGAGCAATTCCATGTAAATGTCAACCATGTCATGAAAAAAATAACTGCGAAATCCTTTCTAGGTTATTTGCGTAGGCTTGTATTTAACAGTACTGTAAAAACACTCAAAAATGTCTCTGTCAGTGTTTTCAAACTTTTATACTTGATTTACCAAAGTCACACAAGTGGCAATTTCACATCTGTCACATCCATAACAGAGATATGTCACATCCATAATAAAGCTTTTTCCTCATAAATGCAAAAAAATTATCCTTTTGATCTAACTCTTATCCTTTTGATTAGCATTATTTATTTTGGGTTATGCAGTTTAATTCACACAATTTCTACAAAAGACTTTTTTGGTCACATCCATAACGCATGTTTGTTTTCCTCATTTAAAATATAAAACATGTTTACAGATTGCTATGTTTCCGATCACATAACTCTGTGGTGAGTAGTTTTGTAAAATATAAACCCATGTTTCATTATAAAATTAACATACTTTATCTGTGTATTTATGTTTTAAGTTTTTACTGAAAATGTCACATCAGAACACTGCAATTGCTCATAAGTAGGTACAGAAATCAACAAAGTAAGATTAATGAATGATTAGTTGAGCATGAACTAACAGTGAGCCGTTCTTCGAATGTAACTAATGTTAACCTTGTTGTAAACGTGATGCTCACATGTACATTTTATTTTTTAATTTGTTTCTCATATTTAAGAAGCTTTAATGTTGAAACCCATGTTTTTAGACAAATATAACCTCTGCTAAAAAGTGAAATTGTCCATAAAACTAAAATTCATTTAATTTCTCTTGTGTTTTCACATGTTCTTGGTTTTATAAATGCACTTTTCTAAACCAATCAACCAACCCAACTAAAGTCAATTAAATATGTAACAAATCTGTTATGGCTTATTACACAAAACATAAATGTGACACACAAGTATAATTTTCTGAAATGATTTGAAATGCAAAATCACAAACTAAATCACTTACATGCTTTAATGCCACTTATAAAAACTATTTACGCAAAGATAAACAAAAAGTCAGTGTGTGCAACATTTCTGCAGTGTCTCAGTATTTGAAGCGAGGCATGAACCTGTCGCCCTGCCAGCGTCGCACGTCTCTTCTGACAGTCAGCGTCGGGCGTCTCATGCTCGGATGCCGGGCCTCCCAGGATGGCATAGAGCGCAGTACTTTTCTCAGCACCCGATGAACCCAGCAGCACCAGTCTCAACTCTATAACCACAGACAGAAACACAGCATTATTAAACACAGACATCCCATACTGAGAAAACTCTTATTTGGTCTATTCTCCAAATAATGGCTTATTATACTGTTGTCAAATATTTCTGTTAACTTAATTAGATTTTAAACAAATATAAGACTATGAATTTATTTAAATCTAATCTATTGATTAAGATTTTTAATTACTGAACATTTAATTACAATTCTGGCACATTAACATGAATGGAATTTGTCGCTTTCACTTTTGATTCAATATATAAAATGTGGGGTTTCATGTTTGAGTACTTAATGTCGGAGTGTGTGTGTGTGTGTGTGTGTGTGTGTGTGTGTGTGTGTGTGTGTGTGTGTGTGTGTTGAAATGAATATAATGTAAAGTAAATCTTTACCAAAAAAACAGAAATACTACATTTTATTGCAACTTACAGTAAAGCCCTAAATATTTATACCCCTGGAAAATTCAGACTTAAAGAATATTTTAAACGTACTTTTTTCAACCAGCAAGTTTTTTTTTGGACTGGAAATTTGCAGGCTTCTCCCAAAAGATAATAGGACCATGTACACGAGGCAATATTGTGGAAAAAATATATTTCTCAGCTTTTATTTACAATTGGACAAAAACTTTAGGTCGGAATTTGTCTGGGGTATGAATAATTTCAGGCTTGACTGTGCATAATTAATTAAATAATTACATTTTAATAAAGCATTCAAAATTGATGATTCATTTAGGGACTTTTAAGGTTAAATCAACATCATAATAGTGTGACGAATTAATACAAATCTTGGTCTACCAAAGCAAGAATTGATGCATTGTCATAAGCAGTTAAATCTATTTTGTTTTCTGCAGCTTGTAATTCTACACATGGCTTGAACATCACTAAAACCAGGATAAATAAACCGATGTCATTGCACAAATACTGGCTGAAATATAATGAAGCTGAAAAATTAATGCATAGCAATGCACAATCATCATTTTTTTCTGATTTAATATTAATACCTTCACAATACTATATAAGTAAATTAGGTTAAAAGAAATGCTGAGCGTAACAAAAGATTTGGAGTTGTGGAGTAACCAATAACAGTGAATTATGTGTGTGTGAATTATATTTGCACTTAATATAGTATATAAATTATAATGTCCCATTAAATATATTAAAATTAATGCATTAACAACGAAAATAAAATGATTAGTGTGAGAAAATAATCTCAAAGCCAGTGCAGTTAGCTCTGCGTTTATCTACATTTTACATGCAATAGTGCCACCTAGAGAATTTTGTTGCATCTTACAACAAAATATACTGTATATTCCAAATGGAGTAAGCATTTATGCATGTTATTATTACAGCATTTTAATTTAAATAGGAGTGTTTTAATTACAATTAATATTTTAATTACGATAAGTCCTTTAATTCTTGCAAGTTTCATTTTACTGGTTTGTTAAGAAGGAATGGACAGTGATGCACAATTATTGAAGGACAGCATAAAAATAATATGATAATTATGGAATTATGTGTAGCACAACATATGTACTATTCTGAGATTGGTAACACTTTACAATAAGGTTGCATTAGGTAATGTTAGTTAATGCATTTACTAACATGAATGAACAATCCATTTATTACAGTATGTGTTCATGTTAGTCAATGAGACTACAGTTGTTCATTGTTAGTTCATGTTAACTCATGGTGCATTAAGTTAACAAGCATGAATTTGGATGTTAGTAATGCATTAGTAAATACATTAATAAAACCTTATTATAATAGTCACCTTATTGTAAGTGTGACTCTGAGATCATTCTAAGGTGTTTATGTGCACTACAGAAAACACTTTTAATGTGCACTATGTGGTAATTAATCTAAACCAGAGATGCTCAAACTAGAGCCTGCGGGCCAAATTTGGCCAATGGTAACCTTTGATTTGGCCCTCCACCCCATTAGAGAAGAGAGGGAGGACGATAGGGATGATTGGAGATTGTCATTTCAAATTGAATGTAACCTTTGGTTGGTTTTATTGCTAAGCTACAAAACAGATCTGATTTTAAATGTTTTAATTTTAATGGTGTAAATTAATCAGATTTAGTTTAAAATGTACATACTGTCACCCAACGGATAGAGGACAACGCAGAGACTTTGATGAGCAAATCAAGGCAAAAGCAGATTCTGCTTGACTAGTTTATAAAGCCTTGAATGCTACTTGTGTGATAAATGTAATTTAAAGTTATAATTTAGAAAGTTATAAATTAATATGATTCAAAATAATGTTTTCCATGTATTTATAAATATTAGGAAATTAATTAGGAAATTAACCATGGCAACTTTAATGTAAAATAGTTTCCTGTTTATCGGCCCATGGTTATTAATGATATTTGGTTTTTGGCCCTTCATACGAAAAAAATGTTGGCACCCCTTATCTAAACTGACTAGATTTACTCAAGTGAAAATAGACACATTAAACAAATTTAACACATAACCTAAGGTACGAAAAAAGCATTACAAAAGTAATATTACCATTTTATACATCCACAAACAAGGTATTACTATGACACATTTCATAAAACAAGAGACTACTTTGAAACAAGTTGGGAAAACACAATATTGCCACATTGTAGGTTGAAAAACTATAGGATTGATACTGATACCATGTCCAAAAACAAGGTATTACCATGGTACCTAAAAATATGGTATTATTAAATAGAACTTTTCAAAAACATGGTATTCCCATGATGTATGTCAAGAAAAGCTAGGTCTCACATAGACACAATGTATAAACACTTTACTGTTAGTATTACAAAGTATTACATTAATTTCATACCCCAAAAATATTGTATTACCATGGTTTATGTCCAAAAAACATATTGTACAGTATTGTACCATGTTCAATTCATATTTTGCTAAATCAGATACAGATATCAAATGCAACCATTTTTGTCGAGCAAAAGTAAACTTCAAATGAAAATTACTTCAGACCTCGTTCCTCAGTATCTGTGTGCCCTCCTCCACTGCTTCGCATTCTTTCTGCCTGTTCCTGCTGAATTCCATCTTGTGTCTTACTTCCCTCCATAGTAAGCACCTTCAAAGAAAACAACAGAAAACTACATTGAGCAACAGACAATGAGTCGTCTTTTTCAAAAAGCTTACTGCAGTAAAAAAGAGGCAAATGGAGGACATGATTCCAGTCAGATGAGTCAGCAGAGAGAAACCACCACAAACACACACTTCACCAAGCTCAGCTGCAGTAAAGTGCTTTCATACAGCACAAAAACACACTAAAAGACGAGTGTTCAGCTTATATGTGCAGTGTAGTATTACCTTGAAGTCAGAGACTGGTCTGAGGAGCACCGTATGTGTTTGAGCTGCTCTGTGTTTCTCTGCACTTCCTGTTTCTCCTCCTGCTGTTCAAGCAAAACACTGCCGGCTGTGTGGCTCTGTCTGAACATGTGATGCTCTTTCTGTTTCTGAATCACTCCTCTTTTACAAATAATTCTTGAAGGTGTGTCTGTGTGTGGTTTTCACATACATTGTGGATAAATGGCTAGTTTTATACTGCTTTTATACTCAGAGGAAGTTGAGGACTCTCTTCTTTTTTTAAAGCTACTGATATCTCACACATTTGCTTAGTTAATGCAGTTGTAATTTTATCTTTTTACTTTTTATCTTCTATTGGCAAATTCCACAGTGTAACAATCTTAGGGCGACTAAAGATTCTTGGTAAAGCTGCAATACAGGAATTTCTTGGTTGCAGAGGCTTTAAAAATGCACTTATTAAACCCTAATGACTTTATCTTTTACTCATAGCTACAATGTGTGTGTGTGTGTACAGTAGTCAACATTTGAAGTGAAGTGGATCAAAGTATAGTTTTTCAAGATTGTCCTAAGAGCGGAATTGGTATTGTTCAATAGTTTCAGGACAACATCAGATGACTATATATAAACTTTATATTTTAAAGGGCACCTATTTTAGCCCTTTTTCAAGATTTAAGATAAGTCTTTTGTGTCTCCAGAATGTGTAAAGTTTCAGCTCAAAACACCCAGCAGATTATTTATTATACCTTTCAGAATATTGGGTTTTCTGATCTAAACACAATGTAGCTGTTTTTGTTGCCTGTGACTTTGATGCTAGTTCTCCCCACCCACCGTTCCCACATGCCTGTCAGAGTGTGCCTCAATCTCCGCCTCAGCTGCGTCAGATAAACAGCACAGTGGCAGACATGAAGGAAGCAGATCTCACGTAACGTTCGTGAGAAATACAACAGTAAGAACTTTCCCAATGATTATTTGTTGTGGAGTTCATTCAAGCCTTTTTGCAATAAGTCACAAACAATGTCGTTACAAAGCAGATCAGCGGGTTAGCGCAGAAACGTAATTGGAAATACTGGAGTAAAAAAAATTTACTTTGAAGACATGGTCTGGAAAAATGTAATTTAATGCAGTGCTTCATTTAGGCAGTGAAGATCGTTGATTTTTAAAGAAAACAGACCTTAAACATGTCGATTTTGTAATGGCATACAGTTCACCGGAAGCATTTGACCCAGGTTACTGACAAATTAAAAGTCCTTTTGCATGATTCTGCATATACCCTATTGAAGCGTCTTCTTTTATAATTGTACTGACATGCGGTTTAAATGTTTTAAACATGTTCTTGATCACATTTGATGATGATTAATGATCACAGCGAGCTCAACAGATCTTTTAATCGTAGTTGCTTTGCGCATGTCCTGTCTTGTTGATATGATTATATGCGTTCAGTGGAGGAAAGAGTACTGAACAATTATACTCAAGTAAAAGTACCATTACTTGCCTAAAAATGTAGTGCAAGAAGAGTAAAAGTATCTGTTGTAAATATGACTCAGTATGAGTAACAGTAGCCCTTTTAAAAGTACTCAAGAGTAGTGAGTATTATGCTGTCAAAACCTGATATGTTTACATGTAATTTGTGCATGTGTGTAAACGTAACATTCTGTAGTGCATTTAGTTATTGCCCAGAAGACACACAACATCATAAGATATTAATATTAGGTTAGATTTAGGTTGTAATGTCAGGTGACCAAAATTAATTGTCAAGCCAGCAGCTAAGGACAACGTTATTTTTATTGATATTTGGTTGATTTTAGGTTGTTAGAAAGTGACCAAAATCCAGTGTCGAGCCAACATCTTAAACCAACATCATATATGACGTCAAATACTGACAATTATTCATCAGGTACGGCAACCAAAACCCCAAAGTCTGATAGATGTCATAGGGGTAATGTTCACACAACGTCAAGCTGTAACATCATTAGATGCTGATATTTGGTTGGTTTTAGGTTGACCATTGGATATTGACATTGGCCTGAAGTTGAGTTCTGACGTCAACCCGATTTTCATTTCCAAACAAAATGCAAAGTCCCCATGATATAGAGTTCAACGTCAATCAGACGTCATGTTGACGTCCTGTGCCTGCTGGGCATTTAAGGCCATTTCGGTCATCATACAGTAAACATCCGTCATCGTCTCATCAGTGACATGAATCAACAGTCTCTGGGTCAATGCGCGTAAATATTTTGAACATCTTCATGGACACTTTTAATACTTCCAAACAGTTTGCTGCAATTATAAAGTGCACACATCTTGAGGTAGTTCATTACAATGTGATTTACCTTCTACAGTATGTGCGATTTGATTGGACAGGAATCTCAGGACTGATTTTTCTAATCCCCATGGACAAGAAAAATAAAGTAGTGACTGCAGGTTGAAAGAAAGTAGTGGAGTAAAAGTACCGATACTGCACTAAAAATTTACTCAAGGAAAAGTATAAGTACACATTTTTAAAACTACTCAGTAAATTACAATTCTTGAGAAAAACTACTCAATTACAGTAATTTGAGTATTTGTAATTAGTTAGTTTACACCAGTGTTTCTCAACTGGTGGGTCAGTGGGTCGCGGAGTGTGTGGTCAAAAAAACAACAAAAGTTTCATTTTTTAACTTATTTTGCTTATACCGGACTTTTATTTTGAAATGCGCGCGCGACAACCGTACCGACTACTTCCCGATAAACATTATGATGATCCGTGGATGAGCAATCCCTTTGGAATCGACGTGGAAAGCGTCACGTTGCCGAGCAACAAAGAGAATCAGCTTGTGGAGCCGTCATGTGATAAGAAATTCAGTGAAGTAAGCCTCTCCCAGTTTTGGTGCCGCAAAGTGCTTTCTGAGTATTCGTCCCTTGCCATTCATGCGATCAAATCCATCCTACCATTCAGCACTACGTATTTGTGTGAAAGGGGCTTCTCTTCCTTGGTGCAGCTTAAGTCAAAGCAAAGGAACAGGTTGGACATAGAGCATGATCTTCGGGTCTACCATCACCCCAGACTTTGAAACTCTTATCATGAGTAAAGCACATACTCAGTTATGTCATTAGCTTCCCAAATTACTGTTAAGTGAAACAGATGTTTGTAATTGCTGTCATATTAGATGTAAAAATGGTTATGATTGTTTTAATAATTTTACTTTAATTTGCTGATTTGTTCTGTTCAACAGGATCAGTGTTAATGTTTTATTAACAGTTCAGTTTAGTTCATGGTAACTGAACCTTTTCTTACCCTTACTTTGTAATATTTCTATAATTTGATACATTTTGTTAAATGACAGCAATAAAATATTGTTTATTTGTAAATATTGGTGACTTGTAATTTATCTGTCACTATTTGTGTATGTTAACAAATAAATACAAATTAATTATAATTCCTAAAATTATATTATAGTTCCTAAAAGTTTGGGTCGCGGCTTGATGACCATGTAAAAATGTGGGTCCCATGGCCAAACCAGTTGAGAACCACTGCTTTACACCACTTTACTACGGAGACATGTTAATTTGAGGCTGTCAATCAATTCGGGGGTGGGGAACCCACACTCCTACGTTGCATTGTGGTGGGCCTCTAAATTGGAGGGATTTGGATCCTATTTTAACGTCAGGACGTTATTGCGTTTATATTACCCCAATATGACTGTGGACACACTATTCCTACACACAGTTCGGTCCAAAGAGCTTCCAAAAGATGATTTTCATCATAGGTGTCCTTTAAGGTAAGCTATCCCTCTAATGAAACATGGTTATATCCAATGTGAATAACAAAGATGTAGTCATTTTTAAATATTAATATCAAATACATTCATATATGGACTAATATGACAAAAAAACAATTAAGATTTTTGACATTTAATTGCGAAATTCCCATTTTTCAATGCAAATATATTCTACTTTTATCCATCTAAAACTACTCGCACATTATCTCATTTCATCACTTCAAAACTCATTGCAAAATCATCACTTTAAATGTGAACTAAATTGTTTGTGCAGAAAGTAATAATATGAATGGATACTAATACCATAATCAGGTTGTGTATAGTACACTGTATCAAGAAAATGTTCAGTGATGCATATTTAAGTTATTTGGCAACTGAAAGTGTACTACAATTGGCAGGTTAGCAAGATGTGAGTAGTATTCATCTGGGGATGTGAAAATTAGCTTTTGATTTACTCACCCTCAGGCCATCCAAGATGTGTCAGTTTGTCACTTCAAGATTTTTACATTGGTAATTACGTTTACATTACATTAATTTTAGCTAAAATAATAGTGGTCCTTGGTGATTTATAAAATGCAAATAAATGGCTACTGGTGCTTAAAAAACATATACTAGCAAAACAAAAGTAATATCCATGATTCCTAACAATGCAGGGTTTTTTTAAACCCTTGTCCACTGTTCAAATGTACTACCCTTTTCGTATGTTAGGGATGGATGAAAGCATCCACTGAATTAAACTGCTGTAAAAATAAATTTGATTTTTTTTTTTTTTTTTTTTTTGCATAAATCTGTTAATCTCAGTCCTGATCAAAACTACTAAATGTTTTTAAAAATTACATGATTTTAACTATTTAATTGCCAAGTTCACAAATGATGTTACTGATCTGGTAAAAAAAAAAAACTAACATTAAAAAATGATGTATTTTCATAAAAAAAGAATTGTGGACTGGATTTTTTATTTTATTTTATCAAAGTCTTGGACATGTGAACGATTAGTAACAACATTGCCTTTGATGCATTGTTAGATTTTCATTTTTTCGCCCTAATTTTCTGTTGGTGGCTGTTTTTGCCCCATTGACTTCCATTATAATCACATTTGATGGTGCATAAATTCAGTCTTTGTTTTTGTTTACTCCATGTAGTTCTGAAAACGGAGATGCATATTTTGATTTTCTCAGACACATCAAGGTAAGTGCGTGAAGGTCATTCTCACAGACATGCATACACACACTTTAATTTGCTGTTATTGTCTATATAAAATCCATAAGTTAAGTTTTTTTTGCACAGGCCTATCTAAAGGGTTAATGTTGCCAACTGCTGATCAACAGTAAAAATTACTACTTTTACCTCCAACAATAAAAAATTGTCATGATTTTGTAATAAAACAAAGTGGTTATAATGGAAGTCAATGGGTCAAAAACAGCCTCCAACAGTAAATTAAAATGAAAATCAATCAAAAACAATGCAATACTTCGATAAAAGGTACAAAAAAAATCCAGTCCACGGTTACTTTTTATATTAAAAATACATCATTTTGTGTTTTTTTTCCCTTCAAATCAGTGACATCATTTATGAATTTGGCAATTAAAAGAGTTAAATCCTGTACTTTTTTGAGCAATTTAGTAGTTTTGATGAGGACTAAAGGGTTGATTAACATATATATGAAAACAATATTTATTTGATACATTTTTACAGCAGTTTAGTTCAGTGGATGTCTTCATCCCTAACATAACAAAAGGGTAGTACATTTGCCCAGAGTGTATTGTTCAACTTGTCACCACAAATCATTCTTCTAGCTGAAACACAGAAAAAGTTGTCAAATAAAGACTCAAAATCACATAAGGGTTAAGTAAAACGATCAGTTTGTGCAGGAAATATATCAAGAATATTATTTAAGATGACATTATTACCTATTACATACCTTCTTTATTGCTCTCCCGAGAAAAAAAAAAGTTGTGTGGTTTAAAGATAAATAAAAAAACTGCAAATCAAATTTTAAATTAGGTGAAACGTCCCTTTACAAATAATAATAAAAAAGACTTGGTGCACCTTTAAAATGATTTTATACATGCTTGTTCTGTAAACATGCTAAAAGTTGAAAACTATAATATTATTATTATTACAACATTTACAATACAAAAATACAATATGTATGTAAGACATCAAACAATGGCGGCGCAGTCAAACTGCTGTTGATATAAATTAACTCAATGTTAAATTAGAAAAAAATAGCATTTGGTCCTGAAATAAAAACTGCACATATCTGTATGAAACAAACAAACAAAATGTTTTGGACATTATGAAAGCATGTGAATTAGACCACACTCACAAACAGATCTTAGCACAGACACTGAGACGCTGACACAAACACAAAAGAGAAACCTCAAAAGTCTTCTCTAAAATAGTAGATCTTTTTTTTACAACATTAAAAAAAGACTAACGTTTTAAATACTATTTTTAAAAACATGTCATAGACTAAGAATGTCCATCGATCAAAAAAAGTAAAAAAAAAACAACAACAACTCTGTCTGGTCCTGTGTTCTGGGAATGTGTCCAAATGTAACCCAGTCTCTTAAAAGTGCCTTTAAAAAGATTCATAGTCCAGGCATTATGTAAGCGATGTTGTCCAGAGTATTTGACTGCAAAAACAAGGATAATGAGAACAGTTAAAATAATACACTTTACATTTACATTGCAATGATAACAAAACTTCTTGAAGGAATATAATATATTTTTTTGTGGGCCGCATAATAAAAGTGTCTCACCAGGATGTTGCGTGGACACCCGTTGAGCTGTGGAACTTGTGCTGTTAAGCAGGTTAATGGACCAAGAGCACATAGAATAGAGTCTAACAGAACTGAAAGACTGCCCGACACCGCCACCATCCCCTACAGGACGAACAGAAACGTTTATACAGATGAATAAACAATTCCTGAATGTCTGTTTTAATTGGGTTAAAGGCACAATATGTACGGTTTTTGCATCAAAATATCCTAAAATCCCTAAAACAGCATTATGCATTTACATTATCCCAAATATTTCAAAGAACATTCAAATCCAGAAGTTATGCTCATTGTGCGTCTATAGTTGAAACAATGAATTGGAGCTCATGATAATAATGCATGTGATTATTGAACTGCGGCTCCTCACATTGTTTCAGAAACATACAAACATGAAAAAACAAATAAGCAAATGATTCATTCAGCAACCCAAAACACGAATAAACTGTGATTTTTAATTATTATCATCACCTTTTGGAGTATGATGATCTTGAAATGACGGAATTACTTTTTAATAAGAGGTTACTTGTGCTGGTGAAGATTAAAGATACAGACGAAAGGTTTGCACTGACTGCAACAGTAACACTCACCGGTCACTTTATTAGGTACACCTTACTAGTACTGGGTTGGACCCCCTTTTGCCTTCAGAACTGCCTTAATCCTTCCTGGCATAGATTCAACAAGGTACTGAAAATATTCCTGAGATTTTGGTCCATATGCACTGGCTGCAGATTTGTCAGCTGTACATACATAATGAGAATCTCCCATTCCCAAAGGTGCTTTATTGGATTGAGATCTGGTGACTGTGGGGGCCATTTGAGTACAGTAAGCTCATTGTCATGTTCAAGAAACCAGCCTGAGATGATTTGCGCTTTATGACATGGCATGTTATCCTGCTGGAAGCCATAGGCTGTGGGGTTGACACAATGCTCAGTTGGTACTAATGGGCCCAAAGTGTGCCTAGAAAAGATCCCCCACACCATTACACCACCACCACCAGCCTAAACCGTTGATGGATCCATGTTTACATGTTGTTGATGCCAAATTCTGACCCTCCTATCCGAATGTTGCAGCAGAAATCGAGACTCATCTGACCAGGCAACGTTTTTCCAATCTTCTGTTGCCCAATTTTAGTGTCCTTTACTTCTGACAGGAGTGGCACCCAGTGTGGTCTTCTGCTGCTGTAGCCCATCTGTCTCAAGGTTGGACGTGTGGTGCGTTCAGAGATGCTCTTCTACATACCTCGGTTGTAACGAGTGGTTATTTGAGTTACTGTCACCTTTCTATCAGCTTGAACCAGTCTGGCCATTCTCCTCTGACCTCTGGCATCAACAAGGCATTTGCGCCCGCAGATCTGCTGCTCACTGGATATTTTCTCTTTTTCAGGCCATTCTCTGTAAACCCTAGAGATGGTTGTGCATGAAAATCTCAGCAGATTAGCAGTTTCTGAAAAACTCAGACCAGCCCGTCTGGCACCAACAATCATGCCACATTCAAAGTCACTTAAATCACCCTTCTTCCCCATTCTGATGCTCGGTTTGAACTGCAGCAGATCCTCTTGACCATGTCTACATGCCTAAATGCATTGAGTTGCTGCCATATGATTGGCTGATTAGAAATTTGCATTAACAAGCAGTTGAACAGGTGTACCTAATAAAGTGGCTGGTGAGTGTATGTTTAGTGTTGTTTTTAAAGCCAAATAATGCCTAAATGTACAATGTGTAATTTTTCTGTATTTGGTAACATTTCGGAGACTGTTAGGGTCTGTATGTGTTCATAAATATTTTTTTATTTATTTAATGTAAATGCAGACATTACAGTAGGCTATTTCGCATTATCACTGATCTGCAGCTGTAATCAAATCGTGTTCATAGTAAGGTTAGTAATTAACATTTATAAATAAAAATTTCTGTGTATAAAGCATCTTTTTTGTGACAAGTGATTCTCATATGATATGAGAATGACCCGTGCAGCTTTAGTTTTATATTTCCTTGAGGGGGAAGGACGTCGACTGCAAATTTGTCTAACATCACGCCTACCAAAAGAGTACCATTTGTCAGTGGAAACGCAAGACTGATAAAGGTGACCCGTACCGAACTAAACCATACCACTCAGTGCAAATAATGCTTTATTTGTCACTTCATTGCTTATATTCTCTAATCTAATATAAGGTGTGTTCAGCATTGTTTACGACAAGCTGTAGGTGCAATGTGTGAGTTGTCAGACATCCGAAAACACGTTGATTACCTGATCCAAACAAGATATCTAAAAATAAGTTAAGTTTGATTACTTTAATTTTTTTAGCAATTATATTCAGCATCATAAAAAGGGATTTTATTTGTGCATCACAAACCTCCGTCTCCTGAAGTCTGTGTCCAATCAGAGACAGCGACTCTCCCAGCAGCTGCAGGTGAGCTGCTGCATCTATTGGATCCACATCAGGGACTCGAGCTGGAGACAAAGACATGCCCAGAGACGAACGGCCCTGAGGGGCTAAACCTGACCCTAAACTAACCGCTTTACTGGAGCCTGAAACAAACAGATACACAGGGATACTAAAGGAAATGTGTTGATGCGTGAGTCAGAATATGAAGTGTGCGAGACTGAAATCATGAACTGATATGCTTTGGTCTCACCTTTACTTTTACTGTCTGAGGTTGTTAAGGTTTTCCGTTTGACGGTCATAGCTTCAGCTTTATTCTGCTTGTGCTGGAGATATTGAGCTTTCTGTCTCCAAACCTTCAGTGTCAGAAACAGCACAGAAAAAAGGATTTTCAGCACTGCCACACATTAGACTGAAATTACAAATCTCTACCATCCCTTTCAAGCACAAAAAGTCAACCATGACAAACTTCTAACCCAATTATTTGCTATAATTAAAAAGTGGAGATATAAAGTGCTGACCAGTTTATCTTTCTCAGGCAGCTGTTTCCACACCTCTGCGAGTTTCTTACTCAGTTCTCCGAAAACTGCGCAAGAACAAGATTCAACCAATCACAAAACAGCACAAGATGATTGACAGCAGTGCACGTGGGTTGTCTCTTACCTAATCCAGGCTGCTCTGCGTTGATATTGACCCTGTACTCTTTACAGAACACCTGATAGGCCGTCATGTTCTTCTTCTTTGGCTGATTGGATGAAGGATAGAATATAATTAATGGTGAAATTCAAACCTCAAGGCGCTTGTAAGGGTGTAAGAACTGATTTATTTGACCTTGTCCTTGTCATGTTTGTCTCGCTCTTTTTCCTCCTTTTTCTTTTTCTTCTCGCCAATTAGTTCAATGCTTTGCTGTTGATGCGATGAGGTGGGCGGAGCCATAGGGTACATGCCACCAGCAGAGCTGTGATTGGATGAGCTGTGAGTGTGGGAGTGGCTTCTAGGCTGATCACCTGGTTTGTAAGGAGAGATATTTAAATTCTGTGAAATTTGATTTATTGTTAAACACCATATAACAAATCTATCAGCTCTAAGTCATGATGCTGGAGGTAAAAAGGGTAAAAATCAACATACAGAGGTTGGACACTGAAACTGAAACACTCACCAATTTAGTAAATCCAAAATCAAACAAAAAAATTAATGTGTCAGTGCACGGTGGATAAGGGATTTATAAAGATAAACAATGAAACCATAAGTCCAAGGCACTCAATTTAGTGTTGGAGGTTTCATGGCAAAATTTGACCAGCCTGGTGGCCAGTCTTCATTGATTGCACATTCCACCAGTAAGAGCAGAGTGTGATGGCTTAACTAGCAGAGTAATAGCACAGCGTTGCTAAAAATATTGCAATACACACAACATTATGTGTGACATATCAGACTTCAAAAAAGGACAAATTGTTGGTGCATCTGTGACCAAGACAGCAAGTCTTTATGATGTATCAAGAGCCACCGTATCCAGTGTAATGTCAGCATACTACCAAGAACAACTAAACGCATCCAACAGGAGTAACTATGGACGCAAGAGGAAGCTGTCTAAAAGGGATGTCCAGGTGCTAACATGGATTGTATGCAAAAAACATAAAACTGCAGCTGCCCAACTCACTGCAGATTTAAATGTGCACCTCAGCTCTCCTGTTTCCACCAAAGCTGTTTGTCGGGAGCTCCATAGGGTGGCCGGGCTGCTATAGATAAACTTTTGGTCACTTATGGCAATGCCAAACTTTGGTTTTAGTGGTGCCAGCAGCGAAAATTTTGGGCTGTCGACAATGTGAAACATGTATTGTTCTCTGACGAGTCCACCTTTACTGTCTTTTCAACATCTAGGAGAGTTATGGTGTGGAGAAGCCCCAAAGAAGTGTACCACCCTGACTGTTGCATGTGAAGCATGGGGGTGGATCAGTGATGGTTTGGGTTGCAATATCATGGCGTTTCCTAGGCCCAATACTTGATAGTATAATAATAGATGGGTCTGTCACTCCCAAGGACTAACAATGCATTATGGAGGACCATGAGTGCCCAATGGGTCAAACATTGTATAATGAAGGCAGTGCCGTGTATCAGGATGATAATGCACCAATATACATAGCAAGAAAGGTGACAGAATGGTTTGATGAACATGAAAGTGAAGTTAAACATCTCTCATGGCCTGCACAGTCACCAGAACTCAATATTATTGAGCCACTTTGGGGTGTTTTGGAGGAGCAAGTCAAAAACTTTTTCCTCCACCATTTCACAAAGTGGCCGGGCCAGTATTCAGAATGGTTCAGAATCTCTCTGGCCACTGTGCAGGACTTGTATCTGTCATTCCCAAGATGAATTAATGATGTATTGGCCCCAAAAGGAGGTCCTACACCATACTAATGAATTATTGTGATCAGTTTTCAGTTTTATCGTCCAAGCCCTGTACTTCCCTAGTTAAATTACATCAAGAATTGCAGACATTTGATGTATTAATTGTGCAAATAAGGAAATATTTAATTAAATATGCACTACTTTGCATATATTTAAAAGACAAAAATCTGAAAAATGAAAGAAATCAGGTTTAAAACTCATGCTTTGATTTATGAGTATTTATTTTTCAATCCATAGTTCAGAAAATACCATGACCAGCATTTTTTTTGTAGAATCCCTCACCTTAAGTTAACTTAAAGTGTCTCACCTTCACTGCTTTTCTTCCCTCCACTTCCTCCTTTGCTGTGTTTTTTCTCGCGGGATCCTTTCTCTCGATCTCGGTCTCTCTCTTTATCTTTTTTCTTTTTGCTCTTCTTGCTCTTCTTCTTCTTTTTGGATAAATGCGTGTAGGAGTCGTCAATCACCAGCTCTCCAGCCTCTAGTTCTCCTCCTGAAGATGAGCTTTCTCCTCCCATGCCTGCGTAAGACCCGCCATAATGACCTGCCGTTCATGTTGGAAAACAAAATATTAAAGATATGTTTACCACAGACCTTACCTTACTCACAAATATATATTTTTTAATTATTATAGAAGGAATGGCAAATTTTTCTCCATCAACTGCGAGAAGTTGTATTAATTGTTTTTTAATTCAACTGTTGCATTAAAGGGATAGTTCATCCAAAAAATTTAATTCTGTCATCATTTACCTAACCTTCACTTAGGTCAAACTTTTATGAGTTTCCTTCTTCTATTAAACACAAAAGGAGATGTTTTGAAGAAAACTGGAAACCTGTAACTATTGACTTTCATAGTGTCTGTTTTGGCAACTATGGTAGTCAATGGTAATATGATTTCAGCTTTATTCAAAATATCTTATTTTGTGTTCAACAGAAGCTCATGAAAGTTTGGAAAGACTTGAGGGGGAGTGAATTTCATTTTTTTGGGTGAATTTTTGCTTTGACTGCTCAATCTTGATGCGGCTGTGAATCGCAAATTTTTTGACAATGATTAGTAGGGAATCATTAGATTAAAAGGCATCTATTTTACCCCTTTTTCAAGATTTAATATAAGTCGTTTGTGTCTCCAGAATGTGTCTGTAAAGTTTCAGATCGAAATAATCATCAGATTTGTTTATTATACCATTTTTAATCTGGGAAATTTGAGCTGTTAGGACATTGTAGCCGTTTTTGTTGCCTGTGCCTTTAAGGCCATTGAACTGGTTCTCCCTGCCCACCCATGTGTGTGTCAGAGCCATAGAGATCTGTCTGTATTGCTCTGATGCATGTAGCCTTCACAAAGATAAACAGCACAGTGACAGACAAGAATGAAGAAAATCACCCTTAGTAAGAACTTTCCCAACTGTTTGATATATTTGTTGTGGACATAATTCAAGCCTTTCTGCAATGACGAGTCACGCACAATAGCGTTATAAAGTTGTGTGCATACACACACGTTTAGCTTAACACTGTTTATGCATGGCAAATATGACAGGATACATGTTAATATACACATTATGTTAATGTACAAAATAAATCTAATTTAAGTCCACAATCCGGGATTAAAGCGTCTTCTTTATAATTGTACTGACACTATGTGGCTGTGGTGATGAATTATGTAGTGATTTTACTGTATTTATTACAAAGATGCACTGTTTTAAAAATGTTTTAAACTTGTAAAACTCATTCTTGAGGTGGAAATGATCACAGAGAGCTGAGATCTTTTAATCCCAGTTGCTTTTACGTCCTGTCCTGTATATATAATTTTACGACTTACTACGGAGATATGTTAATAAGCATTTGTCAATCAATTCGGTAGGCGGGGAAACTGCACTGCTACATCACGTTCCGGTCAGCCTCAAAATAGGAGGGATTTAGATGTCATTTTAATCTCAGAAAATACAAAAAAAAGAGACTTGTTGTGTTTCTATCACTTCAATATGTCGTGGACACACACCTGCACACAGTTCTGTCCAAACTTTCATCATAGGTCCCCTTTAAAAATGTTAGTGCCTAATTACATATATTAATGCAAATTTGTTGATCTAAATCACTTTATAGAGTTTTAAAAGAAATCTGCTCATAAAACCTACTTCAATTAACCATGTTTTAACTTAACTATATATTTTAACTAGGCGACACAGTGGCGCAGTAGGTAGTGCTGTCGCCTCACAGCAAGAAGGTCGCTGGGTTGCAGGTTCGAACCTCGGCTGGGTCAGTTGGCGTTTCTGTGTGGAATTTGCATGTTCTCCTCCGGGTGCTCCGGTTTCCCCCACAGTCCAAAGACATACGGTACAGGTGAATTGGATAGACTAAATTGTCTGTAGTGGATGAGTGTATGGATGTTTCCCAGAGATGGGTTGCGGCTGGAAGGGCATCCGCTGCTTAAAAATGTGCTGGATAAGTTGGCGGTTCATTCCGCTGTGGCGACGCCAGATTAATAAAGGGACTAAGCCGACAAGAAAAAGAATGAATGAATATATTTTAACTAATATAGTATATATATATATATATATATATATATATATATATATATATATATATATATATATATATATATATATATATATATATATATATATATATATATATATATATATATATCAGAATTATTATTTTTATTATTATTTTTATATTTGAATTTTTTTCTTCTTTTTTTAAATATTTTCCAAATGATGTTTAACAGAGCAAGGAAATTTTCACAGCATGTCTGATAATATTTTTTCCTCTGGAGAAAGTCTTATTTGTTTTATTTCGGCTAGAATAAAAGCAGTTTTTAATTTTTTTAACACCATTTTAAGGTCAAAATTATTAGCACCTTTAAGCAATATATTTTTCTGATAGTCTACAGAACAAACCATCATTATACAATAACTTGCCTATTAACTACCCTAACCTGCCCAGTTAATCTAATTAACCTAGTTAAGCCTTTAAATGTCACTTTAAGCTGTATAGAAGTGTCTTGAAACATATCTAGTAAAATATTATTTACTGTCATCATGGCAAAGATAAAATAAATCAGTTATTAGAAATGAGTTATTAAAACTATTATGTTTAGAAATGTGTTGAATAAATCTTCTCTCTGTTAAACAGAAATTGGGGAAGAAATAAACAAGCGGTCTAATAATTCAGGGGGGCTAATAATTCTGACTTCAACTGTATATATATATATATATATATATATATATATATATATATATATATATATATATATATACACACATACAGTTGTATATATATTATTTACAAAAAAGGATATACAGTATAGCACCCTTTAAAGAAAAAAAAAATGAAAGAATATCTTCTGACTCACCCACGACCTCCACCTCTTTCCCCACTACAGGCAGCGGCTCTCGGCTGTGCTGCTTTTTCTTTGGTGGCTTGGACATCATCTTGTCCTTGTCCTTGTCTTTGTCTTTCTCCTTCTTAATCCCTGCTTTCTTTGAGCCGGAGGACGAATGATGGCCTGCGACACCAGAAGAAGAGGAAGAAGACTGTCCAGGAAAGTCATTCACCCCTGCACTTTCACTCTTCTCTTTTGAAGAAAGGATGAGCTTCATCTTCAGGCCTTCAGCTTCACAGAGCGTCAGCGGCTCTCCTTTCGCAGCTCCTCCATGAAACAGCAGAGACTTCGAAGAGGAGGAAGAGTGTTTTTTCGATGAGGACGAGCCAGGCGGACGCGAATGCGGGTATGAGTGGCTGCTGTTTTTGGAGCTGCCTTCCCTCTTGCGCTCTTTGGAGGAGTGTGAGGAGGCGTGTGGAGGGTAGGAGGGTTTTTTGTGGAGGTAAGGGGCCGGTTCGGAGCCTGTAGCCAGCGGAGACGTGATGGCCTCCAGGAGACCCATGGCAGTGTCTGCTGTGGTGTGGGACGGGTGAGAGGAGGACGACGAGGACAGAGAGGGTGAGCGGTCTGAAGACTTGCGCTTCTTTTTGTGAGGAGGCTGACCAGAGCTGTGGTGGTCTGAGGGGAGACGTCAGACGTGAGTTTTAATGCAAAATCAATATGCAATTCAGGAAAAGTGCTTTTTGAAGAAATTTATTTGAAGAAAGTGGCATTTTAAGACAAAAAACTAGGGCTGTGAATCTTTGGGTAGATCATAGATTTCCAATTCAAGGTTGATTTTTGTACATTCTGAATGATTTGATTCGATTCACAACGAAATCCGTTTCGATTAACTTTTAGATTCTGTAGCTTATATTTTTACACTTTTGCATTAGGGTAAATAAAATACATTTTCACATTTTAAGACAAACTAGGGCTGAGAATCTTTGGGTAGATAGTGAATTGATTCGATTCACGATTCATGACCACCCGTCGGATACACTCTTTCTTCTCATTGCACCAGGCACTTTATTAGAAACACTTCTATGTTTTTTGATGTAATATAAATGTAATTTTTATATTTTGTTCTATTTTTTATAGATATTCTTCATATCTAAAGTTTAAAATATTTTATATTTCATCTTATGTTTTATATAGTTATAAACTGATTTACTTATTATACTCCGTAATTGAGATTCTCATTGATATTAGTTTTGTTTTTTAGGGTCTCGGGCGATTGTATAAGAATTTCACTGCATATTGTACAGTGTATGACTGTGAAAGTGAAATGTCATTTTCAAATAAAGACTTTTGACTACTATTCATTCATTTTCTTTTCAGCTTAGTCCCACACTCATTCACACTCATTCACTACAGACAATTTAGCTTACCCAATTCACCTGTACCGCATGTTTTTGGACTGTGGGGGAAACCGCAGTACCCGGAGGAAACCCACGCGAACGCAGGGAGAACATGCAAACTCCACACAGAAACGCCAACTGACCCGGCCGAGGCTCGAACCAGCGACTTTCTTGGTGTGAGGTGACAACACTACCTACTGCGCCACTGCGTCACCCGTTTGACTAGTATGCAATTATAAAAGCAAAATTATTATTTTTCTCACACTTGAGAACTCTGATCAGAGCATCTCTAAGCTCATTTGAAATGGTATTTTAAGACAAGAAACTAGGGCTGTGAATCTTTGGGTAGATAGCGAATGGATTTGATTAACGATTCATACATTTCTGATTCAATTCAATTCAGTCCCTTATGAAACTGAAAATAGTCACATCAATCATTCGCCGGAAGATTTCAGTGGCTGAACAACACTTCTGTGCATATAACCCATTCATAATACAACACAACCTACAGAAGCTGTGCGTGACTAAAATAGTTTTAAAACAGAACATTACCTGTCTAAAAGAAATACTTCAGCCATGGTGTCATCCAGCGTGCCAAATTAACTGCAATATTGATTCAGGATTTGAAAAAGTTTGGATTCAGCATGTTTTTACCGCTGGCACTTGTGTCCACATGACCGCGGGTCTGCTTGTACAGAGGTGCGCAGTTGTAGAAATCTACATTTGGTGACAGACAGTGTGGACTACTTATCCGAATTATCGGCCCGACAAATTTTAATTGGATGAACATTTTTAAGTCTTATGGCTTATATAAAATACATAGAAATACATTTAGATCATTTACTTTAATCATTACTATTAGAATGTGAAGAGACTTTCAATCAGCACAACCAAAAATGTTTCTAAAGACAATAACCTACTGCACTTTTAACTGGCATATATTTTTAGATTTTTGCATTAGAGTAAATAAAATACATTTTCACATTTGCAGCAACTAAATGCAGAACTTTATAAATATATTTTACACTGGAAAACCTAATTCAATATATTCAATGAAACATTAGTGTTTCATTGTAAACATTGCATGTATTTTCTGAATAGGGCAACACAGACAATCTGAGCAAACTTGAGCTTCAGCTCCTCTATCACAGACTGCTACAATTCCAGGATATTTTTTTATTCAAAAAACTGAGGTAACACTTTATTTTGATGGTCCATTTGAGTATTAGTAGACTGTCTGCTTAATATCTGTTGACACTGACATTTAACAGTCCTTCAACAGACATTTAACTGACTATAAGAAACTTTGCAATTACATGTCAACTTACACTAACCCTAACCCTAACCCCAACCCTAACCCCAACCTAACAGTCTACTTATAATCTAATGATAATTAGTTGCAATGTAACTTAAATTCAACAAACGGACCGTCAAAAAAAAGTGTGACCAAAACTGAAAGCTAGTAATGTTGTATCTTGGTTCTACAGCAGGGGTCTCCAACATTACTTCATATGCTACTTTTTAAACACTGAAAGTGTCCGAGAGCTACTCACGTCAGAGTCACTGAATATTTCAAATGAATTCAATCTCATGAATAGAGCAATTGTTGTCTCTAAAATAAGACAGAACTCCTCACCTCTGTGATAGTAATCATCACTCGAGTGCTTCTTCTTTTTCTTGTGAGAATCTCCTCCTAGCAGGAAAAGCTCAGAATCCTAAAAAAGATGAGAGTGCATGTTCAAACAGCCAAATATGTACAGAAAAACAACTTGTGTACTGATCTACTACAACTACAGCTACAACAGAAAGAGTAGAGATGCTCTGATCAGACCATACAGACAAAGCCATCTAATTCTGCATATACTTATTCTAGGATATTTGATTTGATTTAATTCTAGGCTATGCAATATGTTAACAAATAAGCACTAAAATATATAAATAACAGTAATTCTTTTAAAGTAGGCTTTCACAAAGCACAATGCATATGAAAATAAAGAAGCTTATGAGAAAACTACAAGATTTAATACCAATTAAATATAATCTGCACATATAATTAAATTTGCCAATTAAACCAACTTGTAATTGTGATTATTTGTTTTTTTAAAGATTATTTTACATTTATAATCTCATTTGCTATACCATATTGCATATGAAATGAATACATAACGAGGTAGCTTTATGTACTAAGTCAATAATTGTTTAAGGACAACTTTTTTGTAGTTTATTATTTCTTATATTTATATTTAGTCAATTTATGTTTTTAATTTTGCCATTTTAATAGTAATTAATAATTTTTTTTCATGATTTTATTTTATTTATATATATGATTATTTAGAATTACCTTGTCTTTTCAATGTCATTTTTGTTGCTCGTGAAGCTATTTTTTATAGCATGTTTAATTTTTTTTTATAAAACTTGTATGCAATTTTGTCAGCAAAATTATTATTTTACTCACATATGAGAACACTGATCGCAGCATCTCTAAGCAAGAATTGATAGAGATAGAGAGTCAAGGTAGGGCACCACGTTTCTCCAGCACTCAGCATTAGCACAGGCTCCCCACAGGGATGTGTGCTGAGTCCCTTACTGTACACTCTTTACACACATGACTGTACTCCCGTACATTCAAGTAATTCTATCCTGAAGTTTGCTGATGATACTGTAGTGGTCGGGCTCATCACGGAAGAAGATGAGACCGCGTATAGGGATGAAGTAAATAAACTGGCTTTATGGTGCACTGATAATAACTTGGCCCTCAATACCTTAAAAACAAAGGAAATCATAGTGGATTTCAGGAGGAACAGACCAGATACTCTGCCCATATATATACATGGGGACTGTGTGGAGATTGTCGGTGACTTCAAGTAACTGGGCTTGCATCTGGATCAAAATATATCATGGAAAACCAACACTATAGCACTGGTCAAAAAGGCTCAGCAGCGACTCCATTTCCTGAGGGTCCTAAAAAACAATAACTTGGCCCAAGAATTGCTAGTGTCATTTTACAGATGCACTATTGAAAGTGTGCTGTCGTACTGTATCCCAGTGTGGTATGCCTGCTGCACTGCCCAGGAAAAAGCTGCTCTCCAAAGGGTCATCAACACAGCGCGGAAAATCATCGGCTGCACTCTTGCCTCCTTAGAGGAGTTGTTTAAGGCCTGCTGCTACAGCAAAGCACACAGCATCCTTAAGGACTCATCACATTCAGCATACCACCTATTTCAAATGTTACCTTCGGGGAGACGATACAGAACCATAAAAGCCAAAACAAACAGACTAAAAAATAGTACATATCCAAGGGCTGTTGCAATAATGAATGGACATTAAACTGAGGGTGTTTATGGCCAAAATCGTACTTACTTTTTAATCTTACTCACTTTTCAACCTGGAAGCTGCTAGGAAATGCACTTGCCACTTTACACGCATGGACATTAAATTGCATTCTTTTTAGCCAACATTTTATTCACTTTTAAATTTAAAAGCTGCTAAAAAATGCACTTGCCACTTTATACGCACATCATACGCACTTCTAGTATTGTACTGTTACTCCTTTTATAATTAATTGTTGTTGTCATTTTACCTTTTTATTTCTTGTTATTATTGTTGTTGTTTTAGATAGATAGGACTGCACTGAAGGGAAGAGCAAACGTAAATTTCGTTGCACTTTGTACAATGACAATAAAGATTCTGATTCTGATGACAAGTGGTCAGAGAGAAAAAAAATACAAATATTTCTCCAACCAGATGTCACATCTGCCTAGGTAACATCACATTAAGTTGCTTGTTTATTAATATCCTTAGGAACTACTTTGAGGTTGTTACTTGTTTTATTTTTTCACATAACAAGGTTATGGATCATATATGCTACAATCAATTAAAGACAGTAAAAATTGCTGATATTATAACTGCAACTTGATGTTTGACGTCACCATAACCCCCTGCTGTTACCTTGTGGTGTTTCTTGGAGGTTTTGCACACCTGTGCTGCGATTTCTTCTTCCTCTCTTAACAGATCTTTATACGAGCGCCTCTTCTCTCTTTGGCTGCGACCTGCAACAAGACTGACCTCTCCTTCTGCACCTGGAACATCTACAGGGAAACCACATATCATCGTAGGTTTGTTATGGATTTGTTTGAGTGTATTGTGGTGCTTTTGTGTGACAGACTTTACCCATCATTCCTTTCTTTCTGATCTCCTCAAAGGCCATGTTCAGTCCTTGCTCTTCAGCTGGATCTGGTCAGTCATGTGAGTCTAGTGCACAAGAACTGATGCAAATTACAGGTCAGTCAAGAAACACAATTATATGAATGCTATATGAAATTCTCAATCCAGATGTTTTTTGCTTTAAGTTGTTCTCGTGTTCTACACTTATCTTCCTATCTAGACATTTCAAAGTACAAATGAAATCAAAACTAACCATATGATTTTGTTCTAATCAGCTCACATTGCCAGTTATGATGAACAATTAATATGCGCATGTCATTACGAAAAATAAATAGTTTGCCCATATAATCTAAAACTAAAATCTGAAAGTGCACTTCCTGTTTTTTTCAGGTAAATTTTGGGTGTGGTTAACATTTAACCACGCCCCTCCAGCTGTCAGTTTTGACAACAAACAGTAATGGTTGAGGAGGAGATGTCAACCTAACAAGGTTGTAATAACTTCTAAAACCCATTTCCCAATCTTTCTGAATGAAATGCCTACTTTACTACATCCAATCAGCTCGCAGAAGAAAAAACAAGTCCCGCCCGCTGTTTTCTCATTTAATATTCTGTTTCTATAGGAACTGCGCCACAATCCACTTTAAGTGGTGACGTATGGAATACTGTTTCCGGGTCCACGCTGCTGCTCATTTGAATTGAGGAAAAATTTGTTTATGACCACTTTTTAGTCATATCACACATTAAAGTGAATTGTATATGAAATGATGCTGTACACAACAGTCTCTGGACTTGCTGCATCACAGAAACCAATTTTTTACAATTTATAAAAAGAAAATTATCACTTTCTGGCCATCGGATATTAGACATGTATTTCTGGAAAGTATTACTTCACTTTGTAAGTGTTTATTATTATCATTTGTTGAGTCTTTCCATACAGTTTGATATAGCACTTTGGCACCCGGAAGCCGCTTTGTGTGACGTTAAAAGGACATGAATATAATTTTTTTAATGTATACAAAATATATTTTAAAAATCTTTATATAAAATGTACAAAATTAGACAAATATAAATGGACAAAATTATATGTCTTTCTTGTCTTCGAAGACATTTCGTTTGGATACACATCGCAATAGAAGAGGGAAAAGACTATTGCAACTTGTCATGCTGATTTTAAAACATGAATGACCTTTTTTGCATAGATAACTAATAATTCTGTTGCCATCTCAATATCTGCACTGCCTTGCAGCCTGTAGTGTCAGACTACATGTTCATTCATTCTTTCATTTTCTTTTCGGCTTAGTCCCTTTATTAATCTGGGGTCGCTACAGCGGAATGAACCGCCAACTTATCCAGTACATGTTTTACACAGCGGATGTCCTTTTAGCTGCAACCCATCTCTGGGAAACAGAAATTATTTTTAAAATATATATATATATATATGTGTTTAGGGCGACTCGGTGGTGCAGTGGGTAGCACTGTCGCCTCACAGCAAGAAGGTCACTGGTTCGAGCCTCGGCTGGGTCAGTTGGCATTTCTGTGTGGAGTTTGCATGTTCTCCCTGTGTTCGCGTGGGTTTACTCCGGGTGCTCCGGTTTCCCCCACAGTCCAAAGACATGCGGTACAGGTGAATTGGGTAAGCTAAAAAATTGTTTGTAGTGTATGAGTATGAATGAGAGTGTATGGATGTTTCCCAGTGATGGGTTGTCGCTGGAAGGACATCCGCTGCATAAAACATATGCTGGATAAGTTGTCGGTTCATTCCACTGTGGCGACCCCAGATTAATAAAGGGACTAAGCCGAAAAAAAAAAAATGAATCGCTGTTAGGCATAGGACAGTAAGCGTTTTCAATGTATAAACCGGTTTGCAAAACTTGGTTACGGTATACGTATGATTTTTTTTTTACGTTTTTTTTGTTTTGTTTTGTTTTTTAGGACGTCCATGTCTCCAGCATTAAAGATATACAAAGATGCTGTTTTAAATTGTAAAGAAATCTGTGTTTTTGAAACAAACGAAGACAGCAGAAGTCAATGATTGATTTGAAATATTTAGCCTGACATGTTTACTGTTACAAAATACTTTAAATGTTTCTCAAAATGAAATGTAGTGTGTTTAAAGGGGAAAAAAGTTTTTATTTTTTACCCAGAAATTTAAAAAGAATATATTTTAGAGCAGTAATCACAATACCGTCATACTATCAGAATCTTATAGCGGGCCCATGCCTAATCGCTGTATTCATAATAAAATTATAATAAATATCATACCTTTTTATGTAAGAAAAACTACTGTAAAATCATACACACAACAAAACTGAAGTCTTCATAACAGCCTATCAAAATAAAAGTTGAGTTTAACACATGGCAGAAAAATAATACTACTGTACAGAAGAAATGTACCTCTCAGATTAAAAATAATAATTAATATGATTTTAAGATTTTTTTTTTTTTACTTTTACCAGCACTAAAAAGCCATTATAATGGAGTACAGAAAAATAAAAAAAACACCAAAAAAAGTATTAAATTATAACTTGGGAAATAATTAAACATTTTCCAGGCCCTGAGTATACTAAAACATAATGCTAAAACATATTTGATCATGGACTAAAAAGTAAAAAGAAAGTTTGCTTTATAAGTGTGAAACATATTTTAGTATTAGTGTCAGGTAATAAACCAAATTAAAAAGTATGCCATATAATCCGATGTTTAACAATTTAAATATAAAGGGTAAATATATAAAAACGTATAACATTTTTTTAACATGTGACAGAAAAATAACACTTCTCAGATTAAAAAAAACCTAATTAATTATCATCATTTTAAAGAATTTTAAAGCTTTTAACAGCACTAAATAGCCACTAATATGGAGTATAGAAACATAAAAAATACCCCCAAAAAAGTATTAAATTATAACTTAAGAAATAATGAAACAGTTCCCAGTCCGTGTGTATGCTAAAACATCATTTGATCTTGGACTAAAGGCAAAAAAAAGTTTGCAGAAAGTATTTTACTATTATAGTGAAGGATATTAAACAATACAAAACAGAAGTTATTGTCACATAATCAGATATTTTAACATATTAGACTTTATGGACAAATAAATAAAAACTTATGCTGAAGCAAAACATTGAAAAGCTACACTCATTTCCAGTCATCTTCCAGTTCCTATAAAATAGTTCTTCTAGTTGCAACAGTGTAGCTTGCAGAAGTGTTAAACCACTGTGAAGCCGCTCTCCTGAACGCACACACACACACACACAGTCATTAGTGAGGGATCGGGCTCTACAACACACATCAGTTTTCCTCCAGCCGCTTCAGTCAAGCTTCCAGTGACAATTGCTGAAATCCAACAACACGACCGAGCAGATCTGCCTCGACACTCGATATTACACATTTCCCGCCTACTTTCGAAGAAATGCAGACTCGCACACCCCCTTCCCTTCGCTTCATCAGGATCCAGCGCTTCCCTGTTGAAACTCAAGAGGATTTGAGCTGCTGCGGGCGAGCGGCTCGTCTCTGGTGGACCGTCCGGCGCGCGCGGACCCGGTGCTGCGGCGCACACAGGCCGGTATCGGGTTACAACTCGAATAACCGCGCGCTCCCGCTATGCAACATTAAGGGTTTTTACTGTACTGCAAAATTGGCACGGAATGCACGCAATTCGTGTGGAGATAATACAAGTGTTGTGCAATAATCGCTGAAATATTACCTCGGGTTGGATGTGGGTTTAGTTGGCGCGCGACGCCATCTTTGATGGGAGTCAACAACAAAAGCAGCCAAAGATGAGGAGGAGGGACTTTGAGAGCAGAGTGTGTATCACAACAATGAAAACCCCCATCTTTGCAACCACAAATGTGTATTAATAAAGCACACATTAGAGATTTTTACAATATAAAAACGACAGATTATAATATTAAGTTCAAATTAAATTATATTAAAGGCTGAGTCAGCATACACTTTTGGCATTGGCATTTATTTGGCAGTCTTAATTGTCAATTACAAAATTTAATACAGTAAACAGTGACATGATAGGCTACAATAAAGGCATAACAGAAAGGAATGAGTTATTTCCTAAAAGGATTGTTCATTCAAAACTGAAATATCAATTGATCATTTACTCACCACTTACTATTTCCAAACCTGTCTGTCTGTTTTTTTCTTCTATTGAACGCAAAATATGATATTTTGAAGAAAGCTGCTAACCTCTAACCATTGACTTCCATGGTATTAGTTTTTTTCTACTATGAAAGTCAATGGTTACAGGTTTTCAGCTTTCTTCAACATATCTACATTTGTGTTCAACAGAAGAAACTCAAAGATTTGTAACCGCTTGAAGGAGGACAATTAGTAAATGTTTATTTTTGTGTGAACAATCCCTTTATGGAAGAAAAATTACCAAGGCAATGTGTCATTTTCTCAGTCAAAGTTGCAGTTAAATAACCAGAATCATTGATGTAGGCATGTCATATATAAATTAGTTTTCCCAGCAAAAGCCACAGTTGTCTTGTCTTCTCTCATCTTTTCTTCTGTGCTTCTCTACCGGTCTCCCATATTCTGCATCTGAATACTGAGAGACGTGAAGCTGGCCAGTAAATCGGTTACTTCATCCACCTGAAGATAGCATGAAAGAAAAAATATCTAAATGCTACAGTCAGATCAAAATAACAGAGGTGTACTTAAAAAGACTTTGGATAATACAGTGCTCAGCATATATAAGTACACCCCTCACAAATCTCTCTTAAATTCATATTTTTAATAGGAAGCTATACAATATTATATTTGTGCATAAACATTAGATTAGTCAGTACTGAAGCTAAATCTGGAGCTTATCTAACAAAATAACTTACGATAATGGTCCAAAAACTAGTAGCCCAAAATTGTTAAAGAAAAATATTAAATAACATTTTCAAAGTAGCAAAACTCAAGAGAAACAAAAAATATATAGAATTTTGTTGAAATGTTGTAGTTTATAATTCTTTTTTTGTAATATTTTGCATGAATTTACTTGTATTCTCTTTCCATTTCTAAAGATGATCTGTGATTTAAATATTATTTTAATATATATAAAATAATAAATCTTTAATAATAAATCTGTTTTTTTTTTCAAATGCACCCATATATATTACCCATAGATAGATAGATATTTTCTTATTATTCCAAGTCACGGAGACAAAAATAAAAATGAAACCATAATAATACAAATTAAAAAAAAGAGAAAAAAATCAAGAAGCAAAAAATTTTTTAGGTTGTAATTTATTTTTGCAATATTTTGTTTGAATTCAAGTGTTTTATCTTTCAATTTCTAAATATGTTTGGTGACTAAAATATTATTTGAATAAAAATATCTGTTTAATAAATCTGTTTTGTTTAAATGCACCACAATACATTGCCTATATTGACTGAGAAATAGATACAAATATTCATTTTCAAAATGGGGTGTACTCAATTATGCTGAGCACTGGAAGTACATAAGCATTTTATTCATTTTTTTGGCCAGTTTAAGATTATAATATTTACTTAAAGCCAAGTTCAAAGAGGTGTAATTATGAACACAACAGCTTCTACGTTCAACATTTATTTTGATTGAGTTAAAAAGCATCACAGCTTCCCACAATGCTCATAAATTCTGTTAAAAAAATGAAAACTGCAGATTTATGCTAAATGATTTGGAGAGTAAAGGAGCTGAAAACCCAACCTAAAATATTTTTATTTGAAGCTTAGTCAAAATCCAATTAGAACCACTTATTTGGTAAACAAAGCTACAGCAGCTCTCTCATAAAATACATCCACTACAAGACAGAAAGTAGTACTTTGCAATAACTATTAGTTATAAATGATCTAAACATTTGCATATTGTTTAATAATATTACTTAAATAATATAACAACTGACTAAATGTATATTTACACACATTTACATGAGTAAATAAATAGATTGACCTATCTGTAGAATTCTGCCAGCGCATGTTTTATGTGGGCTTCCCTTGGCTTTAATAACCGCTATAATGTAATGCACAAATAAATGCAAAACTGGTTACATTTTTACTCAATATCAAAAAATACATATTATTGCAACATTAATACATTTAATATAAGCCGTTTGATTAAATCAAGTAACATTAAACATCATTGTTTAGCCTAAGTGAATTTATTTTGACAATGTAGTTAGAATTGCTATCACACCATCATTATTTGAATTTAGCTTTTAGTGCATCGAGTCCTTTGGAACTGAGAAGGGTGCTGACTTTACATTATTAAAGGGCTGCGTGTTAGATCTCAGATGTGTGTGTTCACCTGTTCTCTGGTGCGGGTGTTCTGCAGCTGGGTTGAGATGTGCTCTAGTTTCTCTCTCTCTTCACTCTGTCCCATTATATTCAGATACTCCCGCAACATCTGAATGATCTACAAACATACCCAGAGATCACCCATTAATTGTCCATTACAGCACATATAAATGTACAGTAAAATAGGAGGGTACATATTCATAAGTGTAACTGCCATACGCTCGGGTTTAAGCATCTAGAAAAAGATTGTGTGTTAATTTGATCAATCATGTGCTCGTCACCTGTGTGACCTCTCCTCTGAGGGTCTCTAAGCTCCGCGAGTCTCCCTCTTGTAAGATGTTGAGCTTGGAGCGGGCGAGATGGAGAGGAGTCCTTCCAGCACGATCCAGAGCGTCAACACGAGCACCTAAAGAGACATTCAGAACCACACCGAGTTAGTTCATCCAAAAATGAAAATTCGGTCATGATTTACCCACCCTTCACTTGTTCAAAACCTGTTTGAGTTTCTTTCTTCTGTTGAACACAAAAGAAGATATTTTGAAAAACGCTGATCCACTGACTTCCAAAGTAATTGTTTCCTACTATAGAAGTCAATGGGTGTCAGCATTCTTCAAAATATCTTCTTTTGTGTTCAACAGAGAAAAGAAACTCATAAATGTGTAAAACCATATGAAGGAGAATAAAGGATTTTCATTTTTGGGTGAACTATCGCTTTAAGTAAAATATACACTGTTTTTGTTGAAGTATTAGTTCACCTTTAGGATTAAAAATTCCTTACAATTTACTAAACCCTTTGTCATTCAACATGGTAATTTCTCAAGGTAAGTAATGAAGGTGAGAAAACAAAGAATGATTTTTTTCTTTAGTGGATTTCAAAACTGCAGTTTCAATGCAGCTTCAAAAGGCTTTACACAATCCCAGCTGAGAAAAACAACCTTACAAACTTACCTTTGAAATGATCACACATTTTCTTAAAAACAAAATAATTTATATACTTTTCTTTTTTATTTATTATATTTCTTTATCAGTACAAATAATAACTTTTACATATGTATACTTTTTTTTCTTTTAAACAAGAATATGTAATATATTTAAGAGAACTAAAAAAACACAGAAAAAAGGTATAAAGGAAAAAGAAAAGGGATTTGAGGTGTTTCTACTAGGGTTCAATCACTGCTCCCTTGTAAATAGAGCTTAATAAATAACTCCATATTACATAGAAATTCTTAGTTTTATTTTTAAGGGAAAGTCTGAGCTTCTCAAGTTGCAGGCAGGACATGACAGTTTTTATCAATGTGGAGCAACGGGGAGGAACTTTTCATGACCAATTCAGTAAAATCAATCTACATGCCAAATGGGTTATACATCTAATCACTATACGTTGATTTTTAGGTAATTCTGCATCATCGCTGACACCAAATATAGCTAAAATAGGCCCGGGGTAAATTTGTTTTCCCACCACTTCTGATATTAACTGAAAAACCAAAATCCGATAACTCCAGAACATGTGACCGAGCGATGCTGGAGTTTGACTGCATCTATCACACCATGAGTCTACAGAGGAGAACATCTTAGAGAGCTTTAATTTAGACAAGTGGTGCAGGATCTTAAATTGCATTAAACCATGCCTGATACACACGAACAAGTTCATTCTAGTTCTTTGTGCTTCCTCCTATTGCTAGTTTTCCATTTCTGCTCCAAGATCCTCTTCCCATGACATTTTGAGATGCTCTAATGAAATATCACATTCTAACTGAGACAATTTATTATATATAATTGAAATTCCACCTTTCATAAATGGATTATGTAGAAACCAAAGTTGGTGGTTAAATAACAAACTATATAAAATTCTTAAGGGCAAAACTGCGAGTTTGTAGATATTCAAAAAAAAAAAAAAAAAAAAAGGGGGTACTCTGTAGATCAAATATCTGCAAATGTATATACTTTTCAACCACAAAAGCTGGCATCCCAAAGCACTGACAACCACTCAAATCGACAAAGTGACAAACCATTTAATGGAGAAAAATCCTGCATGCTTTCTTTTGGACTGATGAAAATAAAGAAACATCTTGAATGACAATGGAGAGTCGATTATCAGGAAATTCTTATTCAACATGTGAACTAACCTTTCAAGAAATATCAGAAACATCTAAGATCCATTTGTTTTCTGATCATATTTGTGACCCTGGACAACGCAAAACCAGTTTATAAAGGTCAATTTTTGGAAATTGAAATGTATACATCGCCTAAAGGCTGAACAAATAAGCTATCCAGTTTGTGTATAGTGGTGTATAGTTTGTTGTGATACTTGTATCTCCGCCAATTATCGTCCTATTTAAAAATCTGGATTCTGAGGGTAAAAATAAATCGAAATATTGAGAAAATCACCTTTATAGTCGTCCAAAAGAAGTATATAGTAATGCATAAAACTAATGAAAAATCAAGTTTTGATATATTTAAAGACGGACGCTTACACAATGTCTTCATGGAAGACGATTTTACCATAAAATTTAAACTATTTTGATAATATCTTAATATTAATATTATATATAAATACTTTTGACCCATACCATGCAGTTTTATCTACTGTCACAAATATAACCATGCAACTTAAGGCTGGTTTTGTGGTCCAGGGTCATGTAAAATCAATCTTACCTCCTCGCAGTAAGGTTGTGATGACAGGCACGTGGTTGGTGCAGGCAGCTGTAAAATCAACATAAGCTTATTTGTAACAGCCTTGAACATGAGTTTAATAATTACACACAAAGATGCAAATAAATGTTTAAAACTATTTGCTCAATATATAACTCTTACCCAGATGCAGTGGTGTGTTCCCGAGACTGTCTCTCTGGTTTGGGTCAGCACCATAACTCAACAGCAACTGGACTGATTTATTAAAAATGAAGAAAAAGAAAGGAAAAATGGAAAAACATATTCACTTTGTAATTAATCAAATCACTGTTTTATCTTTTAAAACCCAAACAATCTTTATCCTGAACGTTTATGCTTTTTGTCTATAAAATTAATGTCAGTGGGTTTGAAACTATGCTATGCACAGATATGCATGCAAAAAAATGTAAAAGTATGTAATGCAAACGGTTTTGTGTGCTCTGACCGATAGTATCATTGCCATTGCAGGAAGAGAAGTGTAAGGCCGTCCTGCCCTTGTCATCAGCAGCACAAGGATCAGTGTCATCTTCCAGCAATCGTCGCACTAGAAGGGGTTACATTTTTAAAAAGTGAACACATTATTATTTTACCGTAGATAAATCTAACCATCTAGTATACCTTTTAGAGTCATGCTGCTGGTTATTCTCACCTGTATCAATTTCATTTGAGTTGGCAGCTTCTCTGAGCCTCTTCACAGCTAAAACAGGACATGTGGTTGGTTAAAATATGGCTCATGGATGATAATAATAGCAACATAATAACTAGTTTGGCATACTGATGCGAAATCACACAAATGAGGCTTTAACTGCTACATTTTCTGAATGTTATTCATCTCCTTTCACTAAACGGGATTGGTTGAATGCTAGATTATAATAAATTTATGAAAACTATCCATTGATTAGTTTATTGAAATTTAAGGAAACATGTTCAATAGTGATACTGTTCATCATTTGAGGATGAACTTACAGTTTTGCATTTCAGCACTTAATATTTTAGGCTATATATGATGTATATATAGTATAAATATATAGTACAGAGCAATAAAGTTTATTTTAGTTGCCATGTTTATTTAAGCAATGTTTAAAAGCTGAATATTAGTGAAGGAAAAACATTGCAAATCCAATTTTGTTAGTTTTTTTTTTTTAAAGAGATTCTATTCAATTTCTAAAATGGTTACATATTTACATAATTTTGGACCTGGGTATGCATGGAGTACTTTTACAAAACGTTGTGAAATTATCTATAGCTATATTAGTGCCAAACAAAACATTTCAAATCAAATCAAATCACTTTTATTGTCACATCATCAGCAGCACGTGTGCTATGATGAGTGAAAAGCTTATGTTACATATTTATGTTACATTTGTAACATAAATATAGACTGTTGCCTATAGCTCATACTTTTGGGATAGAATTTAGTTGATAAATGAATGCCCATTCAAAAATAATACTAATTTCCATCTGAAAATAAGTTAAAGTTTAAGAAAATAAATGTATTTAATTTGAAAACTTTTCTTAGTAATATTCAGGTTATGTCGATTTGTTAGAAATAAATTTGTGTGTTTCAAAAAATGTGCATCCATGAATTATAATTTCATGCAGTCTTTTATATACATCATTACAGAATTATATACAGTGTATCTTCTGTTCATGCACACACACCATGCAGGTCTTTTCCAATGGGCCCCATGTTCCTCCGAGCTCTTGCCAGCCGCCTCACCCTGCTCGATGTGATTTTCCCCGGTGTGCTCCGTCCAGCCTGCAGCAGCTCACCGGGCTTCCATAACAGGTGCAGGTACCGGAGCTCGGTGTCCGCGGCCGGTCGCGTCCGGTTGAGCCTCAGCGCGCTCAGTGTGTCCAAACGAGAGATACTGAAGCCCACCGTGCCTGCACCGGCAGCCTCCATCGGCGACTCGCCGTCCCGCTTCTCGGCGTCTCCCGCAGAGGGTCCGCCGGCCTGCGTGTATTCGCCCTCCGAGCTGGAGCGGTCACCGTCTGAACCAGCAGCGGCTAGAAGCGGACTCGAGCCGTCCATATCAATAAAAGGCGTTCACCGGACTGATGTCAGCATGTAAATGTCAGATCCAGCTGAATGTAAATACTGAATCTGTTGCACAAACCTAAGCCTGCATTGTCACAAAAGCGCTGCTCTTCAACACTGGGTTTATAGCGAGGATTTTGAGTAATTAAACGGGACTATTTTTCCGTGCATCGCGATTTAATGTTGTGATGTTTAATTTGAACCGTTCCGTGTTGAAGTGAGCAGTGAACATTGAGCCAAAATGGCGCTGTTTCACTGTTTTGCGCTTGTTTCCAGTAAGACACGTCCGCATTGCTTAGTCTGAAATAATTGCTACCTAAAGGGCCAATCAACATGGATGTTGTTGGAGCGCTCGTCCAATCAGAGAACGCGTGGTGGGAGCGTAATAAATACGTACGTAAGGTACATAAAATATGATGGGACTGAAACATAGATATATACACTAGATATCGCATAGGGACCCTGAAGATGCGTCAATATCGCCGCCACATTGGTACAGTGCTCCTAGGACAAACGTCATTCAACCGCACTAGTCAAGACAGTGTGAAGATGCTGGACTTGAGCGCTGTGTACGGGTGTAGTAACGAGCAAACAAAGAAAACAAAGCACAAAGTCATCACATTTCATAGGTAAGATTTTGTTTTTTATGTTTTTGTTATGAACTTTTGTGCTTAACAAGTGATGTTATTGATGATAATACAGTCTCTTACTGCATTCACCATAAGGCAAAGTAGCATAAACTCGCGCTAAATTCTAGACTTATGCTAGTTTTGTTGAATAAAATAAGCAAACAATGTTATGAAATATGACAAGAAGACGCTGCAGTGCCAGAAACTTGTATTATTGTCAGCTAAGTGAACGAGTCGTTCATACGGAGATTCATTCACAAACAAATCGCTCCCTCCGTCAGAATGAGAAGTGAAAGCAGGTGAGGGGGTGTGTTTCAGGACATGGATTATATCAAATTAAACAGGGAGAGAGAATAATACATTTCCATGCACACAAACACACGCTCTTTGTCAGGAATGCCCGTGCGGTAATGTAAAATTATAATATTTCGTAATTTAAAAAAATATTTGCATACTGACCACCAGGGAAAACTCCCGATCATAGATATATGTGTATATGTGTATTTCTCTGGCTTTGGATGGCCACAGTCCTCCACTTCACCTTGGTCCTGCATTCATTTCAAAGGAGCGCTACCCTGTACTAAAATGGCGGCTCTATTGACGCGTTCCTTCTAATAGACAACAGTAGGGTAGGCGACATCTAGTGTATATATCTATGGGACTGAAAGATGTAGTGTTGGGCTTTGTTGAGTATGAAAAACCTTAAAGTAAACAGTTGTATGTAGTGAACTTAGTTTTGCTGCTTGCTAAATTTCACATTCATAAGTCAAAATGTTCAAACTCCAGACCTATGTTTACACATTTCATTAATCCAATCGTCTAATAACCAAAAGGCTCTAAATCTGTCTGCGGCTCTTTTCCTATTTTTAATGAGTAATTTTTGCTTTTTCGTCATGTTTTACTATGCCCCCTGTGTTTAGCTCTTTCTTTTTTCTTTGTTTTTAGTTGTATTTTTCTTCATTGTTAAAGATAATTATTTTGCCTATTTGTTGTTGTATGTATATGCTTATATTGTATACACTGTTTATGGGCTTAATAATAAAAAAAAGGTGATGTGACATCATAGATATATACACTAGATATCGCAAACAGACCCTGAGCATGCGTCAATAGCGCCACCACATTTGTACAGGGCTCCCAGGACAAATGTCATTCAACCGCACAAGTCAAGACTAAAGCCAATGTGAATATGCTGGACCTTAGCACTGTGTATAGGTGTAGTAACAAGAAAACAGCACAAAGGCAAAACATTTCATTGGTATGATTTTGTTTTTTACGTTTTTGTATGTTACGAACTTTTGTGCTCAACATCATTTTGATGATGATACAGTCTCTTACTGCACTGACCATAAGGCAAAGAAGCACCAACTCACACTCAATACTAGGCTTATGTTAGTTTTGTTGAATAAAATAAGCAACTAATGTAAATGAAATATGACAACAAGACGCTGCAGTGCTAGAAACTTGTATTCCTGTCGGCTAAGTGAACGAGTCGTTCAAAACGAAGATTCGGTCACAAATGAAACACTCCCTCCGTCAGAATGAGAAGTGAAAGCAGGAGAGGGGGTGTGTTTCAGGACACGGATTAGATCAAATTAAACCGGGAGGGAGGATGATACATTTCCATGCACACAAACACATGCTCTTTGTCAGTAATGCCCGTGCGGTCACGTATCCATCAATGTAAAAAAGTGATGTAAAATTATAATATTTGTAATTTACAAAAAATATTTGCATACTGACCACCGGGAAAACTCCAGATCATAGATATATGTGTATATCTCAGGCTCTGGATGGCAAGGCCTCCACTAAACCGTGGTCCCGCATTTATTTCAAAGGAGCGCTACCCTGTACTAAAATGGCAGCCCTACTTATGCATTCCTTCTAATAGACAACAACAGGGTAAGCAACATCTAATGTAAATATCTATGATGTGACACAAGGGACTTTAGTTTACCGTCTTAATTTTGTTAGCTTTATCTGCACATGTAAGCTCTACTAGTCAGCGCTCAATAAACTGGCATAAGAGCCTCTAATATTGTGCACTAACATATTTTTATTTTCCAATATGGAAACATTTGATGTTATTGTTCTCATATCTAATTTAATTATATTTAATTCAGATAAACACTGACTGAACTCCCTCAAATCAGCAAAGTTTTTTTTATTTGCTATAAACAACAGTATTATTTTTTTTGATGATAGTTTTTCAATAGTATTATGAAAAGCCGTATCTTACATTAAAAAGTCAATCCAATAGGGTATATGCAGAAGGACTTTTAATTTGTCCGTAACCTGGGTCAAGGACTTCCGGTGAACTGTATGACATTACAAAATCGGCGCATTTAAGGTCTGTTTTCTTTAAAAATCAACAATCTCCACTGGTTGAGTGATATACGATATGAAGTGGGTCTCAGATTGTACAAGAATCACTGCATTAAAGTACGTTTTCCCCCACCATGTCTTTAAAATATGGACATTTATTTTACCCCAGTATATTCAATGGAGCTTCTGCGCTAGCCTGCTGATCCTTACGGGTACATGCGTGTAAACAACTTTTTATCTCGTTTTACGCTTGAACAACTAAATAAATGCCAAAGTCTATTTTAATGATTATATTGTAATTACATTACAACATCAATGCTGTAAAAGGAACCGTATAAAATGGAAAAAAGTCACATTAACCGTTCACCAGAAGTTTCAAGAGTTCACACTTAGCTGATGATTAATTTAAAAGCTTGTTTGGCATGCTGTCCCAGGAGAGAGCCCTGAGCTCATAAAATCCTCGAGCCCCGGGCTCCCTCCCGTTGCAAGGCGAGAGGGGAGATTGAGCTCAGGTAGATCTCGAGAACTCCCCTGTCGTAGTGATTGAAGAGCAGATAGTAGTTCTCTTTAACGAGATAGGTACTAGATAGGGAGCAAGTCTATAGTATTGATTAATCAATAACTTAGGTTGCATGTTTTTAATCGGTGGGAGGAAACCGAAGAACCTGGGGGAAACCCACGTGAGCACGGGGAGAACGTGCAAACTCCACACAGAAATGCCCGCTGGTTTGGTAAAGCCTACAACCATTGACATTCTTGCTGTGAGGCAACAGCGCTAAGCGCTGGGCCACGGTGACACCCATCTAGGAAGAGGAGGAGTAGGGGTGGAAGGGGGGATTCTTCCAAGCGAAGATATCGGTGATATGAAACCCGGGGTATTTGTAGTAGCTTAGGGATTATCTGATTGGTGCATAGTGAATTGGATAACGTAATATATTGGATAAGCACGTGATCCTCTCGAAATTAGTTTATAAATAATCTTCACTTATCAGTATGGGAAGAAGCACTAGCTGTGCATATACCCAATATCTCAGTCTTTTCAATAGCAAGAAAATGGCAACGTTGTAACGAATACAATATTTCTGAATCAGTGCAATGTTCACTATAATCTGCATTAGTAAATGGGTTTTATTCTAGCAATAAAAAAAAATATTATCATCATCATCATCATCATCATATATTCTACCATAAAAGGTAAAGACGAAAACACAAATTCAGAAATGAGTTATTTTGAGAGAGGGTGTGTTTATTGTTATTATAAATAAATGTTCATGTGTGTCGACCCATGAAAATACTTTCCTGTTTAACCTTTAACAATAGTATAAAAAATAAGTTATGCATTATATTATGACACCAAAATCCTCTCGTGTAAAACGCTGCTATATTTGGCTTATAAAATCTATGGCAAGCAATACTTATCATGTCTGATCAAAGTCTCAGCATGCTGGATGTGGGACGTTTCTATGAAAATGTACATATATTTCATGAGAAGTGAGAGGTAGACAAACTAGAATATGTTGAGTCTTTGGTACCGTTCATGTTAATGCCCCTCAAAGGTCAAAGTTCACTGTTGAAATGACAGTAGCGCCAGCGTGATTCAGGTACTCAGGGACTGATGCGTCTTCACTGAGTGCAGCATCTGCCATGAGACCTGCCTCACGGGCATGCTGCCATAGGTGACGGTTTCCCACAATGCCTTGCTTTCTCAAGTACCCTTGGCGGCAGAAGAGGGGTGGATTACGACTGGTGAGGGACAGAAGGAAGCAGGATTCTGAGGAAAAAGTAAATAACAAGTCATTAAATTTAGCAATTCTTCTGAATACTATGATATGTTTTGTATAAACACTAAAGTTTGAGGTTGAGGCCATGTTTCTGAAAATACAGTAAACAGGAATACTGTCGGTTTTCTTTCTGAATATATTGTACAATATATCAGTTTATTCCTGCATTTTTAGCATCATTAATTCAGCCTTCAATGTCATATGATGTTAAATGATATATAGTTATATAGATGATATATACAGTAGTTTTGGTTTAGTGTAAATTTGTCCTTTTTTTTGGCTTTGGTATTTTGTTCTATTTTTTATTTTATTTATTGATTTTTTTGTATTGGTTTTGATGATGATTTCATGTAAAGGTGTCACTTTATTTGTTGCACCCTAGTAAAAGATAGCCACTAATGGAGATTTAAATAAAATTTAAACACAACAATGTCATCCTTCAAAGATCATTCTAATTTCAAGCTCAATGAATCTTTTATTAATATTAATGCTGAAAACATTAAGGCTATGTTCACACTGTGAGGCTTAGTGCTCAAATCTGATTTTTTTGCATGGCTGTTCACACTGCTGTTATAAATGTGGCCATTATCAGAATTGCAGTGTGAACAGATCATGGTCCCAAACTGACCCGCATGCACAAAAGTACAACTACGCACAGCACAAAATGTCTAATTATGCACACAATGTGTTTACTGTATGAAGTGAATAAGGCCCAATGTCAGATTAAGTTTAATATAATTTTAGACTTTTCAACACACAACAGTTTATTTTTTTATGAACTCTAAATGATTGTTTTTCTGGTATTAATGTGCATTTCAGTGTTTGAAACCTAAAATACGTGTTTTGTGATGATTTGTTATTAATGAGAAGCGCAGTGATAATCTCACTGACCACCATGTGTAGTGAACTCATCAAGGGTTAATGAGCAGCCACAGACTGAACTGCAGGGATTACATCTGGTGTTAAAAACTATATTGTTTGCAGAGTCTGATAACCTTACCTACTGTTAATTTATTATAAACAGCATAGGCTGTATCAGGTCAAAACTCATCAAGGTGAAACTGAAACGTTGCCTTCTGGCACATTGAAGCATTTTGTCCTTCAGGGCTTGAGTGTCCCAGGGTTTGAGTGTCCACATACGTGGAAAGCACATTTATATTATATTTATATTATATTTAGTTACAGACATACAGTGTCATCCTGCAACTGTTTTGCAGCATATGAAATGTCCCAAACCCTGTTTTTAACTGTTCAAAATGGGAAAAAATTTTGTTTTTACTCTCTGATAGTCAAAGCAAGTTCAAAAAAAATTCTATGTTATATATGCATTAAAAACAGTCAGGAAATTGTTTTATGTAAATTGGGACCATGAGTCCACATATATGGACATCATTTTTCTCCAAAAGTACATCACATCATAAGATTATACTTAGATTTTTATTCTAATTAGGTTCCAATAAGCCCTAATAGCAAAGAGAAAAAACAAATGCATGTAAAAAAAACACCTTGGGCTTTAAGAGGTTAACAACAAAAATGGTTTAAAAAGAGCATTAAACCTGTTGCATTTGGTTTTGGTAATGTATGAACTATTTAAGTAAAATATAAGCCATTTTATGTAGGCCTATGTATTTTATTCTTTATATATATATGCAATTTTATTATGGTGGTATTTTTAACAAACAATTCTTTTTTTGGTTACAGGTTAATGGTTAATGTTTGGTTAACCAGCTGTCATTCAAAAAATATTCAAAATAAACAACCTTAAATTTCTGGCGTAAAGTATTTGCCCTGTGTGCTATTCTGCTTTGCCACTGGGAGAAGAGAGTGTCTGCAGCACATACCAGTACACAGTAGTGGATTTGTGCATAGGAAATATGGACAATCGCCCAGGGCAGCATCTTACTGGGGGCGGCGCAAAAAAAAAAGTAAAAGCTTTGAGATACGAGATACTTAGATTTACTTTATGCAAATATTAATTTAGAGTAATCCCAGAGTAAAGACTTTAGGGGCCATTAACATTTGCCGTCTTTTTCATGCGTAAGTTTGTTACTCTATGTGCAACCGAAACAACACTGGGGAAATCAAACTGACGCATGCGCGTAGAGAACCATTCCTGCGCACCTCACGCGCTGCTCTTGCTGCTCCTGGTATGAATCCCGGTTGCACACCAATAAAATACACACCACTCATGTGCTGTGAAACCGAAGTAACAGCCTTTTATGCAGAGATGTCGGCATGCAGCGAGTGTTGCAAATCAACAAAACTAAAGTTATATATATTAAATAGGTTGTTATACTGTATATAATATGAGTTATACAAGTTATATAATATGATGATGATTTGAAGCAGAAACCAGAATTTATGAGTCAGGGAGGTAAGACTTAACATTAGTACTTGGTCATAAGTTGGGTCTAAGACAACAGATAATTCTATAAAACATATATTTTTTGTAATCTATAAATTTTGTCATAGATTGTCATAATATTCATGCAAAAGATTTTCTTAAGTGATCTTGGCATATCACTCCAGTTGTGTCTACATTGTTTTCCAGTTAAATTTAGGATTGTTTTCTGTTATTTATTTAGAATAATAATTGTATAATAATAACAATAATAATAATAATAATTGTATTTATTTTTAATAAATATAAAGTGTTATATTTACTGAAAATAAATATATTTATTATCAGTAAAATGTTAGTTTGTTTGCATGTTGTCTGAATAGTTTGTTTGAGACAATTACATGTATTCCAATGAAAGTAATAAAAAGTCAAGTCTTTATTTCTTTGGGGAGTTGGGGGGGGGGGGGGGGGGGGTGTAAATGAGGTGGTTCGCCAGGAGCGAATAATGATGATAGTCGAATGATGTTTGAATAATGATGTTTGTCGATCTAAAATTTAGTAAAAGTCACATGAATTCCAACATGACCATTCACACTGCGGTCCGATAACAAAACATTAGATCTGTATCTGATTTAATAATATAAAAGTGGGACAAATCAGAGTTTAAGATCAGATTCCATGCATGTTCACACTGTCATGACAAAAACCGATCTGAGTCACACGTGGGCCAGAAAATCAGATTCGGGCCACATTTGTCTGCAGTGTAAACGTAGCCTAATACTGCTCACTGCTGAAAACTTTTTGGAAACCCTAATGCTCCCATTTCACTATGCAATTTATTTCAAATAGAGGTGACACATTGTTTTAGTGAACCTTGACAGTAGGTGAATTAAGGATTTGCACTGGGAGAAAAAGACCCTTACTGACTCAAACTCTCAAAGAAACATTTGTGGACAGGATGTACTGACCAGCATAAAAGACCCTGAGGTCAGTCTGGAGGCAGTGCTCGAGGAAGCGTCTGAGAGGTTGGCTGTGAGATATCGGTTGATCCCATTCAGTCAGGAAGTCCTCCACCATGTGATGAACGGCCTCAGGTCTTGGTAGTGGCCAGCCAACTGGACGCTGCCTCATATCTTTATCTATAGAAACATAAAAGCATGCTGTTTTCAATACTGTGATCAGCAGAAAATCCCAGTCACATACACTTTTATTCATATATAGTTAAAGTCTAAATTAGTAGGACTCCTGGCGTGGTGGTGCAGTGGATAGCGCTGTCACCTCACAGCAAGAAGGTTGCTGGTTTGAGCCTCGGCTGGGTGAGTTGGCATTTCTGTGTGGATTTTGCATGTTCTCCCAGTGTTTGCGTGGGTTTTCTCCGGGTGCTCCGGTTTCCCCCACAGTCCAAAGACATGCGCTATAGGTGAATTGGGTAAGCTAAATTGTCCGTAGTGTATGTCTGTGAATGAGAGCGTATAGGTGTTTCCCAGTGATGGGTTGCAGCTGGAAGGGCATCCACTGCGTAAAACATATGCTGGATAAGTTTGCGGTTCATTCCGCTGTGGCGACCCCTGATTAATAAAGGGACTAAGCCGAAAAGAAAATGAATGAATGAATATTAGGACTCCTGTGAAATTAGTTATTAATAAAATAATTCCCAATCAATGTTTAACAGTGCAATGACATTTTCACAGTATTTCACACTATTTATTTCTTCTGAATAAAGTCTTATTTTTTTATTTTGGCTGGAATAAAAAGTTTATTTATTTATTTTTTTAAATATAATTTTTTGAGTCAATATCAGATTGTAAATATTATATAGTAAATACTTTTATTATTATATAGTAAAATATTAAGCACTATCAGTGTCAAAGAAAAAAAGAAATTAGTTACTAAAAATATTGTGTCAAAAAAAAAGTCTCTCCATTAAACAGCACTTTAGTAGGAATGGCTTTTTTTTCCGAAGGGTTAATCATTTTGCCCTAAACTACATGAGACAGAGTTCAGACTATACAAGATCTTTGAATATTGAATATTTTTCTGATGTCCCAAAAACAGCATCAGTCAATGTCTATTATGACACACTAAACAAGATAAAAGAATCAATTCTTGTATCCTGAACCCCACAGATGTTTTACAAAACAGCACAACAGATCACGCCAAAAACATCTGATAATGTGTTAGGGCTGCACAATATTGGACAAATCTGACATTACTGTATTTTGTTATATTTGTTAATATTTTTACTTCTGGAGAAAGTCTTATTTGTTTTATAAAAGCAGTTTTTAATTTTTTTAAAATATTTTAAGGTCAAAATTATTAGCCCCTTCAACTATATATTTTTTCGATAGTCTACAGAACAAACCATCATTATACAATAACTTGCCTAATTACCCTAACCTGCCTAGTTAACCTAATTAACCTAGTTAAGCCTTTAAATGTCACTTTAAGCTGTATAGAAGTGTCTTAAAAATATCTAGTCAAATATTATTTACTGTCATCATGGCAAAGATTAATAAATCAGTTATTAGAAATGAGTTATTAAAACTATTATGTTTAGAAATGTGTTGAAAAAATCTTCTCTCCGTTAAACAGAAATTGGGGGAAAAAATAAACAAGGGGGCTAATAATTCAGCGGGGCTAAAAATTCTGACTACATCTGTTGAAATTATATTATATATAAAGATATAAAGATTTTATTCATTTTGATCAACAGGTATGATCAAGTCTCTTTCTATACAGTGCATCTGAATAAATTATTATTACTTACAAGCATATATAAATACAACAGAGCAAAAATAAAAGTGAAATAAACAGTGCTTCATGATTGTTTGGGCGGTCTAACAGTATTCAAGCACAGAAACTGAACAATCAATTGTAAAATAACATGGTCACCATTGTATAAATAATTAATAATATATTTAATAAATAATCTAATCCTGGGATTTGACTATTGCAGATACACACATTGTGATATTGCCCAGCAAGCATTTGTTGTTTTTAAAAGATGTCTAATAGATGTCTAATAGATGGTTGTCTTGGCTAAAACAAGGCTAAATTTGAGCTGTCAGTGAAAATCTAATAGAGGTCTAAGAATAGGCCAAAACTAAACTAGTCATCAAATAAACAGAAATGAATGACTAGTCCTATAAAGTCTGTTTAATCTGTCTATGTGATGACTAGTCTAGTTTTGGGCTATTCTTAGATGTCCATCAGATTTTCACTCACAGCCCAAGTTTAGCCTTGTCTTAGCTAAGCTGTCTACGTTTAGATGTCTATTAGACATCTATTAAACACAAAATTATTTGCTGGGTGATGCTCAATCAATATATTGTTCAGCCCTATAATGTGTAGTTTGAACATGGTGCGAAAATTATTCACTTTCTTTAAGCTATATAAAACCAACAAACACAGAGAAGCTTTTCACCTGTAGGTAGTGTTTTGTAGTAGTACAAGACCGGATGGAGGAAGTTAGACTTCCAGGCTTTGGTCCATTCTGACTCAGCCCGACCCAGACCAAGAGTATCAGTGTGGTTCAGTCCATACTGCATGATCAAGACCAGAAGACCATGATCTGAGACGGAACGTCCAGACAGAGCTGAAAGCTGGGGCAGGGCCTGTAGAGGAAACTCCTCCAGATACTCACAGTGACCCCTGCGGAGCCATGAAAGAGAAAGAATACAGTAGTTAACTCTAGGCATTAATCGCAGTATACAGATTTAATAAGATGTTTGGGAATTAGAAACAATCTGTTTAGCATGTAATCAATGTCGAAAGTCAGATACAGTTTTGATAATCAATAATCCACTTTTGGGTCCACTGGACATATGGAAAGATACACGTTATTGTTCAAAAGCTTCAAGTCAGTAAGCATTTAATTGTGTAGGAAAACACAACTTTATTTTTTTTAGCAAGGATATATTAAATCACAAGCAATGTTTAATGCTACCAAACATTTCCATTTAAAATGTAAATAAAATACTGGTAAATGAACATTCTTAAAATACAAAAAAAAAATCTAAATTAATGATAAATATTTGTTGAGCATCAAATCAGCATAATAAAATGATTGAAAGATCATTGAGGACTAAAGTAATGATGCTGAAAAAATCTACTTTGACTTCACACTAGGGCTGCACGATATTGGAAAAATTTTGCATTACTATATTTTTTATTTTTGCAATATACATTTTAATACAATTTTACCAGATAACTTGAATATCTCTATTTGGAAAGAATTAATAATGTAAGATCGATTTCGATGATTCTGCAGTGGGAATGCATCTCCATAAACTTTTGGGGGTCCCCCGACACATTTTCGATGTGGTCTGTGCTATTTGCAGTGCATTTCTGTATTTGCATGTGTTGTGAGAATTTTCTTTTTATTTATTTTTTAAAATTTTTCAAAATGAGTTGTATACACGGTAATGAGTAGAACATACGCAGTATACAGTATTTCAAGGGAAAAAAGAAAGAAGAGAAAAAAAATTTTTAATAAAAAAAAAAAAATTTAATAAAAAAAACAGCAGTGTGGTCTAATTCAAAACAATATTACAATATCGCGGTGTGCACCGTTAAAGATAAATAGTAGACTTCTAATCAATGCCAAGACAGGTCAAAGGAATTTCCCACAGCTTCTGAAATGACTTGGATTTTCCTTTTAATACATGTCCAATCTTTTCCATAATTAGGGTTTCTTTAATAAGGATTATCCAGTCCTTGACAAGAGGGGTTCTGTCCCGACCCATTTATTCATAATGAATTTCCTCCTCAGCATGAGTAGAGGTTTAAAGACATCTGAATGTCCCAGAAAAGGGAGAGGCAGAACACCTAGTAAGCACAATAATGGGGAGGCTGTAACCTTCTGTTTATGTATTATGGACAGTTTGGCACAAATGTCATTCCCAAAATCAGCAATCGAATAACCCATTCCCAAAGATATGAAATGAAAGAACGTGCCAATACTATTAATGCATTTTGGACATTGAGGTGAAACAGTGTTATTTATTTACTATATTTATTTGGGGATATGTAAGCTCTATGTTCATTCATTCATTCATTCATTCATTTTCTTTTCAGCTTAGTCCCTTTATTAATCCGGGGTCGCCACAGCGGAATGAACCGCCAACTTATCCAGTACATGTTTTATGCAGCGGATGCCCTTCCAGCTGCAACCCATATCTGGGAAACATCCATACACACTCATTCACACTAATACACTACAAACAATTTAGCCTACCCAATTCACCTATACCACATGTCTTTGGACTGTAGGGGAAACCGGAGCACCTGGAGGAAACCCACGCGAACGCAGGGAGAACATGCTAAGCTCTATGTACAATATTAAATTGCATTTCTTTAAATCTGTTGCAGACTGAAATATTCAAGGGTAGTCTGATAATATCATCCCACACATTTTCATCAATGTCGCATTTTAAGTTACTTACTTCATGTCTTCTGCAATGAAATCAGATTGTCTGCTTTATACTGGTTTATCATGGAGTAAAATTTAGATATAAAGTGCGTAACTTCAGTATTCTTAAGAAAGAATCCATCCAAAAAGAAATAATAGCTATTCAAGGTAAGACTGCCGTGTCAAGTATGAACGAAATGTCTTATCTGCAAATATTAAAAGAAATCGTTTTTAGGGATATTATGGTTGTGAGTATTTTCATGCATAACAATCTATAAATACAGTCAAGGAAAAAGATACCATTGAAATAAAGTGTTTTATCATGACTCTAACAGTATTCAAGTACAGTAACTGAATGATAAAAATACAAATAATTCAATACAATTAATAGTAGTTAAAGTTACAAATGGTACAATTTCATTATACAGTCACAGGCATCAAAAACACATGCAAATGATAAATTATAATCCAGACTCAACTAGGCATGGGAGGATAACCCTTTTCAAGGTATACCGTGGTTTGGAAATGTCAAGGTTTTAAAACCGATAAAATTTTCTGCAATACCGTTCATAAGGTATGTATAATATTTTTTATTTATATATTTTTTTTATTTTTTAGGACGACAGTATCTCCAGCAGAAAAAATATCCAAAGATGCCGTTTTAAATAGTAAAGAAATCAGTGTTTTTGAAACAAATGAAGACAGCAGGAGTCAATGATACATTTGAATTATTTAGCCTGACATGTTTACGGTTACAAAATATTATAAATCTTTCAAAAAATAAAATATATTGTGTTCAAAGGGGAAAAAAAGTTTTTGTTTTTGCCCAGTAATTTAAAAAGAACATATTTACAGCAGAGAGCACAATACGTGATATTTTTATCCAAGGTTATCATACCGTCAGAATCTTATACCGGCATATATCCTGCAATGTGACTACTGCGAATGATCACATCACATACTTAAACAATATATTGTGCAGCCCTACTGCAAACTAATATATAAGATTTTAAAATGTATACAAATAGGAAACTGTGTAAATTAATAGTACAAATATTACAGTTATTTCATAAATCAATCTCAATAAATGAATTCATGAATCACCCTCAAACATTTGCACAGTAGTTTATATTTAAAATCTCTTTAGCTGAATGATTGACAGGCAAGTATGACATATTGTAACCGCATGCCTCGAAACACCTCTTACCCGTGCAGTAAAATAATGTCCCCAAGAACCCCAAACATCTGGTACGTTCCAGAAGCTTCATTCACCCTCCTCAGTATCCAGGACTGCAGCTGACTGATGGGTAAGTTTGTAGTGGGCCATGCAATGTTATGATAACGCTGCTCCAGGATTTTATGAACAGCTCGCACTGTAATAGCAAAACAGAGGATCTTTATATACTCCTATATCTGAAATGCCATTTAAAGCAACCTTTCCAGTCTTTCTGACACTATTTCACTCACTAAAAACAAATCATCCAAATACATCTAAAAGACAAACACAGTAGTTTTTTTTAAGTATAAATAAATGAATATAGCCATCATAACCAGGACAGTTGAATACAGTGTAGAAATAGAAGTTCAGATATTTCAGTGCATCAAAAGCATAAACTGTACTGCAAACATAAAAGTTCTGCAAGCACATACAGATTACAGCTTCAGTACTGTTCTAGAATTAAAATTATTATAATACAGGGTGTCCGCGGGGTCTTAAAAATTATTAAAAGTTGATAAATCAATTATGAGGAAATTAAGGCCCTTAAAAGGTATTAAAAAGTCTTAATCGTGCTTTTACGAGGTCTTAATTTTTTTCAAGCAAGTGTTTGACTCCAAAAAAGCATAAATTTATTTATTTTCCTCCTAATATTAACAACGGCGTGCTCGATCCATGCGATTGGTGTGGGCCAGGGCGCGTCCGGCCAAGCTCCTCTGTCCGGGTGATGTCACATAATTTGTGACAAACGTGGGAAGGTGATGTGACGCTCTCCATATTTAGCGAAACCATAGAGCGAAACAGACGGCAAAATGGGAAAGTAAGTAAATAAGTTTGCGTATCACTGGTTGAAGAAAGACGAGTTTAAACCATAGACTGTAAAAGACAAGTTTAAACAGTGGCTGAAGTCTGTCGCTGAAAACAACCGCGCCATTTATTATTTCAAGCTTGGTTTCTTCCGAGCTTATCTGAGTTCTGTTGCACGGTTGTGCTCCATTGATTTATTTAACAACAACTGTTTATTAACAACTGTTTATCAAGTTGAAGGTTTGATACTGATTAGAGCTTGAAGTGGCGATGAGGTCTTAAAATATTCTGAAAAGGTCTTTAAAAATTATTGAAACTACCTTTAGGATTCCTGCATATATCTTGTAATATATAATTAAAATAATAGGGATCCTAGTAGGGATGCATGATATGAAACATTTTAATTGATGCATATAACCGATAATATAAGTCTTTCTCATGGCCAATTCAGAGTATATAGGACATGCTTATAGCAACATTTTCAGACCAGCATAGACTTGATGACAGGTGACGGCGTAATGAGCGTCATGCAGTTTTAAAACAGAAGTCACTTATATGAGGAAAATGGATGAATTTTGGATATCCATCAGGCTGAATTAATCATTTTCCAGCAAGTGCACTTTATCAAATATGGTTATCGGATTATTATTTATCGGATAAATGAAGTGGTATTATTTTTATATTATTTTTATTTGATTGATAATTTATTTGTCCAATAATGAACGTACAGTTTAGTGTGATTGATACAAGGAATGCACCACCGATATGGATTTTTTTGGCTGATATCAATAAACTAACTCTTAAAATTTGGAGGTCGATAACCAATATTTTAGCCAATAAATATAAATATTTTACAATGTTATATTTTTATACAGCAAACAACTGATTTTATTTTAAAAGCTTTATAAAGGTTTGAACTGATCTTATGAACTGAATAGCCCACTTAAAGCAACATGCGCTCATTATAATAATTAGAAATATGCTGATTAAACTGAATCGGCATCAATAACACATGGCAAGCAACTTGTTGATAAGAAACAAATAATCATATTAGATTACAAACAACCCAATGAGTTGTTTAGCATGTGTGCATCACTGCTATTATGTTTACACATGTAATATTTTTCCTGAGGCGATTTAAACCAAAATACACAATGACACTCTATCAAACATATCTACAATGCTAAGGAACATGGTTACTTACTAAGTTATTAACGCACAGCAATATCACATGAAGAAAGGATGGACTTTGAAGGAATAAACAATGTGAGGAAAGCTCCATTATAGTGCACTGGACAAGTCTGAACAAGTTCGGCCCACGCATGCAGGAGGCAGGCAGTTCTCTAATAATAGTTCTCTAGTAATCTATCGGCTTAAAGATATCGGTCTAATTTTGATATCGGTTCGATAACGATAGCATTAAAAATAGCATTTATTGTGGCTAAAAGGCTTGTGCTGCGGCATTGGAAGTCATCTTCACTGAAATTTCTGAGGACTATTCTATTGAAAAATGTTTTAGTGTTTATTTCTTGACTATCTGGATGAACAAACCAGCCACTCAACCTCTGTGGATTCTTCAGAGACTTAATTAACTTATTTTACCTATTTAATTATTTATTTTTATTTCATTATTTTATTTTCTGTTGTCACCCGCTAAACTATGTTGTCGTTGTATTGCTCATTGTCTGGGACGGTGCCGAGTGTTGTGTGTGTGTGTGTGTGTGTGTGTGTTTGTGTTTGTGTTTCTTTGTGGTTGTTCTGGAAAGATCCAATAAAATTTAATTATAAAAAAAATTGCATTTATCGGCCGAAAACGATATGACCATCGATATATTGTGCATCCTTAATTAATACCAAGTAGGACATCAATGTTGATCCTGGAACAACATTCCGATCAGCCAATCAGAATTGAGGGATAAGTGTACACTTTATGATAAGTTTAGGCTTACAGTTAGGTATATGTACAAGTGCATGATTGTAATCTAACTACTATTTTCCTATGATTTAGGAAATAATTTGCAGTTAGGGTTGGGTTTAGGGGTATGGTTTAGGTATAAATGACATTTTCAAACAAAAATGACATACCAGGACAACATAGAAGTTAATGTAAAATTGAAATCAAAACTAATCATATGATTTTTGTTAGCTCATATTGCCAGTTTTGTGGTGATCAATTCATCTGTGCATGTCATTAAGAAAATAATGTTTGCCCTTGTAATCTAAAATTAAAATCTGAAAATCCATTTCATGTTTGTTTTTTCCAGTTAAATTCTCAGATTATGTATATCTTAGGTAATGGGCATGGCTTAAATAACCACACCCCTCCTATCTGTCAGTTTTTGACAACAAACAGAAATAGTGAGAAGGAGATGCCTGTTAGGTTGTAATAACTCTTCTAAAACCCATTTCCCCATTTTTCTGAATAAAATGCCTACTTTACTACATCCAAAAAACAAGCCACACCCACTCCTTTGTCATTTAATATTTAGTTTCTCAAGGAACTGCATCACAATGCCAAAAAAACTGTCGCAGCTTTCAGTCCATGCGAACTTTAATCTAAAATTGCATTGTACTTGAAAAAATGCACCTCTAATATCCTATCTGTGTTCACAATAGTTAAAAGAACAGTATTAAATGCTTACCGGTGTATCGAAATCCGTGAATAAACCCACCAGCAGACATGCGGTAGTCTCTGGAGTGGGCAGCTGTACCCAACACAAACATGTTAGGTGTTCCCCTGCCTTCATACCAAGCTGTGACTCCTGGCAACCGGCCTCGGGCACCGCTGCTTTGGGGTGGACGGGCAGATCTGGATAAATAATGAAAATATTTTGTCAATGTGCGTATACTTTACTATATATTTTTCCCCAGAGCACATTTGGATTTTACAGATTGATCTTACCCATCAAAAATGGAGAAGTTGAAATGGAAGCCCAGGCAGCGAATCACTCGGTCATACGGCTGTCTGAGTGAGAAGTTATCGGTGTGATAACCAGGCAGATTTTGACCGGTGACCTTTGAAATGTTAGTATCATTCTGGTCATCAAGAAGTTCAGTAAGAGTTAAATACAGTGGCTCATTTCTCTTTGACGACGTTGGATTTCTTTTCTTTGCCGCTCTTCTCTTCCCTTCATCTTTTCCTCTACGGACAATGGCAATATCCTCCAGTCTTCCCTCTACTAAACCGTCCAGAGATTTCAGCTGGTAGGTGTCTAATAGTTCATTATTTACTGCTCTACAAAACAAGAAGGTTAATTTCAACTTTGATTTCTACATAAACAAAACTCAGGCAAAATTTTATGAGCAAAAATGGTTTACTGTGTACTGTCAATAGTAGTGCTGAACAATATATTGTTTGAGTATTGGTATCGCAATGTGTGTATCTGCAAAAGTCACATCACAGGATAAGATTATTTATTAAAGATTAAAAGATATTATTAAATATTATTTGTAAAACTTATTTATACAATGATGACCAAGTTATTTTACATTTAATTGTTCAATTTCTTTACTGGATCTGTGAAAAGCTTCACCAAAGACTTTATTTTCTACGAAGATTATGGTTCTATGGTGTTGACAAGAAAATCATGTACTTATTTTATCAGGCTGTATTTGAGAGTGTCATCACATAAGGTATATCTACATGTTATGGCAATCTTTCTGTAAATCTGAAATCAAAATTTTTTTTATATTATCAGAATTGTTATGAGACTAATAGAATAAGAAACCTTCACCAGTATTCAAACACTCTACGAGCAATGCACTCTGAATGAAGAGAAAAGAATTCTGAACAATCCATCTCATGTACTCTTCCCATTTTATGATCTTTTACCATCTGGAAGAAGACACAAAACCTTCCGCTGCAAGCGGAACAAACTTAAAAACTCTTTTATCCCAGTGTCAATCTGACTATTGAACACTGATCGATAGTGTGCTTGTTTTTCTTGTATGTAATTCTTTTGCATGTTTGCTTATTTTAATATTTTTATTGTGTCAGAACTCCTGAAGTGCTCTGTGAGTCCACAGAAAATTTCTCCTTGAGAGACAATAAAGTATACAAGCAAACAAACAAACATCAATACTGTTAGACTGCCTAGAAAACCATAAAGCACTGTTTATTTCACTTTTAATTTTGCACTGTCATATTTTATGCTTGTAATTTATTTTATATATGATGCACTGCATAGAAAAAGACTTGATCAACCCATTTGATCTAAATTAATTAAATCTTTCCAAATAGAGCTATTCAAATCATCAGCTGAAATGATATTCATATCGCAATTTATCGCACCAAAACAAAATGATCGCAATTTCAGATTTTGCCAATATCGTGCAACCTTAGTAGTGTTGTATAAAGCACAACTCAAATAATAGTCGCATTGTAAACAAAAAACTACTATTGGTCAGTGTGGTGAATTTGTAAAACCAACTTGTGAAATCTGTGAGGGGAAATCTTTCACCCTCACCTGAATTCACAATTGTGAACTGAACCTTTATTCTAAAAATCGTTTAATCCTTCTAGTTTAATCTTTCTGCTTTTAATCTACAAATCTCAAAATGTGTCAATTATGTAAAATAAAAATAAATATATAAAATAAACTTGCCAGACATAGAAAGGTTTTTCAAAGGATCAATTGAAATGGATTTTGGTTGTGAAAATAGGCAAAACTAATAAATCTTGACTGCACTAGAAATATAATAGCCATTATACAATAAGCAGGTTTAATACCGGAGATCCCCAACGTAGTGTGTCTGCCATGCGAGTCGTACTGGGCTTGGACTATACAAGTGAATCCGGCTTGCTCTACCCAAGATGCTTTGGGCTGTCTCAAAAGCAGAGTTTCCTTTGCCAAGGATTAACACTGCCTGGTCTTTAAACTCATCAGGATCAGTGGGAATTGACTCGTAACCCTCCACCAGGTCAGAGCCACGAAAATCCACCTGCTGAGGAACCCAAAGCCCAGTGGACACTAACAGGACCCTACAGGCACACAAAAAACAGGAATTACTCAATTCATGTTTATTTCTATAGCACTTTAACAACGTTGATTGTGTCAAAGCAGCTTAACATAGAAGTTCTAGTAAATTGAAACTGTGTCAGTCCAGTTTTCAGAGTTGAAGTTCAGTTTAGTTCAGTTCAGTGTGGTTTAATTTTCACAGCTGAAAATCCAAACACTGAAGAGCAAATTCATCCAAATTACATTAAGAAACGTTATTAAGAGATAAAAAAGATATAACCAATCTGTGAAAATATTAACAAAGTATAATTAACTTTTGAAATTATATTAAACTGCATTTAAAACCATTTAAAATTTAATTTCAATCCCATTTTATATAAAATATTAAAATATGTTAATGTGTTACTTTACCTGCACTTATAACTAACACCATTCTGATCAGTCAGAACGTAGCCTTGGTGTCCATTAAAATCTGATGCTTTGATTCTCCCTATATCAGTGCCATATTTAACCTTCAGTCCCAGCTCCTTCTGAAACATGGAGAGGTAACGTGGGAAGTCATCAGCACTGGGGTAAAGCTCTTGGCTGACTCGCTGAAACATGAGGTCAGGCCTGTCACTCAACAGGGAGTTCCAATCATGACGCAGATTGAATTCCTTGTTCCGCCTCCCTGTGTATATTTTGTTAATGCTGATGAGTTTTCTGTGGCGAGGATATCTGAAAAGAAAGTGAAAAGTGGCTCCTAATGTTAACAGCATTTGCATTATTTTGACAGAATAACTTTAAATAGTTATCAATCATAGTTACAAATAGGCATGTGACGAGAACCGTTTTCAAGGTATACCGTGATTTGGAAAAGTCAAGGTTTTAAAACCACTAACATTTTCTGCTATACCGTTCCTATGGTACATATAAGATTTTTTTTGCTTTGTTTTTTTAGGACAACAGTATCTCCAGCAGAAAAGATGCTGTTTTAAAAGAAATATGTGTTTTTGAAACTAATGAAGACAGCAGAAGTCAATGATTAATTTGAGTTATTTAGTTATTATGTTTACTGTTCCAAAATATGTAAGAATTTTCCCCAAATTGCAATATTTTGTGCTCAAAGGGGAATAAAGTTGGTGTTTTTTACCCAGACATTTAAAAAGAACATATTTTAGAGCAGTAATCACAATACCGTCAAACAGTAATATTTGTATCTAAGGTTATCATACCATCAGAATCATTTACTGGCCCATGCCTAGTTACAATGCATAAAATTTGAAATATGTTGCATATTACATTGAGATATAATATCAAATGGAGAAAAAAAACATAATAAAGATATATCTGAGAATATGAGATATAATGAATATATATATTATACTAAAATATCTTGTACAGAGCCCTGCATATACCAAACATAATGATGAAACAAACATCACTACTTGCTATATGCTTTTTATACACATATACACTTATTTATTAACATACTTTACATGCCAATTTGCACACAACAGCTGCACATATAACGTTGTATATAGTAATATACCTGTACATACACTTGTCAATTTGTATATTTGCATTCACTACTTCTATTTTTAAATTATATTTATAATCAGTTTTTGTCCTGTCTCTGTAATTCTGTTGCACTGTAGAAGCTCTGTCACGAAAACAAATTCCTCATATGTGTGAACATACCTGGCAATAAAGCTCTTTCTGATTCTGATACCAAATAGGAAAAACAATTAAATACAGTGTGCCAACAAATTAAGGATTTGTTCCTTTGTTTTTCTCATAGTCATATTTTATTATTTGTGTCCCAGTTTTAGTTTAAAATGTAATAATTTAATGATTGCACAAATTTGTGCTTACAGCTTAAATTAAATGTCTAGCAAGAATCACATTTTGGGTCTATGTTATAAAATGTAAATGTACAAATGGAATCAAACATAAAATATGTCAAAGATGCCAAAAGGATAAAATATGTATCATGTAAAGTTCATATGTCTCATGTAAAAAGAAGAGATAAGTAAAAGAAAAAATAAGTTGAAGTAATAGACAAATGATGTGTGGTAATGGGGTGGGGAAAATAATAAGCTTGTGCTTATTCTTGCTCCATTTTGACCCTGTTGAAATGTATTTTGTTTAAAGATTGTTTTGTGAAGAATTTTTCTTTTCGAAATAAATAAATCAAATTGAATCAAAGCAAGAATCATTCTAGATTTGTTTAAGAAAACATCAAAAATTGATAAATTCAGAACTAATTAAAACATCCATACCACAATTTACTAAATCAAAGGAATTAATTCTTAAGTTGTTGCCACAATGCAACTAAAAACAATATAACAAATCATTTCAGATACATTTGAGAACACATCAGTTCTCATTCAGATAGCACACACATGTTGAAGAAGCTGCCTGGTCCTGCATTTCTCTCCAGAATGATATAATCTCTCTGGCTCCTGGACAGAAAGTAGCCCATCTGGAGGCCGGCGGGCCCAGCTCCCAGCACACAGTACTCATGGCTCAGCGTGTTGTTACGACCATGAAGACCAGAAGCAGATGAGGTCAGGACCAGGACACACAGGAACCTGAAGACTGACTGAATCACACTCATGAGGCCTGGGGACAGAAATAAAAATATCAACAGATTAATTCAATTCATGTTTATTTCTATAGCACTTTTACAATGTAGATTGTGTCAAAGCAGCATAACATAGAAATTCTAGTAAATTTTGAGTTTTCAGAGTTGAAGTTCAGTTTAGTTCAGTTCAGTGTGGTTTAATTTTAAAGCCAAACACTTTACATTAAGATCTTTATAGATAATTATCATATATCCAGTTCAGTTTTATTAATAAAAACATAAACAGTTTAACAAGTAACAGTTTAAACATAAACAAACAGCAAATGGATAAAAGCAAGATATTAGCTATTAAACTATAAAAGAATAAAGAAAAAAAACTATAAAAACTCTAAATGCCGTCTGAAAATCTCTCCTAAAATTAGCATTTTTTCAGCCTCCTGTGTTTATGTTCAGTTATTTTACTTTAAAGACAATGAAAACAACTTAATAGTCACTATAAAAGTTAAATCACTGAGCATAAACACAGGAGTCTGAGAAAAATTAAAGACAATATCAAATCATATTTAGAGGTTTTTGCATCTAAACTCTATACATATGTATAGATGATATATACTTGTAAAATAATTATTAATTAGAAAAATATCTGCATATATTTATGCTCAGCATAATTGAGTACACCTGATTTTGAAAATGAATATTTTTCTTCATTTCTCAGTGAATATAGGTCAAATATTTTGGTGCATTTTAACAAAACAGATTTAATAAACAGATTTATTTATTAAAATAATGTTTTAGTCACCAAACATATTTAAAATATGTAAAGATAATACAATTAAATTCAAGCAAAATACTGAAACCTACAAAAATTCACTTAAATTTTTCTTCTTTTTTTGCTTCTCTTGATTTTTCCCCTTTTTTTAAATTTGTATTTATTATTTTTCTATAACATAAATTTGGGTGTACTAGTTTTTGGACTGTTGTCGTAAGTTATTTTGTTAGATAAGCTCCAGATTTGGCTTCAGTACTGACTAATCTAATGTATATGCACAAATATAATATATTGCTTCCTGTTAAAAATATTAATTTGATTAGATAGATAGATAGATAGATAGATAGATAGATAGATAGATAGATAGATAGATAGATAGATAGATAGATAGATAAGTGCTGAATAAACAACACCAACACAACTAAGAATAAAGATGAACAGTGATTGAGAACATTAATATAACAACGATTTGTGTAATTGTATTCAAATACTTACTGAGATTTAGCCTCAATTATGGCTCCCTGTTTCAGCACTGAGAAAGCGGTAACATCCAGCGCATGTAAAACAGCTAAAAACACTGTATAATGAATAAATATCGGCATTAAATCAACATAACGTCAACTACAGCTCCTACTGCAAACCTTCAGTAGCCGAAAACTGGGAAATAAACAGCAGGCATTTTGTAAACTACATCTTTACGAGCGCACGGTTTTCATAACATCTTCCACAGACAGTAGACGGAGCGTACTTTTGACGTCACTAAAGGACGGACGTCATGCGCTAACCAACGACAGGTCAGAAAGGCGTGGTTTTAGTGGACAGTTCACGCCTACTTAAAGAGCACATTATTTTGTAAAGGATTTTTAAAAATCAGGTAAAAAATTTAGATAAAAATTTTAATACAGCTCTCATAATTTTTATAACTTTTAACTTGATACTTTCTAAAAGCCTTTTTATTGGCGATCAGGGGGTTTACTTTTTTGTTAAGTTTACAGTGAATTAAAATGATCTATTTATTTAAATGACATAAAATTATTAATAAGATGTGTTTAAGTTTTCAGTGTGTTGACGGTTATTAAATGTATTCTGATATACAGTAACCTGATTATTTCAGGTTACAGCTTAAACTATTTCAAATTAGGCTTCTAATTTTCCTTTACTTTTAGGCTATATATGTAAATATAAACACCTATTTTACAAGAAAACTGTCTCGTGACCACTTACGATATCCATAACTGCACTAGATCTGCTGGTTTAGACACTTGAATGATTCTTGCAAAGACTGATTAGTGCGATTATGCATGAAACCCTATAATGATATGAACCATTATGCATGAAGCCTAATGGTAAGAACCATATAGGGGTGGTCAAATGTATGTTTGTATAGTCTATTATTTTAATTATTAATATTAGGCTATTTTTTAAGATACAGATCAGGGAGAACTATTTCTCACTATTAAAGGGCTGACCCCCTTATACATCTTGTTTTGACATCCTTCAGGGGGGGTCAAGCATTAATTAGGGGGGTCAATCCCCCACCCAAACGCCCCTAATTCGCACCCTGACTTAAACAGATGTTTAGCTCTTGTTTATCCGTGTCCGAGACGCTTTATTAAATGACAAAATATGAAAATATTATTTGTTTGTTGCTGCAAACAATAAAAAAACAAGACTGACAAATAAAGTATAAAGTAGACAAATTAAATTATGAGGAAAAATAAATATTAATAAAGTTAATAAAATTATAAAAATATTATTTTTAAAAAGATTATTTACATTTCTCTATTTATAAAAATTATATTTGAACGTAGTTTACGTTTTTATGATTATTTACATTTTAATCTCATTGAAATTTAATTGCTTGAAATCAAGACTATAGTTTGATAATTAAAATCATTGCTGTAAACCGCACATCAGTTATAGCTAGTTCTTCCAAAAAAAAAAAAATCCATAGAAAATCTATTTTTTCTATAGAAAAGGGGACTTTGGTTCTTCTTTCGGTAGTTTTGCTTCAGTAAACCTGCTGCCTGTTGTGCTGTGTCATGTTTAGACACACCAACAAAGAAACAGCGCAGTCATGAAATCGGTGAATGCTGTAAAGTGGCCCACAACGCAACAATTTCCTCACTTTATTACATAAGTCGTATAACAGTGTCTAACTTTATAACCCATATAAACAAAACGACTCAAAGAGCTTGATATGCTGATCACTATAGTAACCCCCTCTGCTTCGTCATGATAAAGCGCTGAGATTTCGCTCAGTCATGTTTAGTTCAGGCATGTGGAACTGGCTCAACATTTTCACTTCCCTTTCCACTAAAACTAGTGACTCAGACGGAAAGGAGAAAGTATAAAAACGAAGTGGGACGGTCAGGGAGCTCACACAGTCGCAGTGAACTCTGAAGACAACGCAAGCTCTTTATTCTACAGAAAGAAAGACTGCACATCTACGGCACAAGTAAGAACATTTGCGATCTGTGTTCAAATCTGAGTCTGAGCGACATTTGATAACAAATAGGACAATCTGTTGTTTTAGAGATGGACTCCACGAAAAGCAAAGCGGCAGAGAACACTGGCAGGTAAAGAAATGCTTTTTTATAATTTCCTCAGAATTTCAGTCATTAATAATAATAGCCTACTTCATCTGACTGCTCCAAGAAAACCATCCCAAATAGTGAGCTACAGGAGTTTCAATTGTAGAAATACTGTTGGAGTGTATGTATAGGTTAACTTAGTTGTCAAAATAATTAAGCCTCTTGTGAAATTATATTTCCTTTTTAAAAGTGTTGTTTAACATAGAGAACCCTTTATCACATTTGTAAACATAATAGTTAACAACTGATTTCTAATAACTCATTTCTTTTGTCTTTCCATGATGACTACATACATTTTTCTAGTTATTTTGCAAGGGATTAGTATTGAGCTCAAAGTGACATTAAAAAGGCTTAACTGGGTTATTATGTTAACTAGGCAGTTTCACAAGGGGGATTTTTCATAAGGGGGATAATAATGACCTTAAAAACAGTTAAAAATAAATAAATAAACTGGTTTTATTTCTCCAGAGTAAAAAGATAGGAAATCAGTGAAACTGTTAAACAGCACTTGGGAAATATTTGAAAAAGAATAACAATTTCACAGGAGAGTTCAAATTTTTGCCTTCAACTGTATAATCTCAACAAAGAAGGGCTAGAGGATGATTTATCTAAAAATGAAAATCTACTACATCAAGTGATTATAAATTTAGTAATAAAGTTTTGGTTAATTTTATTTTAAGGTGTGCTTGTTACGGTGTAACTACGTATTTAACTACTGACTAATAATAATTAATTCCATGTACTTCCTATGCGTTTAGGGTTAGTTATGAGTAGGGCCAGACAGAATCTGTGGGCATTTTTAGCTATTTCTGCGAAGATTTTTGTTAAAAAACTGCAGATTTTTGCGGAATGATTTTGGGAGATTCATAACTAAAAATTTAATGTATGAAATAAAAAGTAATACATTTTAAACTTTTATTTAATGTTTACAATGCAAATCCAATTAGATCCACTTTATTTGGTAAACAAAGAAAGTCTCTCATATAATATAGACATAAAAGACAGAAAATATTACTTTCCAAACTGTTTTGTAAATTAATCACATGAATATTTTCATATTAGTCAATATTATTACTGAAATTAATTAAAAAACTGAATAAATCTAAATTTACACACATTTACTCAAGTAAATAAACAGAATCAATGATGGCTAAAAATCTTCGGAATTCTGCACACGTAGATTCCGTGTGGGCCTAGTTATGAGTAATTAATTAGGTGATTAATTAACTACATGGAACGTGTCAAGAGGACACGTTAGTCAGCACAATAGCCTAGTGGTTAGCGCGCTGACATATGGTGCAGTAGCACTTGAAGGCGTCCCGAGTTCAAATCCCGGCTCGAGGACATTTCCCGTCCCGACCCCCTTTCTCTCTCCCACTTCGCTTCCTGTCTGAAATAATGTCCTAATAAAGTCAAAAATGCCAAAAATAAATCTTTAAAAAAAAAAAAAAAAAAAAAAAAAAAAACACGTTAAAATTAAGTTACACAAGTTTTTTGTTTCATTCTGTTGAACACAAAACATGTTTGGAAAAATGTTGGTAACCAGTAGACTACCATATAACAATATTCCAAGTCTGTGGTTACCAACATTCTTCAAAGTATCTTCTTTTGTGTTCAACGGAAACATGGAAAGAAACTAAACTGGCTTGAAACTAGTTCAGGGTGAGATAATGATGACAGTTTTCATTTTTGAGTGAACAATCTGTGCAACTCAGTGGTTCTGAAATTCATAGGCCAATAATAAGCTAACCAGTTTAGTAAAGTACAAATGTGTGATTGATTCTCCATGTTTCCTCCACAGTGATCTGTCTGAACAGATAAAAGCAGTCACTAAAGACAGCCACGTCAGAGCTGAAAACACACAACTGATGCTCAGCTACCAGAAAGGACAGATCACACAAACGCAGTACAAGGTAAAACTACACAAATCCATCCATCCATCTGTTCAGTCTTATTGATTATATACTTAACTCCATGTCAGCTCAGTGTTCTTGTAAAAGGTCAAGGTTTTAAAACCGTCAAAATTTTCTGTAATACCATTCCTAAGATATGTGTAAGATTTTTTATTTACGTTTTTTTGTATGTTTTTAGGACAACAGTATCTCCAGCAGAAAAATATCCAAAGATGTCGTTTTAAATTGTAAAGAAATCTTTGTTTTTGAAACTAATGACAGCAGAATGGTTCATTTGAATTATTTAGCCTGACATGTTTACTACTCCAAAATATTGGAAATGTTTCTCAAATAAAATATTTTGTGGTTTAGGGGAAAAAGTTTTAGTTTTTTACCCAGACATTTAAAAAGAAGATATTTTAGAGCAGTAATCACAATACCATGATACCGTGAAACCGTGATATTTTTATCCAAGGTTATCATAGAATCCAAGGTTGTCAGAATCTTGTACCGGCCCATGCCTAGTTGAGAGTCTGATTAAATCAGTAAAAACAGACTTATGACATTAACTAGAGGTTGCTTTTAATGTGTAAATTTATAAACTATTAGACTATTAATAGAAGATGGAAAATGAGTAAAATAATAATATAATAATAAATTATAATTTTAATATAATAATAATAAATATATTATAACTAGTTTTATTGTAAAATAGCATTGATTTTTTTAACAGTATATACAATATGAGGGCTGAACCTTTTGATAAATTTAATTATTTAGTGGATTGTTTCTTAACAAATTTTTTGATTACTAATAATGATTTCCAAACAAAATTACAAATAAATTTGAGATGTTAATGAATTTTAATTGAATCTAATAAATTCATCCAAAATAATTAAAAGTAAATTAATACAGAAGCATACTTAAAGGAATAGTTCACCCAAAAATGTCAATGTAATTTCTATTTTTCACTATTTCCTAATTCTCAAGTGGTATCTAAACCTTTATGAGTTTCTTTCATATGTTGAACACAAAATAAGACAATTTTTTGTAACCTTTGAGTTCCATAGTAGTAAAAACAAATATTAAAGTAGTCAATGGTTAAAGGTTTCCAACATTCTTCAAAATATCTTCAGAAAAAAACAGGTTTGAAACAATTGAAGGGTGAGTAAATGATGACAGAATTTTCAGTTGAGGATGAACTCTTTAATATACATCGTATTTTATAAAGTATATGTCCTGTTAATAAGCGATATGAAGCATGACTACTACTGTTTTTTTTTTTTTGTAAACACCATCAACTAAATTCAACAACATTAAGCATAATTATTAGTGTTATTTCTTTATTTAACCAGGTGAAAAACCCCTTAAGATTGAGATCTCAAGGTGACCTGGCCCAGAGATCTACAACACACGTCTTTAAAATAAAAGCTAAAAATAAGACAGCTTAGTCTTTCAAGCGATATTAAAAACTCCTACATTGAGCAATGGATTCATGTCTGGTGTTTAGGATAGAGCAAAAGGCTTCAATCTGACTAAGATCACATACTTACAGTTCTTTCTGAAGAATTTTCCAAGGTAAGGGGGCGGCATAACTGAAAGCTTGCTTCCCCATTTCAGTCCGAATCTGATAAGTATCACATAAGTGTAAAGCATAATGGCTTTTCATCCTTTAAAGAAGGGATCATACAGTAGATATGAGGGTGCTAGACCAAGAAGAACTTTATAGTTGTTATTTTTAAGTTCATTTTAATATATATATACACATAGAACAAGAAAGAACAAACATTTGTATGTGTCAAGTACGAGCCAAGGACGATATAAAGGGAAAAAAGAGATCATCTTAGTCACAAAACATACAAGCAAAACTAGAAAAGTTATATAACTCAAGCTTCAGAGGGGTCACTGGATTGCTTTTGAGTTATAGATTTGTCAAATAAATCAAGAAATTGTAGTAGCTAAATTCCTAATGGAGCTACTCCTTTAAAATCTGATTCTCTCCATCTAAATTACATGGAGGAATACTACTGAACGAAGAGGGTAAAAGTGACTTAACACAACCTAAACATTTTTAACTGTGTCTGCAGCTTCTGTTGTGCTCTTTATATGAGATCTACCGAGCGCTGGAGGAAGAGATGGACAAAAACGCAGATCACCCAGCAGTGCAGCCCATCTACTTCCCTCAGGAACTGGCCAGACTGGAGGCTCTGGGGCAGGACTTGGAGCACTTCTTTGGCCCCCAGTGGAGGAAGAGAATAACAGTGCCCGCCGCCACACACCGATACGCACAGAGACTGAGAGAGGCGAGTGTGTGAACCTGCTCTTTTTAGGATATGAAAGTGCTTCGTTTTTATGCCACAATCAGCGATTCTCAGCACTTATTACTACTCTCTGTTCCCTTCTAGATTGGCAAGAGCAGTCCCGAGCTTCTTGTTGCGCACGCTTACACCCGCTATCTCGGAGATCTGTCTGGAGGACAAGTGCTGGGCAAGATCACCCAGAAATCACTAGGGCTGACTGGAAACAAGGGCATTCTATTCTTCTCGTTCCCTGGAGTGACGAGTGCCAATAGATTCAAGCAGCTGTACAGGAGCAGAATGAACAGCATCGAGTTCACCGAGCAAAAGAGAAGGGAAGCGCTGGACGAGGCCGTCAGAGCATTCGAGTTCAACATTGATGTGAGTGCTGACATCCGTTTGATTATGAGACATTTTGTTTACTGCAGTTGTGGTCTTCAACACACAATATAAAAACATGATTTCTGAAAACTACTAATTTAAGAAGAAAAAAAATCCAAACATTTTCTTTTGGTGGGGCAGTTAAAGGGTTAAACGTTAAAGGTTTAAATCTTTCCGTAGATGTAAACATATATACATGGTTAAATAAATAAGATGAGACTTGTAACTTCTCATTTAATATAATAATGTTTGTGTTTGAATAAAAAACAACATTATTTTATTATTTTATTTTGTAAACTACTGATGGCCTTTCTTCCAAATGAAAAAAAAAAACTATATAAAATATATTGTAATTTATATTGTAAATAGTTTGAAAAAAATATTGATATTAAATCAAATTTAAGTTCAATCACAACAAATAAAAAAACAAATGACCCTGTACCACAAAAACAGTCATGAATATATATATATATATATATATATATATATATATATATATATATATATATATATATATATATATATATATATATATATATTTTTTTTTTTTTTTTTTTATTATTTGGGATTTTTAGGATTACATAAGCTGAAATATAACCATTTAAAAATCAGGTATTTGATGGTTAAAAATAAAAACCACGATAAAGTAAATTTTAAAAGTATAAACTAGGTTCTTCTGCCATTTAATTTTGACAATCAAAGTTTTGATATTTACCATTAAACAAATGTACAAAATATCTGATTTATGTACTCAAAGTATTAAACTATACTACATTATGATTTAATGACTAAATATAAATGAATTTTCATATAAATGAAAAATCTCTCATTTTGACCCATGCAAATTTATATTGGGAAATTAGCCAAAATATACCTGTGCAGCATAAACCTAATTTTGTGATCGTCACATTTGTTATACTGATACTCGAAAAATGATGGATTTCTTGTTTTTGTCATTTTCAACAGGTGTTTGATGATCTTCAGAAAATGCTGAGCATCACAGAGGAAGCTTCAAGTGAGTATCAAGAAATAAGTCATCAAACTTATATGTCAATGTGTAAGATAACTGGGATGTAAATAACATTCATTGCTTTTGTTTGTTTAGGTGATGGAAATGAAGCAGCATCCCAAAGTCTGTCAAAAACCTTCTCCAGCTCTCCAGCCCTTCAGTTCGCCTTAGGAGTGGGCATCACGTTGGCAACTGTTGGCATGGGAGTTTACGCTTTTTGATTCAGATTAGTTTTTTAATTGTCATTTGTAACTGTAAATATTAATACAATGAAGTCAAATCCACAGGCTGATCATTAACCAACTGTAATGTATATGTACTTTATTTCTGGATGCATTTTTCAAGATGAAACTTTTAAAATAGAAATCATTTGAAAAAGTATGTCAGCTTACATCTCTTGACAGAATAGGTCACTTCTTAAAATGTATTAACTTTTCATACATTTGGCAAAAGCTTTTCCTCGAAATGATTTACAGTGCATATACCTTTCTGTCCATAAATGCTTTGAGTTGTCTTCTGTATGTATTCTGTGTAAATGCAATATTAATAAACTGTTTTAATATATATTTTTAAATTCAACTCTGATGTGACTTTCTCAAAAAGAGGCAAAAACTGTTTCTTAACTGCTTTAATAAATTCCCATGCAAAAAGGCTGTTCTTTAGTTTGACAATCAATCAAATTGAATTTTTGATGAAACTTTTTTTTCCCATTGAAAGTATACAGGAGAGGATACTGTTTTAACTGTAACATTCTTTAAACCACACAAAGCTTTAACAACAAGAATGATATACAGGACATATCTCCAGCAATAAAGTGTCCAGACAACTATGTACAATAATTCTGAATTGGATTTCAGTTCTGTTATGCATTTGGACACCCATCAGACTAATTTATGAAGTAAAGCAATGATCTATTTGACCCTGTAAAGCACCTTCCTCTGCATGCGGTGCTGCAGTTCGCCTCTCCTCAACATCAGGTAAAGGACCTTATGAATGGCATGCTCTGGATATTTCTGTTCAGAGAGAAAAGGGCATTTTGACCATCTAAACTCACAGTATTTCACTTTAATCAAGCGAAATATTGATTTGTGAGCTCACCTGTTTGGCGAAGTCCTGTATGATGCTGTGTTCAGACACCTGCGAGCCAATAGCGAAGCGCCTCTTCAGCTGTTTTTCGATGCGAGAGATCATCTCCTGATCCTCCTGAGTGGTAAACCCTTCAACACCTACAAAGTGACATTTGGCAACACTTTACAATTTGGCTTATAAGTTAACTTAAGCATTAGTGTTTTCAAAAGTATCGAGTTCAGTACCAAACATTTGTGCGTTTCCTGCAAATATTTGAGCGCATTCTTAAATACTGCTAATTTGTCATTGTGTTCATGTAACCCCGCCGGTCCTATGCCACCCAACCCGCTCCAAGCTGGAATCGAACCGGCGGCCTTCCGCATGGGAGTCAGTTGCTCTACCAAGGAGGCTAAAGACCATGGCCTCTAGCGTCTGTCGCTAGAGCACCTTTAGAGGTCAGAGGAGTGAGGTTTACCTGCACAGCACTTACAAGCTGGCCTTCGTTACATTCACATGCTCAAGAGAAATGACTGATTGGCCATGAAGTTCAGTTCACCGCTCTACACAGTGCAAACAACACAGACCAGCTGATAGATGAGACTTTGAAATGCTTCATGTCCTTTTATCTGTTTCCACTGGGTGAAGAGTGGTAAACAGATGACCTTCACAGCCAATCACAGTCAATTCTGTTGAGCATGTGAACATAATTACCAATAAGCGATGCTTAAAAATGTGCTTAACAGTTAAAAGGAAATTTTTTTAGTACCGATTTAGTACAGGGTAGTGAAGTTGATATTTTTAACACTATTAAGAATATCCATTAACATTAACAAACATGCACAACAAGCATTATATGTGCTACAATTTTCATGATAATAGTTCATAGAAAAGTTCATTGTTAATGTTAGCTTAGTTTCATAAATTTTTTTGCAAATGCATTATTAAAATGCAAAGCTGTGTGCATTAAATTAACATTAGCTAAGACTAGTACATGCTAGTTTAATTAAAAATGCTAATTAATGTTAAAGGGACAGTTCACAGAAAGGTGAAAATTTACTCACTATTTGCTCACCCTCAAGTGGTTCCAACCTTTTGAATTTGGCACAAAAGAAGATAGTTTGAAGAAAGCTGAAGACCTGAAATTACTGACTTCCACTATATGAAAAATACTATTGAAGTCAATGGCTACAGGTTTCCAGCATTCTGCAAAAGACTTTTAATTTGTTCAATAGCAGTCAAACATGTTTGAAACAAGTAAAGGCTGAGTAAATGACAGAATTATCAGTTTTGTGTAAACTGTCCCTTTAATAAATGGAACATTAAATGTAAAAGCCTGTTCACACTGGGACGCTATTAGCTCGAGTTTTCCATTGACGTTTAACGCCTTGTGACTAAATAAAGGGCAGCAATGTGATCGTGCACACTAATGCGCAAAACGCAGGGGTAAAAGCGTCATTTTTAAAGAAACGCCTCGTGCTCGTTTTTTTGTTTTGACGCCGCATCAAAACCTTCTCCCCACCTTCACGTGCACGGAGCTGTTGAAGTTACAGTAAACAGCACTTGGAGGCGCTCAAGCGCAAAACTGTCAATGCGAGCGCACATTGAAGAAGATGCCCAGAGGCGATATGAACATGGAGCTGCTTATTGCACTGGTGAACAATAATCATTTCTTCACCGCTAGAGCTGGAGCTGCTACTTGAAACATCCATGCTCGTTCGGATCGTCAGTAACTTTAACAAGCGTGTCAACTTTCTCTCTTCTTCTGTGTTACAAGTGGGTGTCAGAAGCTTAAAATTGTGTAGCGCCATCTAACTTCAAGGAGTGATTTTGCATACTCTTCTGCTCGACGCCAGTGAAAAATCACTTGGGTTTGAATACGGAAAAACGTCTCGAAAAACGCAAACGAAAAGCGTCCCGGTGTGTAAGAGCCTTAAAGTGTAAGTACTTTTATAATTATATAAATATTAATATATTTTGATCATATCAATTATATAATTACATTACATATTGTACATAAATTACCAAACATTTTATTCTTAAAATACAAACTTGCAGTGCATTCTCTGCTATACAGATATACACACTGACCGGAGAGGCTGCCGGACAGAGCAGCGTCCAGCGTGGACACCTGGAAGAGTCTCAGAGCCTCGTCCACCTCCTCTTCTCCAGCGATGGGCTGCAGCTTCATCTTAGCAAGCGACTCCGCAATGCGCACCACGGCCTCCAGCTGCCTGCAGGACCACAAACCATCAACTAGTTAGCATTAATAAGGTCATACACTACACACTAGTACTTGGTACAGTATACTGTGCTCAGTAATGAAAGCTGACTATGAATACAGGATAATGAGCTTGCACGTATGATATTCAAGTAAACAGTGTTGTTATGAATGTATAAAAAGTTGACCATAAGCAATGACTTGCATAAAATGTTTAAATATGTTAGCAGTATGCTAAATCATGCTACCAACAGGCCATTTACAAATGCTGCCTATGTGTCTTGCATGATTTAACCCTGTTTGTAGGTAAATGTCACAAAGGTAGCATGTTTCTATTATGATTTAACACACTGCAAACATGTTTCTAACGGTTTCAAGCACTGCTAGCAAAGTAACAGTAGTTAACATTGCTAAAAACATGCTAGCAAAGTACTGAAACATGATAAACGTGCATTAAATCATGCCAAGTGTGCTACATGTTAGCAGTGTTAAATCATGCTACCTGTATGCCATTTATAAGCACTGCTAATGTGTCTTGCATAATTTAACCCTCCTGGCACATAAATATCACAAAGGTGGTCCTGTTTCTATTATGATTAAAAACACTGCTAGCTTTCCCTGCTGAAAAATCCAGCTTAAACCAGCCTAAGCTGGTTGGCTGGTTTTAGCTGGTCGACCAGCCTGGTTTTAGAGGGGTTTTGGCCATTTCCAGGCTGGTTTCCAGCCATTTCCAGCCTGGTCTTAGCTGGTCAGACTGAGAGTTGACCAGCCAAAACCAGCTTGACCAGCCTGGTTTAAGCTAAAACATGTTAAAAGTGCATTAAATCATGCTGTAAACATGCTAGAAGTGCGCTAAAACTTGAAAAAGTTGTGCTAAAACATTATACTCCATTTAAACAAGCTACTGTTGTTAAGCTAGTAAAATGTGTACATGGTAAAACATGGTAGAGGGCTATTAAATCATAGTCATCCCAGAAACAAACCAACTGTGTTAATACTACTTTTTTTAACAAGTATAAACATTCTGGCTACATTTTTTCAAGGAAACATCAAGGTATAACTTCAACCTCTTCTCAAACCATTTTAGACTTTATATGGCCCATATTTGAGACCCTGCAAATATACAGGGGATCAAAATAAGTACCAACAGGCATTATAACGCTGAATTGAGATCTCACCTGACAGTGATGGGGATGGACACTCGTCTGTCAGTCTCTCTCTCATGCTCCTTCGCTCCGCTTCTCATCAACACGTATCTGTTCTTTAGTTTCTCTGCGGCCGCCGCAGACAGACGAGGTCCACATTTTCTGTTTGTCAACAACACCTTATCATCAACATGATGAATAGATTATACGTCAGGGTTTTACAGACTATGAGCTAGACTTACACTCTGGAATAGGCGATGTACTTCTTCAACATGGCCAGAGGAATCTCTCCTTCGACCCCCTCTGTCTGCGTTTGAGCGCTCAGGTGAACGTTCATCACGTGTCTAGCTAAAGTCTACATACAACACACACAGGCATGTTGGTTATCTTATATCAAACTGATTTCAACATGATCTCTTGCATTAATGTTTCTTGCATTAATCACCCACCATGTCTCGCTGTTGGTCGTGATGATCTTTGATGATGAAGATCATGTCGAATCGAGACAAAATGGTGGGCATGAAGTCGATGTTGTCCTCTCCCTTTGTGTCATCCCAGCGACCGAACACAGAGTTGGCGGCAGCTAACACAGAGCAGCGCGAGTTCAGAGTGGTGGTGATGCCAGCCTTCGGGTGGAAACACATGTTAATTAAATGATAAGTACTTAAAGGGTCATTAAGATTTCTTTTGAAGAACCATGTAAACCTGTAACCATTGACTTCTACAGTATTTGCTTTTCCTACTAAGAAGTAAATGGCTAGAAGTTCTCAGCATTTTTTCCTCAAAAGATCAATAAAGTCAAGCATAAATGTTAAAAACCACTTGAGGGGGAGGAACTATTTTGATTTTTAGGTGAACTACCCCTTTAATAATGATAATATTTGATTTATGACATGTGATGAGGTGCTGACATGTTAGTCTACGCTGCAGCGGAGAGATTAGATTAGTTAATTCATCAAAATTTTACAGAAACGCAAGAAAGGATGTGGCTGTTTAACTAGGAGAAGAATAGAGTAAACATTAACACTCTAGTAACCTAAAGTGTTTATCATCTCATGTGAATAAATTACATCATACATTATGTTTAAGAATTATTACTTCCATCTCCGTAGACATCTTAGTATATTTTACAAATTATAAATGTTATGATTTGCTAGCACTTTTGTGCATTAAAAAGTCTAAAATAAAAGTTTTTTTTAACAACAGTGATTTCTGACAAATGCCCTGTGTGTCTTTCTCTGGCTCAGTGCAAGCCATTGTGACAAAGCAGATTTGAATTTAGCAGCTGATCAATTGACTCACTGAGCTTTCTAACCATACCAGTGTGATTGTATGCTCAAGGGACCAGCAAAGACTGATCACACCGGTGTAATTGTAAACGTGAAAGAATTAATACAAAATAAAAACATTAATACAGTCTCTGAAATGTAAGTGTGTACTGAAGGTCAGAACTATTGCTCTCTCTATCGCGCTATATATCCCCAATGTGTTTGCACTGCTGGTGTGCAAATTAGCTGCTATTAAGCCTTTTTTCTTTGGCTTAGTGCAAGCAGTCACGACAAAGCAGTTTTGAATTTAGCAGCTGATCAATTGACACTGAGCTTTCTAATCAAACCAGTATAACTGTATGGTCCAGGGACAAGCCAAGACTGATCACACCATTCTAATTTTATGCATCAAAGGGTTAAAACAAATAAAACTAAAACACTGATACAGTCTCTGAAATTTAAGTGTGTACTGAATCTCAGAATTATTGCTCTCTGCATCACTCTCCATCTCCCAAACCAGCCTTAATGCCTTTAAATAAAAGAAGCTGATGAAATAGGTGATAATAATAATACATTTTATTTATATTGCGCTTTTCTCAGACCTAAAGCGCTACACGGCATACAAGGCAAACAGTAAGAAAGCAGAACCAAAAAATAAATAAAAATAAATGTGTTGTAAATGCTAAAAATAAAAAATAAAACGTGTAGTGGAATGCTATTGGTCAGAACAGCCTCATACCTTTGCAATAGAGATGGTCTGCTGCTCCATGGCCTCATGGATGGCAACTCTATCATCCTCTCTCATCTTGTGAAAAGAAAAAACAGACCGTTTAGCATACAGGACTGCATAAAGAGAACACACATCCTCTGAAAATGCAGACTGCTCAAACCTTGTCAAACTCATCGATGCAGACGACTCCACCATCAGCTAACACCATAGCGCCTCCCTCCATGACAAAACCACGAGTGCTGGGGTCCCGAAGAACAGAGGCGGTCAAACCAGCTGCACTGCTGCCCTTTCCAGAGGTGTAGACCTAACAGACAGAGACGCTTGATTAAATGCAGATTGGCCATTGCAGGAAACACTTACTCAAGTAAAAAGACAGACAGATTGTTAGAGCATATACAAAATTCATTTTTGTAATAATGAAAAATAGTATTTTAAAATAGACTCCGTGCCAGACATTTTTAAATATTACTAATTAAACAAAATAAAACGTTACATTGGAAAATATACACACTTGTATTTAAAATTAATCAGTTATGTTGCAACTTTTTAAATAAAATCTTTCTATAATATTCAAACACATTCCAGAAAATAAATATATTTATTGCTTGAATAATTTATACTTAACGTGACACTTTAAAAAATACCACAATAGAGTATAAAAATGTATATGAATGTAAACAAATATTGTAGTGATGAAATACATAATTTAATATTACAACTGTCATGTGCCAATCATTAAAAATGCTTAACTATAAAATAAACTGCATGCAATTTAGAAATATTTACAACAATATACACATCTAATAATCTATTAGCTTAATATACACACACACACACACACACACACACGTTTGTTTTTGTGAAATGTGGGTACATTACATTGGTTTCCATTCATTTTATACTGTTCAAATCGCATATTATATTGCCCTCACCCCACCCTATCCCTAAACCCAACCATCACAGGAGAGTGTACAGCTTTACTCCCTGAAAAAACTCATCCTGTGTGATCTATAAGCTTTTTGAGAAGTGAGGACGTCACTAATGTCTTCATATTTCACCTCTTTTGTAATACCTGTGTCATACCTATGTCATTATACAGATTTGTGTCCTGATATGTCACAAAAACACATACACACGCATTACAAAAAATGCATTCACATACAATAATAACACTTCATATATACACTGATACGATTAAATATGGTAATAATAAAAATATTTTACTGATACAACACTGTTAATAATTGAAAAAAATAAAAAAGCTAAATATTGAATTGACGGTTTCTTAAAGATTTTGTGTCACAATAGTTATAACAGTAAAGACCCCTTTTTAATCATATGTACTAAAAAACCTCATAAATCATAAATAAGATGATAAATGAATAAGTGATGGTCCACCTTCATCATAGTCTTACCCCAATTGGAGAGCATCTCTCAACAAACTTCAGCAACTGAGACTTGGCTGTGCCTGGATCTCCCAGCATCAGCAGGTTAATATCCCCTCTGCGTGTCAGACCATCAGGCAACCTAACAAATTCACACAGATGAGAAAGATGCCAAAAATGATTACATTTAAAGAAGTAGTCTAGTCCAGTGTCTTCTCACCTCTTCCTGGAGCCCCCGAACAGCAGGCAGGCGATGGCTTTTTTCAGGTCTTCACTGCCATAGATGGATGGGGCGAGAGAGCGAGCCAGAGATTCATAAACAGAGGGAGAAGCAGCCAGAGATCTTAACTCCTCTTCTTCTTGTGGAGAAACTGAACCAGTGGCTCCACGGCCTAGAAGATGAAAACACTGGCATGAGTAAAGTAAAAAAAGCAGGACACGCACTTTGAGACCAAAGACAAGTTTTGACCTGCCCCATCGGTGTCCACATCGATGCCGACAACACGCAGATATGCCGAGCGAATGCCCACACCAGTTCCTTTATCACGGCCTTTGGCTTTGGTCTGTGCCACCTTCTTGATGGAGTAGATGCCCATGACGGTCACTCTGTTGCCTGGTACTACACGGTCACACAAGTATCTGGCAAAAGAAATATGGTAAAACTTAGGAATGAGAAGCATTTCGGATATTTATGACACAACTCCCTGGATATATTTGATTCATATTGGACAAAATCACAAAACTCCATCCATTTAGTGAAATAAACACTACTGTGAAATAAATATATATTTATGGGTCATTCTACAGACGTGTCCTCTTTTTGTATGGCAAGGTGTTGTATGACAAAAAACTATTTTTTTTCTAACATTTGAATTAGATTATTAATCAATTACCTTTGGACGTGTAAAGAGAAATGACAGTTTAATTTGTATTTTTTTTATTTATTTTTACATTTTTTAAAGATAGCATCTTTTTGTCAAAGGCATTATTTACTTTTTCTGGTAACATATGATTTTCTTTGTGTGCACAATCAGAGTTACAGAAAAATAATGATATGCAACAAATAAGGTGATTTTGACCAGGTGTTAAAGGGCAGCTATTTTACCCCTTTTACAAGATGTAAGATAAGCCTTTGGTGTCTCCAGAATGTGTTTAAAGTTTCAGCTCAATATAGCCATCAGATTATTTATCATAGCCACCAGAATCTGCCCATTTTGTTGTCCGAATATATTGTAGTTGTTTTTGTAGCCTGTGGCTTTAAATGCACATGAGCTGCTTCTCCCCGCCCACCGTTCCCACGTGCGTGTCTGCTTCTCCTGCTTTAAATCAGATAAACAGCAGTCAGTGATAGAGACAGACTCGGAGGAAGCTGAAATACAGCTCAGCCAAAAATACCAAGTAAGTTTATTTTATGTATTTGTAGAGGAGTTTATTCAAGCCTTTCTGAAATGATGAGTCTCACACAAATGCTGTTTGCAGTAAACACACACACACTAGCGATTAGTGACACCATGTGGCCGCGGTGATTATAGCGGTTAAGAATTTGATAGCCATTTTACTTTCTTTATTACAAACAAGCAGTTTTAAAAATGTTTTAAACTTATAAAACTCAGAGTTGTAACGTTTTAATCACAGTTTATATAGAAACATGGACTCCTGCGTCACGTCAAGCCTCAAAATGGAATTTGGATCGTATTTTAAACGCAAAGAAATAAAAAAAAGGTTTGGTTTTAATCACTTCCTTATGACTGTGGACACTATACATACACACAGTTCTGTCTAAACAGCTTACAAAAGTTGATTTTCATCATAGGTGCTCTTTAAAAATGTTAATCATTTTAATCATGGTATACTCACTAAATTAAGTAGATTCATCCATTTATGTTCAAGTTTTTTTTACAATAGCTTAAAAAGGTCACACAAGTGACGCCAAATAAAACAGGCATATGAAATCATGATAAAATATGCCAAATTTCTTATAACTGAACAATAACAGTGGAGTTACAATGGGCCTTTCTTTATAGATCTTCAGGAGATTATATATATGTTGTGTGTGACATGTACCTGTCGCAGTAGAGCTGCATGTGTCGTGGCATCTCTCCATGAGGAACGGCATCAGGAGCTTCCTGCAGACGCTGAGTCTGGAAATCCACACACACACACCGGTCGGGAATGATGAAATATGGATCCACAGGGCACTTGACGCGTCCTGCCTGCTCACTGTGGGACAAACAAAAGAGATCCTATTTTAGAGTCCACATTAAATTTTCTTTGCATTTATTAACAAACATTGATAGAAATCATAATAAATATAACATCAAAAGTGAAACAACATACTTAAACTTATTCGAATTCAAATATGTAAACAAATAATAATTTATTTTGTGTTAAATGATTACAAAACTTCTTGACAAATGGGTAAAACCTAGTATTTTGTCTGATCTTTTCATGTCATCACATGATTCTTGATCCAATATACATAAATTACTGTATTTTGATCAGAATAACAGAACCAAACATGACATTTCAAGTGTACAAACAAAACAAATTTCATTGTATTTTACCAATACACACAAAAATAGTTCAACAGACATGTTACAGCTGCAATAGTACTAGAAGTAATGAATTAATGTTAAAAGCAAAGAGAACTCCTCACGTGTTGCACTTGCGGGGCAGAGCGTAACCCTGCAGTCCCGGTGGCAGAGGGATGTTGCTGATCACCGCTCTGCATCCGCGGCACTGAAGACACACTCTGGTGGCTTTGGCCCTCACAGCAGTAGAGGAGATGATGATCCCGGGAATCTTCACCAGACGCGAAACCTGCTCTGACTGTGAAGAAAAAAAACAACAACACATTTACAAACTTAAAATGTCTCAATGTAGGAATATTCACCCAAAAATAAAACTTTGACTAGTCATTTGCTCTCACTCAAGTTGTTCTAAAGTAGGGTTGGGCTGATAGACGATGTCATCGTCCATCGCCGATGGCTGATAAACTTCACGATGCTGAGCCGGCATTGTGATCCATCGCCCCGCCCCACATGTATATTGATATATAACTTATTATTTGCATGTCATCTTAATAGCAATAACGGTCTTTTCATGAGCTGTGTTATATTATACTTATAGCGGCTGTTTGCACGGCTGACAGCATCGTGAGGATTAAATACATTGTGAGGATTATACAGTACCTCACGCGCTTAAAATGTGTAGATTCAGTGACAAACGCTGTTACCTGCAAACTGCAGACTTTACAGTGAATGGCTTTAGTTATTTTCATAGTGGACTTGAAGCCACTGGAAGTCTTTTATCCACTCTTGGAAAAGTGTAAATGGTGGATTAACATTCAGCACATGATCACTAATAGGATGTGCCATTATTTAACTTTAGGTAGATTCTAAAACTAAATCTGTCAGTGTTATTTTCATTCTCTCATCTTCAGCGCGTCACATTTCCGCGGCTGTTGCTCCTGTCATGTGAAGGCAGAAGGCGTTGACTGAGTGATTGACAGCTGATATTAACCAATCCATTCGCGTTCAGTTCTAGCGCAGTGGGCCAATAGGAAGAGCACAAAGGCGGAGCAAGCATTGTAGGCTTTTGTACTTCAGCAAGTTCACATGACAACTGTTTTAATCTGTTCCTGAGCGCTGCGTTTGGTGTCTTTAGGTGCAAAGATGCATTCTGCATAAATGTCTCCTAAATCCGCGCACGCGGTGAGGATTTTGCAGTGAAAACAGGTCGCACGGTAAAAATGTATGCACTAGCACAAATGCTTTCAAATACATATTTTAGGTCGCATAAAATATCAGGCGCAAGTGTGACCAAAACAGTCGAGTCCTATCATCTTTACTTGTTATTATGTCCTCATAATAGTAATAAAATAAGGAAGTTATCATTAATCACAATACAAATTACAGTGCCCCCGAGGCAATTTGTTCCGGCCCTCCAAATAGTGTGACCAAGACATCAAAAATAAATTTAGTTAGGTCAAAAAACGGCCGTATAGTTATGAAGTGAGGTGCATCCCTAATTGTTATGCAGTTCAAAAAATAACATATGAATGTGTCTGAATGTAGAAAAAGCCTACTTCAGCAATGCACTGCTTTTGTTGTGCTCTGTAATACAACATTTGAATGTTTGTAAAAAAAAAAGTCTATTGTACAATGCAGTGATGGTATGTAGTTTCAAAATACAATATATTAACATATTAATGTATAAAAAGCCAACGTGGGTGTCTTAAAGAGCAAAAATACAACATATGGGCTCTTATGACTTGCTATATGAGTGATAACACAACAGCAATATATCTCTGACCCTTCGTTTGGGATGCTTTTCATGAACCGGCCCCCATGACAAACTAATTGAATAGCCCTGATCTAAGGATCTGAGAATCCTTGTAGCAAACTTATGTGTGAGAAAGAAACCATTCATTTGTGTTGTGTTTTATTTTCCTTTGTTTATATTCATTTATTCTTCATTTAATAATTATTTAATCATATGCAGTGTTTCCTCTAGGATTTTTTCCAGCTGTGGCGGCAGGCCTTTTGATCTACCAACTACCTTTGGCGTTATTTTAATGACAAATGTCGTGACGCAGTATTACAAGTCGAGATAGGATTTGTGTAATATGAGCATGCAGATCTTTTGCTTGCGCTAGGATTTCCTCTGTTTGTGCACAAAACTTCTTGCACGCCCTCAAATATACGCTGCTCAAGTGCAATTTAGCGCGTTTACGTAGCGAATTTGTCTCCAACGTTTATTAGATTTGCTAGGAATATTTATGAACGTCTCAAGAACTGTGTTCATCCTAACTGGAAGCTCTATGTCGTGTTTGCTGGCCTCACGCATCACACACCTGTCAGTCAGTCAGCATGTCACCTTAAAGGGTTAAACAAATAACGCACAGCACTACTATGGTTACAGAAAAGTTTGTGTATTATAATTCACTTACCTTTTAATACGTTTTGGTGCGATTATAACCTGCTATTTTAAAAAAACGACAATGTTTTGAATGAGAAGCTGTAATGTAGCCGTGGCGGGATGAATGTTGGCGTGGCGCCCCGCCATGGAATAATGAATGTAGCGGAAACCTTGATATGATCATTATTCATTTATGCAATTATCATTATATCATGTTATTGATCATTAGTTAAAGATTTGATTACTATTTGTCATTTTATTATGTTTCTATATGTTATTATTACCACTTTCCTATAATTATTATTTCTGTTTTTCCATATTGTTATAATCTTATGACTGTGGATTCAAGCAACACTTGTTTTCATGAGTAAGAGAATGTCTCCATTTCAAGGTTTGTATTGTCTCTGGACAATGTTGTGAAGCAGTAATTTTCCGTTGCTGTGGTATAACAGCAATAACTAAGCTTATTCAATAAACTCTGCTCTTTCTTCATCATCATTACTTCGTCTCCTGCTCCTCTCTGGCTTTCTCAGTCAACTCCTATATTAATATGGGACTGTTAATTCAGGTTGATTACTGGTTAACAGGTTTAGGTATTGGAAACTCTGCTGACTTCTTGTCCAGATACCTGGAGAAACTGACACTTACTGACAAGATCTGGCGTCCGGGGCTGGATCTTATCTTTCTGGCATGGAGATGTTGATCTAACAATATGTATAAGAGATGGTATCCCTTTAGGTGATTGACAAGTATCTTTGACAAAATTTTCATACCTAGTTGAATCAAAGATTTTGAACGGTAGCTGTAAGAAATGGGTTATTTTTAAGATTTTCTCCTGTTGCGCTCAACAAACAACCAAATGAACAGAGAAGGGTCTCATGACCTTTAGGTTAACTTTACACCTTTCTCCAAATATCAGGAGGTAAAATATTGACCCTCAAACGTGACCAAATGACCAGAGAAGGGTCTCTTGACCTTAAGGTTAACTTTCCCCAAATTTCAGGAGGTAGAATTTTGACTCTAGATAATCATGCTGACACTACAAACCTCAAATTTGTGCTTTGTAATCAGAAATGTGCACTAAGCTGAGAGAGAAGGTGGGCCTGATCAACTCACATTTCACACTTATCTAATAGGCCGACCTTTGGCCAGCACCCAAATTTTGACCATAAAGGTGAGGGTTTCTTGCTGAAACATTGGAAGCTCAGCTGTGGGGTAAGTGCAAATCGCCCGGCATTCTCCGACACACGTGTTGGTTTTCCAATGTGACCGCAATGGGCTCCCCAGTCTTTGAAGATCAAATTGCTTGGGGTTTCATTATCTGCATTTCATTCATGTAATCTCATCTTTATTTCGCATTATAAGCCTTTTATGCAATTTTGTTGTATTTTGATTAATGTATGATTCATGATTATTGAATATTATTGTGATAATTGATATCAGCTGTGTGTACCAGCAATAAACAGTTGTTTTGCTTGATTAGTATGGTGTATGGACCGTTATTGGTGCCTTCTCTTGTCGATTAGCATCACACTTGTCTCACTTGCATGAACACAAACCATACTAAAACCTTTTGGGTATGCTGAAACATGTAACATACTAAAATAGTAGCTTTTATAGTTGCAAGCATCTTTATCCTTTTTAGGTATAAAACTATAGAGGGCTTGTGACATTGTTGGTGGCAGTTCATCCCTCCGAAGTGCCTCCATATAAACTTCTAACATTAATGGGGCAAGTTATGCGAGTTAATCTTTAAAAAAAGAATGCAGAAGAAGAGACAAAACCGTCCAATCCAGGAGCTTTTCCTGTAGGTAAAGCTTTGATCATTACCTTTGCGGTCCAGAACCTTTTCCTTTAGGCTAAGCTTTGATCACCTCGGTCACATCATGCAATTATATCTGACTTAAGAATTTGCCCGTTCACTCAATATCCTAGGGAGCTCTAGTGGATTCAGAAAATCACGGATGAATGCAACCCACAGTTTAAAATGACATTGATTTATAAAGGTGTAAAAATCTTTAAAATGAATTATTCATATCTGTGGCAGCAGTAAATATTTCTCCCCTGTGAGATCTGACAGCTGGAAAAAGAGAAGAGCACCAATTTTTCTTAATATAATTAATTAGCTAGGAGAGTCCCTGCTTTGTCCGAGTCAGCTGTAATGTAAACAAACATACATTTCTCTTCATCCGGAATGGTCTACCGAGTACGGTCTCACCTTCAGGTTGCGGATGGAGGCCGGATGAGCGTCGCTCTTCAGCATGACCTGTATGTCCTGAACGGTCTCTTCTCCTAATGGCCGAGGACGCGTGACCTCATCAGCCACTTCTTGTGCAGCCTCCTCCAACTGTCAATAACAACACATCAACACATGCAAAACCATTTCATAAAAACACCTGCATCCCAAAGTGCCAAACACACAAATGTACATTTACACAATGGCATTGTACTTAAAATTGACAAAAGTCTTTGTGTGTTTTTTTTCATGGAAAGAGACAATAACAAATCAAGAAATAAAATGATGTAATTTATACAGTGACAATAACAAAACGTGCCTTTTGAAAAGCCAATAATGTTCATATAAATAGTCAAAACAATGTTTTCTGTTACTGGTTGTAAAAAGCTTTGTGCAGCATCCTACATTTGAATAAATGAACATGTTATAATCTGAACTTACTAAATTACAATGCATCTTTATACGTAATAGTTGACTTATTGTAGTTTAACCACAGTAAAACATTGGCTTTGACGCATTAATAGATTTTTATTTTTCGCCCTAATTTACTGTTGGTGGCCATTTTTGCCCCATGGACTTCCATTATAACTATATTTGATGGTGCATAAATACACAGTCTTTGTATACTTCATGTAGTTCAGAGAGGAGATGCCTATTTTGATTTTCTCAGACACATTAAAGTGCGAAAAAGTCACTTTCACACACTTTAATTTGCTGTTATTCTCCATGTAAAATCCAGAAACTAAGCTTTTTTTTGCACAGGCAAAGGGTTAATGGTGCCCACTGATGATCAGTAAAAATGACTAATTTACCTGTTCACAATCAATAATGCATGATTATATGGTGTCATGGCTTTGCAATAAAAAAAATGTGGTTACAATGGAAGTCAAAGGGTCAAAAACAGCCACCAACAGTAAATTGGGGAGAAAAAAATGTATATTAATCAAAGACAATGCATCAAAGCCAATGTTGTTTCATATGTCCAAGACTAAAAGAATCGAGTCCACAATTACTTTTTATATTAAAAATACGTCATTTTATGTGTTTATTTTCACCAAATCAGTGACATAATTAATGAATTTCATAATTAAAGATTTAAAATCATGTAATTTTCTAAACAATTAAGCAGTTTGATCAGGACTGAGGTTGAATAACAGATTTATGCAAAAAAAAAATTAAATAATATTTATCTGATGCATTTTTTACAGCGGCTTAATTCAGTGGATGTTTTCATCCCTAACATAACAAAAGTGTAGAGCATTTGCCCAGAGTGTAACATTGAGTTCTTTAATTTCAAAGCAATTTCTCAGCTGAAACAAGAATTATGGCTAAATTAAGACTCAAAATGACCCATGAATGGTTGAAAACATCCTCAACAGCACATAGGGGTTAAGACTCCTGTTACATGTATAGCAAAAATAAAAATGCATTTAGCACATAGAAGTCTATCCTTACCAAAGGCAAGTTCTCAGTAGGAAGTTTGTACAGACAGTCTGACAGATCTTCATCAAAACTGGCCAAATCCTCCATTTCCACCTCGACCCAATACTCTCCCAAAGTATAGTGCCTCTTGAGCTCATCTCTGAAGAAAAAATAAATACGATACACATATTTTATTAAAAGTACGCTTTATCTACATTGAACATTCTATTGAGCTAGCTGAGCTGGTAAAACTAGCAAATTGAGCTAGTAAATCAACAGCACGAAATTAACTGGTTCATTCAAACAGCTCAGTGAACCGACTCGATGCAATTCATTGATTCACGTGTGCTCAAATGTTTTTCTCAGTTTTTTGTAAATATTTTATTGAATATATCCAGTCAATACTGTTGTCGAGATGTAATATCAAATATGACAGACAAAGGTTTTTAGGAGGAAAAACAAAACAGTCAATCGAATAAACTGAATCATTCAAACGAACGATGCATTAGACAGACATTACAAAAGCAACATTCACATTAAATTCAATGCATACTAGGAAAAATAATACGTGATTGAACATAATTATGCGTAATAAAACAATACGTAATGGAAATCGTGCATGTTTATTTATATATTCATAGACAAAACAACATTTTATCAGTGTAGAAAAAAAATCCCCAAAATATGAGCACAAACATCTGCTAATCACAATACCTGTATTTGTAGGTGAATCCAGTGCGATCGGTTCCGACTCTAAACTGCCTCAGAAACTCGCGGAACTTCTTTTTGATCTGGCTCCGTTTCACGACTCCCTCATCGCCGATGCTTTCTCCTCCACCGAAGCTGTCACTGTAATAAACTCCTGGATCATCAAATCCCGACATTCTTGCAAATATTCAGGGATATGCACCTTGTAATAAACGAATAATAAGAAATAACTTCGATAAATGCAGTCGATGATCGGTTCAGATGTTGCTATAATTATTAGTCGGTGAGGACCAACAAAGTGTGCTGCAGTGACACGCGCGCTGACTTTCGCGGCAAAACTTCTAGCCCTGCCTTGCACTGAAACCAGACTCCGCCCTCGCTTACTTTCCCGTGCGGCCTATTGGTCCACAAGCATATTTGCAAAGGGACGTCACTAAATAGGTGGTACCAAAGTGAAGTACTGGCGGGAAACACACAAAGCAATGAGGAGGGACCGGAACTAGTTGTCTTGTTTGGCGCGGAATATCAGCATTGTTCAAAGAATACTTCATTTAAAAGCATGTTAACATGTAAATAAACGTTGATAGAGATTAAAACAGTAAACAAAACCTTACATAAAACTTAATAACTTGTTTTGAGAGAAAGGGCATTCACTTAAATGATTGGTTTGTCTAGCAGTGGTTTAAAACCTAGTATTTTTTACATTTATACTCCAAACTAAACTTACAATATCATCATATTGTATTATGTCTGGTGGGCAAACAATGAGCTAAAACTACACAATAAAAACTGCATATAAAACACACACTCACACACACACACACATTTATCTATACTTCAAACTAAAAGTACAACATCATACACTGTAAAAAATGCTGGGTTCCCAACAATTCCTTCATGTCATTCCAACACAAATCAAATACAGTAACTTACTTGTTTTTGAAAATTAAAGTAGATTGAACATAAAACAATTAAGTTGTACCCCAAAAAACTTCAAGAATTGTGTTGATTCAGCTCATTTTAAATAAGTAGTTTGAACAACCAGCAAAGAAAATTTGTGTATTTTATAATGGCTGGTGGACAAACAGTGAACTAACAACTACACAATATACAAGTGCAGATAAAAAAGTGATAATATAATGAAAATATAGTTTAGCAAAAAGCTTAAATTATGTACTCAGGACTCAAGACAACAGAAAAATATTCTGCATAAATGTCAAGAGGTGTTGTTATTCACAATTTTTTTTTTTTTTTTTTTTAATCGCAGTATCCATCAGACAAAATTATGGTTTGACATTTGGTACTTTTTACATTTCTGTGGTCGAACCATTTTTAGTGAAAAGTAAAACTGTGTTTCTTAACTGCTTTATATCATTAAAAATGTTGTAACAATATAGGTTATAACTGGGTTGCATTTTTGGGGGGGGCTATAGTTTTGAGAATTTTGCATAACATGTCTTTTCAATCTTCAAATTCATGATTTATTTACAGTAATATATAAAAGACACTATATCATACCTCAGGTCTTGTAACTTCTTGTATTCTGAACTAACCCATTATGTAAGAAGTAACAAAATGTTCTTCATAATCTAATGGTTACATCATGTTACAGCACAGCTTAGTTGTTAGCACTGTCACCTCACAGCAAGAAGGTCGCTGGTTTGAGTGTGGCATTTCTGTGTGGAGTTTGCATGTTCTCCCCGTATTCGTGTGGGCTTCCTCCGAGTGCTCCGGTTTCCCCCACAAGTCCAAAGACATGCGCTATAGGTGAATTGAATAAACTAAATTGGCCATAGTGTATGTGTGTGAATGAGTGTGTATGGATGTTTCACAGCACTGGGTTGCAGCTGGAAGGGCATTCACTGCATAAAACATATGCTGGATAAGTTGGCGGTTCATTCCGCTATGGCGACCCCTGATGAATAAAGGGACTAAGCCGAAGGAAAATGAATGAATGAATGTTCCAACACAAGATGTGAACTAAAGACATTAAATGCCATCATCTTTTTATTCAATTGTTCTAAATCCTCTATAAACAGTTGCAGCATAAGCATGACCTGTACAATTTCTAACGATGCAAATGCGACACGTCTCAACTGAAAAAAGTCAAGACACTTTTGGTTTACAGCTGCTGTAAACAAAGCAATTATAGACAAAGGCATTTATTTATTGTCAATATCGAAAATATACAAATATTCTTTGACCTTCTTTGATCTCAGTAGCTATAAAAGCTCTTTGTTCTATGATGTGTAACGTAATCCTCACTCTAACAGTCAACAACTTTATATTTTGTGTTTCTGACATTAGGAAATGACACCGTGCTTCCTGCCGGTCTGTATGAAGGCGTCTACAGTACGGTCAATGTCCTCATCAGTGTGAGCTGCAGAGATCTGGACACGAATGCGAGCTTTTCCTTTGGGAACGACGGGGTAGGAGAAACCGATCACATACACTCCTGATAAGAAAGAGAGAGAAAAATAAAAGTTTAACATTTAAAACTGAGTAAGTAATTTTGTGTAATTTGTGTAATTTTGTGTCAAAATCTAAATATCATGTCAAAATATTGCATTTTTAAAACATTGCTCAATGTATGTTTAATTTGATTTGTTACTTGTGCTCTTTATAAGTGCGTATGATTAATTCAATTGTGCAGCCATTATTATTATTATTTTTCTAGCAACTTCTCAGATAATTTCTCGATAAGCTCATACTTTTGATAACCTGAAAACCTATTTTTAGGTGACCATTTATGTGACTTTTATGATGCAATTAACATCAAGCTAGTAAACATCCAAAGAGCGTGCAAACATTTAGATTTTTCTCTAATCAGAGAAACGTGAGTATTTGTACCATGAATTTCCCACACAGTTTTGTTTTAAATAAATTTAAGCTTCATTTTAATAACAACAAGATTTCTTATAGTGAGTTTGACTATAATTTCTGTTTGTTTTAAACCGTTAATTTATCTTTGTTCTCAATCCTCTTAAAGGATTTGTTAGGGAGCGAGGGTACCTAAAATACATGTTTATAATATAATAATATGTCTATAATAATACCAACATTTTGTTGGCTACCAGTAGTCTATTTTATACTTTTTCTGAATTTAATTATAAAACTCAATTCAATTCAAGTTTATTTGTATTGCGCTTTTTACAATAATTATTGTTACAAAAGCAGCTTTACAGTAGGTGCACATTATTGCTGGCAGCTAGCTCTCTGCAACTCACATGGTCGCCCACTGAAGCCAAGCAGGGCTGCGCCTGGTCAGTACCTGGATGGGAGACAACATGGGAAAGCTAGGCTGCTGCCAGAAGTGGTGTTAGTGAGACCAGCAGGGGGTGTTCAACCTGCATTCTGTGTGGGTCCTAACGTCCCAGTATATTGATGGGAACTCTATACTGCTCAGTGAGCGCTATCTTTCGGATGAGACATAAAATCAAGGTCCCGACTCTCTGTGGTCATTAAAAAATAATAATAAAAAATTTCACAAGATGTCCATCGAAAAAAAAAAAAAAGTAGGGGTTTAGCATCATCAACCGCCAAAGTTCAGTTCCAAAACTCAAGATCGCAAGTACGGAGGACGCATAAAAGTTCCCGAATGTTTTCATAATATTGAGGATGCATCGATGCAGACTCATTGTGGCTGCTAAAGGAAGTAGAAAGCGCAGCATTTTATATAGATTTATTAGTAAAGTTCAGAGATATAACTTATTTATCTTAGTAGTTTCCCTTAATTAATGAAACAGTGAAAGTAAACATTAACATCTTAATAAAGGCATTAGTTTTATTTGTATTGTGCAAAGTATGTTTGTAAAGTCTTTATGCATATTGTGAAAAGGGGAAAAACAAATCGTTGTATGAATGCTGTAATGCTTAAATAATTTTCCATTAAAACGTGTGAAGGTCATGTGACCATCAGAAAGACCCAGGGAAGAATGCAGCATCTAATTTCTCACAGGACGGGTTCTCTGTTCTCATGGTCTCCCAAGTTCGTTCTTCCGAAGTAACTTGGCAAGACCGGTCCCCACAAGAACACAAGTTCGTCCTCTGCGTTCTTGGAACTGAGAAGCAGCCAATGTCTCCTCTCCACCAATCAGCTGGTGTGTGGTGTGCGTTCTGGTGCACTATGGCTGCTGTCACTGGGGGTGGTTAAGGAGATTCACCCCCACCCCCGAAAAAAAACAAACATGTAAAGCACTTTGAATGTCCAGAAAAGCGCCATATAAATGTAGTGAATTATTATTATTATTATTATTATTACTACTAATACATCCCAATCAAATTCAGAAAAGTTAAAGTTATTAGTTACCATACATTATTAGTGACTAACTTATTTAAACTAATTAACTAGTAACTAATAGTTATTATATAAACACACATTTAACCTCCAATTATATAATATATAGGTGATGTCTATATGTACATGTTCAATGAAGTGTATTTGTGTGTTAAGTGTTTGTAAAGAGTATTCTATACATCATTGCAACTTCTCTGTGTTTCTTTGTTCTCTTAAAAAAAAAAGCAAGTTTTGAGAGGAAAAAAAAAGAAAAAAAAAAAGCTTGATTTCTCACCCAGCTTTAGCATGTCATCCGCCATAAGTGAAGCAAGGCGAGCGTCTCCCAGCATCACAGGACAGATGGGGTGAGCTGAGCCAGAGATGGTGAACCCTGCCTGGGTCATGTTGTTTCTGAACCTTTGGGAAAGAAGAAAAGACGCACAATAGAGCATTGTTCACAAGTCTGCCGAGAACTACCTTCATTAGCTTGCTCAACTCTAACAATCCTTTATTCTTAAAAGCATTCACACTTTCATACAGAAACCAGCAAATGTCAGCACTTCTTGTTTTGATTGCAAAACCGACTGCAGCATTGAAAAGCAAACTCTGTTAGTTTTAACCCTGCTTATCTACCATCTGCACAAGATAAAGCACAGTAACACTAAAGGGTGTAACCAAAGAGTGCACGGTCCTACCTCATGGTTTTAGCTGCCATGGACTGAGCGATTTCATTGGATGCCAGCAGCAGCTCCACAGCACGGGTGGCACAGCCCACCACTGGAGGCGGGAGGGAGTTCGAGAAGAGGTACGGACGAGACCGCTGTCTCAGAAGCTCAATTAAAGCCTTGGGTCCAACAGTGTAACCACCTTAGAGAGTAGTGAACAAATAAAAGCATTACATTTGCTTCAGCCTTATAAGGAATATTCCTCTTTCATTTGTGATTTTTCTCTGACATGGAGGTTTTGCAACAAACTTCTGTTTTCTGTCAAGTAAAGCTTGCATCACTTCGGCTCTGGTCTTGTATGCATTTTATTAAATGTGGAGCTTTTATGACATCTTAAAAAGCTTATTCATTTTTCTTCTCACTAATACTTTGATATTTGAAATCAAATAAAACTGCAACAATACAAAGAATTGCTCAAGTTAACCGACAGTAAAAGTCTATAGATATCTCCACACCTTTAGGTACATAAAGCTAATAGAATCATGACTATGTATAACTGTGTTTTAGACCATGTTTAATATCTATACAAACCAGCAGCTCCTCCCAGTGCTTTTCCCAGAGTGGAATTCACAATGTGCACCCTGTCCATCACTCCCAGCAGCTCATCAGTCCCTCTGCAGAAAGGCAATGCACAGATGTTCACTTGGTATACATTATAGTTTATCCTCACACAGTTAAATCAGTCTTACACAACAGTCAAACATCCAAAATTGCAATAATTGCAATACACCAATATTGAAACATCCTGTTTTTTTCTTAATTCTAAAATAAGACAAAAGGGCAATTTACTTTTTACACCACCAAACCGATGAAACGAATGACAAAAATGTGGATGGCAGAAACAATATTGCTGATAGGTGTAGATACTTTGTTTGGGTATTCCCTTTCAAAATACACCCCATAACATTTAGAGGGTAGATGGTCTTTATTGAATTTTAAATGCATTTGACCACATGAAAGCAATCCAATCTAATGCACTTTCGGCCAACTATGTCACTTTTTGTAAATAGTATTTACATGTTGTTGAAGATTCTGCAGAATTATGAATATAAATGGATTTTTACCTAGAATTCTCATGTTAAGCATGATTATTTAAATAATGTTAAAATTAAAACAACTGAACTGTTATCAAGCATTTCTTTTTTATTTCTCAGTCTACTCACCGGCCGCGAGCACCCATAAATCCTGTGGCATGACATTCATCAATGAAGACCATCGCTCCATACTGCTCAGCCAGATCACAGATACCCTGCAGAGGAGCCACATCACCGTCCATGGAGAACACGCCGTCTGTGACCACCAACTTCAGACGGGACGACTGTGGGGTAAAGAGAGAGAATCAAACCATTTAATCCTCTAAAACCTGCTAGCTGCTTTGAATCTGTACAATAATGAGAAATGGAATGATATGAAATATGTACAAACAACAAATTGGATAAAGTAAATCCATAAGCGACTACTATTTTGAAAATAGACACTGCCAGGTTGTATTTTCACTATAAGAATTATTTTAATAGAATGTATTTTTATTTAATGATATTAGAGAAAGTTTCATTCAAAGAATATTTTAAAGGAAACGTTTTAAAAGGCGTCTCCTGAGAGAATATTAGAACTATCACTAACTATATGCAACTAATTATATGACCTTTTAAAAGTATTGTTGTGACATGTAGGTTTTTTGCATATATTTTTTTTTATATAGGCATAGGTTTTATTAGAAACTTATGTTTGTAAATTATGTATTAAATATTTATTATCAATATTGTCATGAATAGCCAATGCTGCTGATATGGCATTAAAAATAATAATAAATACAATTAATAAATAAATGCATTCCGTTTTGCTGAACAGGTCTTCTGAGCTAGCAGTTTTATTCAATCTACAGCTTTAACATGCATTTTACTTGTTAAATAAAGTTAACTACATATCAAGCTGTACACAGTAGTTTTAGCTTCATTTGCATATCATCTTGCACACAAATCCCTTTAAGCTTGCAGTGAAACCTCTCTGATCTGCATGCAATCCAGTAACAAGTTTAATGATTAGTAAAATACAGTGTCAACACCAACCTGTGATTCTTTCAGCTTTTCTTCCAGGTCATTCAGGTCCATGTGCTTGTACCGGAACCTCTTGGCACGACACAATCGAATGCCATCAATAATGGAGGCATGATTCAGTTCATCAGACAAAACAGCATCATCAGGACCCAGCAGGACCTAAAGCAAAGAGCACCGATGTACTGTTAGCTGTGGCTCCATTCATGTCAGCATGTAATAATGACTGGTAAAGTCACCTCAAACAGACCAGCATTGGCATCAAAGCAGCTTGCATACAGAATACAGTCTTCTCTTTCATGGAACTGGGCTAGTTTCTCCTCCAAGTTCTTGTGGATGTTCTAGAAAACAGATGGATTCAGAAAACTTCTGAACATATTGCTATTGTTGTGTACAATCACAGTTTTTTTCCTTCACCTGAGTGCCGCAGATGAAGCGAACTGAACTGAGGCCAGCGCCATATTTCTGCAGAGCCTCTATTCCTGCTTTCACTACCTCGGGATGACTGGATAAACCCAAGTAGTTATTTGCACAGAAATTCAAAATGTCTGAAATAAAAACAGAAGAGTATGGGATCAGAAGATTAGACTTTTTAATTCTGCTCACGCTATAGATTCATGATGTGTTACCTAATTTAGTTTTTAAAGAGCAGTGATGCAGTTCACGTCATTTATTGTACAGTACAATACAAACAAAAAATAATTTACATTTTTTTAAAGACATGATATTATTTCATTTGGTAATATAAGAAGTTTAAGAACCCCAGAATAAATCTTTCAAATAATTATATTACATTATCTATAGGAGCATAAATGTGTTTAAATCCTTAATTGAATCTCAATATACGAGTGTGTGAAAATTTTAAATATATTGAAAAAATAAAACGTTAAATATTATGAAGCATGAATTCAAGGTCCAAGAAAATTACTTTACATTTATGTATCAATGTATACATATATTTATTGGTGTTAATATAATTTATGTATTTTATTTTACAAAATAATTTATGTACATTATGGTTGCATGATATTGGAAAAAAATCTAACATTGCTATTTTTTTTAATTCTGTGATATATATTGTGATAGGAATACAATTTCACTAGATGTGTTGAATAATTATTTGGAAAATTCATAATTTTAGATTAATTGGGATGATTCTGTAAGGAAGTGCATAAAATATAATAAATAATCTACAAGCATAGATAAATTCTGTTGAGAAAAAGATACAAATTAAATAAACAGCGTTTATTGTTTTCTAAAGAGTTGAACTGTATTCAGGTATACAGTAATTGAATAATCAAATGTAAATTGATACGGTGTAGTCTTCGCTTTATAAACAATTCAATAGAATGTATTGGTATTAATTTGTCAAAGTTAAAAACAGTACCAATTTCTTATGCCTGAATGCTTTTAAAACCCTGACAGTCACAGGCCTCAAAAAACACTTGCAAAATGATCAAATAAATCCAGACTCAGCATTGCATATGCTCTAATGTGACTATTGCGAATGTATTGATGCTGAAACAATATATTGTGCAGTCCAAATGAACAATAATTTAGTAAATACTTATATAAATGTTTTATAAGACTTTTACATAATGTATGAGAGAAGCTTTAGCATTCCGAGAACTTCTAAATAGCATTTTAATTACTTAAAAACTAACAATTTAGCCTTTCTGTTAAATGTTTGTGTCTATATTTGCTCCCTAAACAGGTTTGATCCTTTCTCATGCTGATACAAATAGTTTAATTTAATGATAAAACAACAAGCAACCTGTTAGCAGCAATATTGCACGCTTAATAGCTTTAATCCCTATAGGCTATGTATCTCCTACAATATACAACCTGAATCACAGCTATTTCTAGTATTAGCACTCAATTATGCATTGAGGTAAAGCTGGTTTTATATTAGCACACTCAAAGTTCCTCCTTAAAAATATAATTTCAGAAAAGTATTCTCTGCGAAATCTAAATAGTGGAATTATATCAGCAGCTAATGACTATCAAAGTACAACATGATGTTCACAGTCAAATACATAGTGCTAATGTTGTTTTCAAGTCATATTTACATATGATTTCAGACCGAATATTCAAAGTATCATGGTAAACAATATAGGGAGCAAGTCACAAGTTGTCACTGAACGAATGTGTGAATATAAAACCAACTTTACCTTAATGAATAGGTCATGTTTTAACACTATTGTTAAAGTTAGTACTATTGTTTGGTTCGTATTTGGCTATAGTTGACTCTAGCTGTCAGCACAGTGTTGCTCACCGCCTCTGCTGCCGTCCACGCAGATATGAGGACCCTGTTTGGAGGTGATGACCCGCTCCCCCTTCCATGTGCCCGCGGCGCGGATAGAGTCCAGCTCGGCCTCCAGCACGGACTGCACAGGCTGAGGAGCCGCAGCCGCGAACGCTCTTCTGCCAGCAACAGCAGCAGAGCAGGGCTGTAAAACACCCCTGAGGCGAGCACCGAAACCACATGCAGCCGTGCGAAGTGACATTTCTCACAGTAAGCGGTACCGTAAAAGTATTTAGACTAGAAAGTGAGGCTGACACGTATATAAGTAACTTACATAGGCGTTGACAAATCAGCCAATCAAAAGCGTGTACGTCATCGAGCGGCGCAGTCTGGCAGGGGCGTTCTGCCTTTTAAAGATACAGACGACCAAAAGATTGACACAACTCTAATATATGTTACATGTAATAGTATCCTTTACCAGCTTTCGCTTTCAAAATGAGTATTAGCAATGATAATTGTTTGAAAAAGGTTTAGGATGCGTTTAATCTCTTCAAACTTCTCTTTAATG
>LR812521.1:33212251-33407251 GCA_903798195.1 Danio kyathit | reverse complement strand
ATTCATCGTAAAAGAGCTGGAAAGTCTATTTTTGCTTTGCAATGACATTTTCTAGACAAATTGGGATAAATAAGGGAAATAAAGTACAAAGGGGCTTCATTTTGATGACATGATGTCATCTAAAAAGGAAAGTCATTTCATAAGAAGAGTAAAAGTTAATAAGAGCGTTCTGTAAATAAACAACAACAAAAATGACAATAAGGTCTGAACGCAAGGCCATCATGAAATGTGTCTAGGAAAGTATTTTCAAACACATTTGGTTGGTTATGCTTTAAGTGGACATAAGCATATGGTAAAGAATCAGATGTGTATCACTATATTGGATCTGTGCAGTTTATTGTAAATTGGCCACATCTTATACTGTAAAAAATGTGTAAACTACAGTAAAAAACCTGTAAAGCAGCAACAGTAAAAGACTATTTAAACCAAAATAGTAAATCACTGTATATTACACTGTATATTGTATATTAATACATTAAATCACCATAATTTAGGAAACAGTGTTACGGTGGAATAATAATCAGTGATAGGATCCAATTGCAAGTAAAAGAAAGTTTATTGACGCAGTCAAATAAACTATACTGGAATAGAACTGGAATAGAAAACTGGTGTGGGAGGACGGGAAACAGACAGGCAAAACGGGTTTGTCCATTACTCTGAGGATGAAAACCAGAAGAAAGACTTACAGTCGCCCCCAAAAAATGACAGAATTCTCTCCAACATTTAGAGACAAACTGAGGCCCCCTGTCAGAAACCACGTCTGACGGGAGGCCATGAATGCGAAAAACGTGATTAATGATTAATTAGCTTCCGCTGTCTCTCTGGCTGAAGGTAATTTGGGCAGAGGAATAAAGTGAGTAGCCTTCAAAAACCGGTCCACAACGGTCAAAACAGCCGTATTGCCACCAGATGGCGGGAGACCTGTGACAAAATCTAGCGAAATGTGCGACCAGGGTCTCGAAGGCACTGACAGAGGCTGAAGGAGCCCAGCGGGAGGACGATTAGAAGTCTTAGAAACTGCACAAACAGAACAGGCCAAAACAAACCCACGTATATCCCGTGCCATAGCTGGCCACCAGAATCGCTGTTTAACCAGAAATAAAGTACGACTCACCCCCGGATGACAAGCCACTTTGGAAGAGTGTCCCCATCGAATGACGTCAGACCGAATCTCCTCCGGCACAAACAAACGACCGGGTGGGCTTCCGGGCGGGGGCGTTACCCCTTCCAAGGCAGTGCGAACCTTGCTCTCGATCTCTCATGTCACAGCAGAAATACAAATCCTCTGAGGAACAATGGGCTCAAGAGACGTATTGCACTCGGAAAAATCGAAAAGACGGGATAACGCATTGGGTTTGATGTTTTTGGAACCCGGTCGATAAGAGATGGTAAAGTCGAAATGTCCGAAAAATAATGCCCACCGAGCCTCCCTGGAGCTAAGTCATTTGGCGGACTTGATGTATTCAAGGTTCTTATGATCGGTCCAAACGATAAAGGGAACCCCCGAACCCTCCAACCAATGACGCCACTCCTCCAAAGCGAGTTTGACAGCCAGCAACTCCCTATTACCAATGTCGTAATTACGTTCTCCGAGAGATAATCGGTGTGAAAAAACGCGCAAGGATGAATTCTGTCGTCCGAAGCTGCGCGCTGGGACAGGATAGCACCCACCCCCACCTCTGACGCGTCAACCTCCACCACAAACTGCCGGGATGGATCAGGAATCACCAGAATGGGGGCTGAAACAAAGCTGCCCTTTAGTTTTGTGAATGCTGCTTGTGCAGCACTCGACCACCTGAAGGGAGTCTTGGAGGAGGTTAAGGACGTCAGAGGTGCGGCGAGTTGGCTGAAATTGCGAATAAAACGCCGGTAAAAATTAGCAAAGCCCAGAAATCTCTGCAGGGCCTTGCGAGACTCCGGAATTGGCCAATCTACCACAGCCTTAATTTTCTCTGAATCCATGCGCACCCCCTCGACCGACACAATGTGTCCTAGAAAGGGAACGCACTGTGCATGGAACACGCATTTCTCCGCCTTGACAAAAAGCCCATTCTCTAGCAGCCGCTGAAGCACTCGTCTGACGTGTTGGACATGTTCCTGGAGAGAGCGGGAAAAAATCAGAATGTCATCCAGGTAGACATAAATAAACTGATCTATCATATCTCGCAACACATCATTAGCGAGTGCTTGGAAAACTGCGAGAGCGTTGGAAAGCCCAAAGGGAAGAACGCAATATTCAAAATGCCCCCTGGGGGTATTAAAAGCCGTTTTCCACTCATGGCCCTGCTTGATGCGAACCAAATGATAAGCGTTGCAGAGATCTAATTTAGTGAAACAAGATGCCCCTTGCAGGCGCTCGAACGCTGAAGACATCAACGGCAAGGGATACGTATTCTTCATCGTGATGTTGTTCAGCTCTCGATAATCTATGCAAGGTCGAAGAGAGCCATCCTTCTTTTTCACGAAAACCCCCCCGCCCCCGCCGGTGAGGAAGAAGGGCGGATGATCTTGGCCACTAGAGAATCAGAAATATATTTCTCCATGGCCTCCCTCTCAGGAATAGAAAGAGAGTATAACTTGCCTTTAGGCGGAGACGTCCCTGGCAGTAAGTCTATAGCACATTCATAGGGACGATGAGGAGGAAGAGAAGCAGCTCGAGACTTACTGAACACTCTCTTCAGGTCAAGGTACTCACTGGGCACGTTTGACAAGTCCATGCGCTCCTCCTGAAACACAGAACAAGACACAGCAGAACGAGCAGACAAAAGACAAGACTCGTGACATTTCTCACTCCACGAAAATATTGTGCTGAGACCCCAATTAATATGAGGTTTATGGAGAACCAACCAAGGATGACCTAAAACCACAGGTGTGTTAGAACAGTTCGTTAGAAAAAATGATATATGTTCAGCGTGATTTCCAGACGTAATAAGTTTTATGGGTCTAGTGGAGTGAGTGATAGTGGGAAAAGAAAGACCGCTAAGGGCGCGTACTGCAATGGGTTGAGAAAGAGCGATAACCGGAAGTTTAAAACTGAAAGCAAAACTTGAGTCAATGAAGTTCCCCTCTGCCCCGGAATCAATAAGGGCGTGGGTGTTTTGGGTTCCGGAACCCCATGATAATGTAACGGACAGTAAAGTAGCCACCACAGAGGGTTTCTCTTGATTGATTTCACCTATCAGTAACCTCTTACCTACTGATGGGTGTTGTCTTTTACCGGGCAAGAAGCCACCCGATGTCCCGCACCACCGCAGTACAGACGGAGTCCCTTGCTTCTCCGTCGGCGCTTCTCCTGCACGGACAGACGGGATCTGCCCACCTGCATTGGTTCCGGGTCAACGACCTCCACTTCTGCCGCCATCGCCAAAGCCGGAAAATTAGGAACTGGATCTGAATATCCTCTCTGTGTGCGGTTCGTTCTGCGAAGCAGTCTGGCTTCCACCCGAATTGCCAGATCGACCAGCTCGTCCAGTGTCTTAGGAAGATCTAGTGTATAAATCTCGTCCTGAAGACGATCCGACAACCCATGTAGAAACATGTCCCACTGCGCCTCCGTGTTCCAGCCACATAAAGCCGCCAAGGTTCGGAACTCGATTGAATAGTCGGCCACGCTCTGATTCCCCTGAAGGAGCTCAGCAAGGACTCGAGCGGCCTCTCTCCTAGAAGCGGCCTGATCGAAAATCTTTTTGAGAACAGTTCAAACGTGGAGCAGCAAGGCAGTTTTTGTTCCCAGGCTGTAGTCCCCCACAGAACCGCCTTTCCGGAGAGGAGTGTGATTACAAAAGCGACCTTAGACTGCTCTGTGGGGAACAATGATGGATGTAGAGTAATGTACAGGGAACACTTGGACAGGAAGGACCGACATAAGTGAGGTTCACCAGCATAACCGGTCGGTGGAGGAAGGCGAGGCCCAACGGGACGGCTAGCAAACACTGGAGCAGGCAACACTGCTGTTGAACTTGGGTGGTGAGCAAGGAAACCTGCCCGACCAAAGTCTGAATGGCCTGAGCGGTGGTAGCCAGTGCCTCATCCTGCTGGTCAATCCTGGCGTTGCTGAGTGTGACAAATTCGGAGATCTGCTGGGACACACTCGCTGGATCCATTGTAAGGTCAGTTCGTTTTGTTACGGTGGAATAATAATCAGTGATAGGATCCAATTGCAAGTAAAAGAAAGCTTATTGACACAGTCAAATAAACTATACTGGAATAGAACTGGAATAGAAAACTGGTGTGGGAGGACAGAAAACAAAATGGTCACTCCTCACAGTCCTGAGAGCAGACAGAAACACATTAACGATAACAACGAACTGACAACAGAACCTAGAAGTGTTGCCCAGACATAGACACGGAAATGAGTCTCAGCTGTCTAGCTAATCAAGCAGCTGAGTACCACAAAACACGTGATCAACCATAACAAAAACACGTGAACGACCAAAACAAAACAAACCCATGTGACCAAACAGACTCTGCGGATAGCGCACAAACCTGCAATCGTGACAAACAGTACATAACTTTATAACCTTAATATGTAAAAAATATTAATTGTTTGATTTGATTTGGTGAAATAAATGAAACAATAATACAGTAACTTCTCAAGCAAGTAGTTACCCTAAAATAAACAGAATAATTCTCTGTAAAAATACATTGCGTTGATGTGTATTATAAAAATTACAACATAAAATCTTTAATTCAAAAAATACTTCATTCTGTAAGTGCATTTTAAAAGGATCGTTCACCCAAAAATAAAAATTCCAAATCCACAAATCATCTTCAGAACACAAATGCATATATTCAGGATTTATTCAGAGATCCTCCCATAGACTGCTAGAGTTGTTATACCACACATTATTCTGTTAAATCCAAAATATCTTAATTTCTGTTCCAAAGATGAGTAATTAGTGACAGAATTTGGCACAACGGTTAGCAATGTCACCCATACCTGCCAACACTCCCGTTTTTCCCGGGAGTCTCCCATATTTCAGACCTGTCTCCCGTATTGTTCTGTCTCCCGGTAAACTCCCGGAATCCCCCCCATCCACCCACCGCTCCTCAGCATTTTGGTACAGTCCGGGCTGAAACCTGGTGCTTGTGCGCGTGCTCTTCAGTTCGCGCCAGTGTTGCCAACATAGCGACTTTTTAGACCCCCCTAGCAACAAATTTTCAAAAAAGCGACAAATCTAGCGACTTTTTTGTGTGTTACTGGAGATTTTTATAGACTGTTGTTTGTCCATTACTGTACCGTCCCTACTCTTCTCAACGAGCTGCGAGTAATGCCGCCGGCCCCTCCCCCGCCTCAGAGCACTGACAGGCGGCCCAGTCCTCGTACAGCAGCCTCTCCCACCTGCAGCCTGACAGCAGATCACCCCTCTGCATACCGACGGCAAATGATTTAGCACCGGGAGTGTGAAGGTATTTCCCTTGTACAGTCAAACATCTGCTTCTCCTTTATTTTAACGATTTAATTTGACCGTTTATTGTTCACAATCAGAGATGTTTTAAGTGAGAGTTTCAGAACTTATATATATTTACGAGTATATTACGTCTGAGAGATTACTGCAAATTCACTACTCATCTATAATGATATACTGTATTCAAACAGCAATAAATGTAGTTAAATTGACAAGCTTACATAAAGCGAATATAATACCCCATTTATTTACCATAGGCTGTTAAACAAACAGAAATGGTAGAACGTGATGACGTCAGTAATATGCAAATTAGCGTATGACCCCCCAATCTCTCGGAATTTACGAACCAAATGTTGGCAGGTATGCTGTCACCTCACAGCAAAAGGTCGTTGGTTCAAGTCCCGGCTGGGCCAGTTGGCATTTCTGTGTGGAGTTTGCATGTTCTCCCTGTGTTTGTGTGGATTTCCTCCGGGTGCTCCGGTTTCCCCCACAGTCTAAAGGCATGCAGTATAGATGAATTGGGTAAGCTAAATTGACCGTAGTGTATGTGTGTAAATGAGTGTGTATGGATGTTTCCCAGTGATGGGTTGAAGCTGGAAGGGCATCCACTGCGTAAGGCATATGCTGGATAAAGTGGCGGTTCATTCCGCTGTGACGACCCCAGATTAATAAAGGGACTAAGATGAAAAGAAAATGAATGAATGAATGAATGAATGAATGAAAATTGACCGTAGTGTATGAATGTGTGTGTGAATGCGAGAGTGACTGGGTGTTTCCCAGTACACGATTGCGGCTAGAAGAACTAAGCCGAAAGGAATTTTCTGTACTTGAACACCTTGAAAGTTTTTTGCTTTCAATTTTAAATAACCAAAAGTACCATTTATTTTATTTGTATCTTCATTTTAGGGTATTTCTGTTATTTTATTATTGTTTTTGTTTTATTAATGACACTTTACTGATGTAAAACTTGATATTTGTTAGGTTAGAAATCTACACGTGTAATAACATAAGTCAAAAGCAATGCGAATTTGGATTTACTAATTTTTTTTAAGGTAAATGGTTGCAAACAATGTGAATGGGCTGAATTTAAACAAGCAAATTAAATTTAGTAATGTTCAACTTCATTTGTTTATTTGAATTCAGCCCACAAAAATAGTTTGCAACCATTTACCTTAAAAAAAGTAGTGAATCCAATTGATCATTTTGTTTTCAGTGAGTATAAAATATTGTATAGCATTGAGCCCTGAAATTTCCCAGTGTTGGGTTGCAGCTGGAAGGGCATCCACTCTGTAAAACATATGCTAGATAAGTTGGCGGTTCATTCTGCTGTGACGACCCCTGATTAATAAAGGGACTAAGCAGAAAAGAAAATGAATGAATGAGCCCTGAGAAAAAACAAAAAACAACAACATTGCAATAAGAATTATTTACAATATGACAAGATATTAAGGTTTCAACGTTGATTTAACAAGAGACAGAATTAAATGAACAGAATTTTTATAATCTACCTGCATAAACACATGACCACCACCACAATACACAACGTACTGCAATAACCAACACAGACTGAATCTAGGTCATTCTTTTCTCAGACATAAATGGAAGGGCAACAAGATCTGAACCTGTGGAACAAATCAATAGGTGGTATAGAGTGACTCCACCACTTTGGGTTTGGTATTTTAGTCTCACGAGCTAAATCTGACAAAACTCTAGCTAAAAATATCCAAGGCGTGTTGTTTCAGTAAAAAGAATTAATGATGAAAGATATAAATGGTTTTTGAATCATTCTAGAATTGCAAAATGCTCAATGTTTAAATGAAATGTATTTTATTCTATTTATTTATATGATGGGCGACTTGGTGGCTCAGTGGTTAGCACTGTCGGCTCACAGCAAGAAGGTCGCTGATTTGAGTCATGGCTGGGCAGTTGGCATTTGAGTGTGAAGTTTGCTTGTTCTCCCCATTGTGGTGAGGGTTTCCTCCGGGTGCTCCTGTTTCCCCCCACAGTTCAAAGACATGCGGTACAGGTGAACTGAATAAGCTAAATTGTCCGTAGTGTATGTGTGTGAATGAGTGTGTATGGATGGTTCCCAGTGATAGGTTGCAGCTGGAAGGGCATCCGCTGCGTAAGGCATATGCTGGATAAGTTGGCAGTTTATTCCGCTGTGGCGACCCCAGATTAATAAAGGGACTAAGCTGAAGAAAAATGTAATGAATGAATGAATATATTTATATGAAATCAAAAGATACCTATATGTTTATTTATATAAAATATATGCTTGATGATGTCACTTAATAATAGAGTACTTTAAAACAAAACACCAAAAATGCATAAATGTCACTGTAATATTGACGCATATTTCTGTTATATAGTTTTATATTTGACATTACTTCCTATATTGTTGTTTGTGTCTGTCTTAATACTGCTGATTTATCATCTGTACTGACTGAAAGGCAAAGTTCATGCAGAAAAATGAATGAAAATTCTGTCATCGTTAATCACCCACCTGCCAGTCCAAACCAAATTACTTTCAAAGTGTTTATATTCTGTATTCATTCTTTAAATGTTCCAGTTATACAGGAAAAAAATAAAGTAATGCTCATTTTTAACCAGAATAATTTCATGTTATCTTTCTATTAAATGGGGAAATGCATACAAAAGTATTTCAAAATAACCGTCTTGGCAAACATCTGATTATGTGTATCGTTATATTGGATCTACGCATTCTCTTAAAGTGATCACATCCCAATTTATCAAGTGTGCTGACATCATCTTTATTTTAGATCTTTTATCTCTTTTTATGTTATAAATTGTAGCAAATATTTAATGTTTTAAGAGTATCTAGGGGCGTCACAGTGGCACAGTGGGTAGCGATGTTGCCTCACAGCAAGAAGGTCGCTGGTTCGAGCCTCAGCTGGGTCAGCTGGCATTTCTGTGTGGAGTTTGCATGTTCTCCTTGCGTTCGCGTGGGTTTCCTCCGTGTTCTCCGGTTTTCCCCCACAGTCCAAAGACATGCGGTACAGGTGAATTGGGTAGGCTAAATTGTCCGTAGTGTATGAGTGTGAATGAGTGTGTATGGATGTTTCCCAGAGATGGGTTGCGGCTGGAAGGGCATCAGCTGCATAAAACACGTCCTGGGTAAGTTGGCGGTTCATTCCGCTGTGGTAACCCCGGATTAATAAAGGGACTAAGCCGAAAAGAAAATGAATGAATGAATGACTCTAACATAAAGATTATTATTGGTTATTGTTTGTATGTATACATATATTTGTGGAACTCTAGGCTACAGACTCATTTACTTTGCTGACATCTCTGTTTCGAATATATCACACTCAAGTGATCAGCTTTTTTTCTGTCTTTGTTTTTGATCTGTCGCTTTTTTTATTCTTGTAAAACAAAACTAACACCCCCCTCCCCCCACAGGCTTTTCCCTTCTGGACTAGGAGTCAAAAGTAATTTATACTGACTGACAGCTCCTGACAAACAGAATGAGGGGGAGGCATTGGTGGAGGTGAAATGATGAAGCATCGAAGTTGTTGTGATTTGGAAATCTATGAGAGAGAAATAAAAGTGAACGCAATTCTGATTGAAAGCACTGTTGTGAACCAAATCTATTGAAAATAATTTAGAGTTAACTAATTTAAATTAAAATAATGGGCGACATGGTGGCTCAGTGGTTAGCACTGTCGCCTTACAGCAAGAAGGTCGCTGGTTCGAGTCCTGGCTGGGTCAGTTGGCGTTTCTGTGTGGAGTTTGCATGTTCTCCCCGTGTTGGAGTGGGGTGCTCCAATTTCCCCCACAAACCAAAGACATGCGCTAGAGGTGAATTGAATAAGCTAAATGGCTGTAGTGTGTGTGAATGCGAGAGTGTATAGGGGTTTCCCAGTACTGGATTGCGGCTGGAAGGGCATCCGCTGTATAAAACATATGCTGGATAAGTTGGCAGTTCATTCCACTGTGGCGACCCCTTACAAATAAAGGGACTAAGTCGAAGGAGAATGAATGAATGAATTTAAATTAATGAACTCAATGTAGTCACCACATTAATGTAGTTGATTGTCAAATAAATGAATAATAATAAAAAATAAAAAATTAAATAATTAGAGGCAAAAAAGATTTAAAAAGACACTTTTTTTGTAGACATTTTTCATAAACTGAAATATATGATAAAAATAAAATCTGATAAATATAAACTACTTGCATGAAATCTACTAATGTGGCCTGAAATAAAATTTGACAGTCTGCTAAAATTACTCATACTGAATTGAAAAAAAGAAAAAACTTATACAAAAAATTACAAATATACAGAGAATATAAAATATATAACAAAAAAAATTATTTTACTGAGATAAAATATTCATAAATTATCTATAAATAATAAAAATAACTTAAATGTACCCTAATGTACTCATCTGAGACTGCTTTATTTGAATTATATATAAACGTTGTAGTTTATCTGAAATAAATTTTGTTTTGATGTACTCACCATAATGTTGTTCCAGACCAAAAGTACACGACTTTCTGTTTCTGTCTGAAACACAGAATGAGATGTTTAGCATAATGTTCTTGTAAAGTCACAGGCAAGCAAAATATTAACCCATAATATTTCATTTGACTTGTATAAGCTATATTTCTAGTCATTAACATCAATTCTGACACAACATGGTTACTATTTCGGGGCTTTCTTTTTGCACATCATTCCCTCATAGCAAACTAACGGGAAAAGGGGCGTGGTTAAGAATATTGTTAATTAAGCCATTAAACTGATGTCAACAAAGAAGGACCATCACCACTACAAACATTACAAACACTGAAGCAAATGGTAAAACATTGATTGAAGATTTGTTTCAGTGAGTTATTGTGCATGCATTAAATGTTCAACTAAATAATAACAATGTGCACTAGCAAAATAAACTAAATTTTGACTTCACAAACGGAGAAAAAGACTCATTTGATTTACTAATTTGTTTTTAAGGTAAGGGTTGCAAGCAATGTTTATGAGCTGAATTTAAACAAACAAATTTAGTTGAACATTACATAATTTGTTTGTTTAAATTCAGCCCATATAAATTGTTTGCAACCCTTACATAAGAAACAAATGAGTAAATTCAGTGAATCATTTTTTTTTTTTCACTTTAAATGTTGCTAGTAAATTTCACAAGCAAGTACAGACACTGCATTTAACACACTGAAATAAACATGAAATTTTAGTCGAATTAGTATTTTCCTGCACACCAATAGTTTTTCTTTTCTTCATAATCACCAATAATTGTCTTATTTATAACTTCACAACTGCCAATTAAAGCTCTTCCACAGCAAATCGCAGACCTATAATATTCAGATTCTAGAAGAGATGAACCAAGACAGATAAACATGAAGCAAATGGGTACATGGGTTTATCCAAGGCCACTTGCCTCCATTTAGAAGAGGAATGGCATGATCAGTCCGGAGCGAGAGAGAGAGAGAGAGAGAGCGAGAGAAAGAAGGAGATAGAGAGAGAGAGAGAGAGAGAGAGAGAGAGAGAGAGAGAGAGAGAGAGAGAGAAAGAGAGAGAGAGAGAGTGTATCTGATTCTGAAATGATTAAAGATAAGTTTCCCCCGGCCTGAACGCTCATTGCCCCTTATTTCTCCCACAAGACCTCTGGACTCATCCGTTCCTTCCCTGTGGTGCTGCTTGTCTCTGCTGCACCACAGCAATAATTCAAAAACACAGAGCTGGAGAGAAGACCCGGAGAATGACTTTGAGTATGAAGATGCTGTGTAGGAGAAAAAAAAATGGAGAAAAGCAGGTAAACAATCAAAGTCATGGCTACAGTTTACAGAGAACACTTTCAATGCTTTAAATTAAACGAATTTAACTCTTAAATTGCTTGCTTGAAATTGCTTGTGAATTTCACAATCAGCTACAAAAGGAATAACACATTTGAATTAAATGTCACATTCTGAGGTAGACAAACTTAAAAAGCGTTTTCTCATGAAGCGTACTCCCAAAATCATTTTGACAATGTGATTAAAAGCGGGTAGACTGTGGATGGCGTGAGATGATTCCCCATGGCCAGACTCGGGCTTGGTTTTTTTTTTCCACACTCGCCACTGCCGTTGGCTGTGGCCTGTTTTCTGAAACATCAGCTCTACAGATCAGCCCGTTTTCAATGAGTCAGAAATATTTAAAAGAAATCAGAGCTCACGAAGCCACCGGCAACCAAAACACTTCGTGAAAACATTATCATATATGCAAATAATTCTCTCATTCTCCCTCTGTTCCTGTTGTCTTTAGTTGACCTCATTTATTTTCTTTTCTTGTTCCAGCTCTCATGAATCTCACCAAAACTGTTGTTATTATGACCTTTTACAAATTATGACAGTATTTTCATGACAGTTAAGCACATTCAAACTCCGCCTCCCAAAATTTCAATTTCAAACCATGGTTATTGGAAATATTTAACTACTTTATTTCTGCATTGTTCACCGTACATTTCACTGTTCATATCACGTCAGCAAGAGGCACTATAAGGGATATACAGTAGCCTCGTTGTTTATCCAGTTTTCCCTAGTTTATTAAAGGTCCCTTGAAGTGCTTTGAAACATGAATTTTTATTCAATGTTTGATGTAATCTCAACTGAAACACGAAGAGAGGGTGGGACATAGTGTAGCTCCTTCTCTTTAAAAAAAAACAGCCAATAGCATTTTGTTTTATCACCACTCTGAAGTGGTTGAGCATCAAATGAAAAGTAAATGAGAAGCGTCTGGAAGAAAGTGGGGCAGATACTAGAGAACATTTGATTGGTTATGATTTGATGAGAAACTGAAGTATAAGGTGACGTCAATAAAACCATTGATTTAAGCGGAAGTGACAAACGACAAGCTCGACATGTTTATATCGGTTTTATATCTTCTAAATGCGAATTTTGTCATTGTTTTGGAGCACACTAGCTAATAGATCTCTTAAAAATGAACAATACTGATGCTAATATCTAAAAATCTTTATTTTAATTTTACAGAACCTTTACCAGCTGAGTGGCTTGAAAATGTGCTTGTGAATACATTTTTGTGAAGTGAATTTGATATTGGGTCCAACTTTATATTGGGTGGCCTTAACTAATTTGTACTTAGACTGAAATTAATAATTTTTTACAATGTACTTATTGTGTAAATACATGTTTTAACATTGTACTTCTGATTTATTAAATACCTGCATGTAATTACATCTGTAATTACATTTGTAGTTACACTGTTGATATACATACCACCAAACCTTTCCATAACCATATCGCTCAAAAGCAACAGAAGTGTTCTGCAATACATGAACACAGTAGGTACATTGTATTTATTTTTTGATGCAAGTACATAGTAGTTAAATTCACCTAATAGTGAGACCTGATGTTGTGTTGACCACTTTTAGAGTTAAATGTCTGCTAAACACTTTGCTCAATTTAACGTGACTGTGGAAAAAAAGGTTATTTTTGATTCTTGTACAGTACATATACAGTAAACAAAGTTCAGAAATCAAATGTTTGATGAACGGTGGTTTAAAAGGGATAGTTCACCCTAAAATGATTCACCCTTAAGTGGTTCCAAACCTTTATGAGTTTCTTCATTCTGTTGAACGCAAAATACGATATTTTGAAAAAAGTGGAAAACCAATATCCATTGACATCCATAGTAGGAAAAACAAATACTATGGAAGTCAATGGTTACAGCTGGCTTCAAAATATCCTCTTTTGGGGGTAATTAATAAAACTCAAACATGTTTGTAACAAGTGAACGTGAGTAAATGTCCCATTAAATCATCAAACTTTACTTGTCTTATCTTGACCACATGCCTAAATTCAATAAGCTGCTCCCATGTGATTGCCTGATTAGACATTTGTCAACAAGCAGTTGAAGAAGTAACCAGTAAGTGTATACATATTTCAAGAGTTCCCACTTAGCTGATGATTGATAATAAAGCGTGTTTGGCATGCTGTCTCAGGAGAGAGCCCTGAGCTCCGAGGATCCTTGAGCCCGGGGCGTTTTATCGGGAGACAGTGGAGTCTGAGCTCAGGGAGGACTCGAGAGCTCCCCTGAATTCGTTCGTTCTGCCTATTCGTTGATTATTAGGGGTTCCCACGATGGAATGAACCGCCAACTATACAGCATATGTTTATGCAATGAATGCCCAGTACTAAAAACACTAATAAAATGTGCCAATTTGGTTTATTCAATTTACTTATACTGCATGTCTTTGGACTGTGGGAGGAAATTGGAGCACCCGGGGGAAACCAACGCGAGCATGGGAGAACATGTAAACTCCAGAAATGCCAACTGACCCAGCCAGGACTTGAACCGGTGACCTTCTTGCTGTGAGGCAACAGTGCTAACCACTGAGCCACCATGCCACCCTGTCCTTGATTAATCTAAGAAAGAAGGAGGAGTAGGGGTAGATTCTTCAAGGCGAAGGTAAGGAAATCTGTTTTTTTATATACGTTTGGATTCGTCTGATTGGTAAATCATATGATAGGTAATGTGGGACCGGCATAAGCATGTGATCCTCTTGAAATTAGTTTATAAATAAACTTCACTTAATCACAAATTACTAATTTTTTTTTAGCTTTAGCCCATTTTTTCCTACACTCAAGGACTGTGGTTCTCAACCACTGGGCCACGGACAGGTACAATTGGTACCGAGCCACATAAGAAATCATTAATTATTTCCATTATATTTATTATTTGATTCTGAATGATCTTTTATTTTAAAAAATCTTTTATTTTGAAAAATGACCATATTCTTTCGCTTACATCTCGGTCACTTGAGCGCCCAAATTGAACTCACAAGCAGTAAAAAAGAGTAAGAAACAGACATCTTTGGAAAGTTTCTTTGCTGAGGGGAAAAGGCCCAGTGAAGGACCCGCGGAGTGCCAAGGAATGGATCCGCAACCCATTTGTCAACAAATCAGGTGAATCCACCATGTCTGTGCAAGATGATCAACTGCTGGAGATCACAAATGACGGCGACCTTTTAGGGAGCCGTTTGCATATCGTGTCTTTTCTAAAGTTCGCGCATGCTTTTTATTTCCAATGGAGGTGCGTGGCTTGTGTGACGCACACAGTTGAATGAATGCACCCCAAGTCACGTGACAAGAAATGACCGATCAGCTTCAGCTTGTATTGAATATACAAATATCGGTAGACTAATTATCTCAGACAAACACAGAACACCCAAACACTGCAGTGCTTGGTCATTTTCTCCATAAACAAAACTTGAATCAGAGTTTCAGTAATGTTTTGTCAGCTTGTCATCCTCTGAGAAAACAGTTGATGGTCAACTAGCAAACTACGAACCACTGCCCTGTGGTAAAATTGTCAAGTGTTGACCAGTCCACGGTGATAAAAAGGTTGGGGATGTCAGACTTCTGTGTTTGTATCATGTGACTTTCCCCATGTGCTCCTTCGTTCTGTTTTCCCGCCACTAGTTAGTTTCATAAGTTTCTCCTGTGTTCCTCCCCTGTGAGTTATCAGTGTCGTCATGTCCTGTGTATTTATACTCCTGTGTGTTGTTCAGTCCTTCGTCCGTTATTGTACTGTCTACACCCCATGTCGTTCCTGAGTCTCCTGTGTTTCCAGTGTCCGTTAAGTGAGTGTTTGTAAATAAATCTACATGTTTGATAACTCATACGATCCTGTGCCTTTGTGAGAGAGAGAGAGCCAGTCCTGACAGGGGACCACTGCTCTAAGAAATTCTGGGTTATTTAAACCCAAATTGGGTAAAATATGGACTAACCCAAACATTGGTTTAAATTTGGTCCTACTAATTTAATTGAAAAAATTAACACAGGTGTTAGATTAGTCGATATTACACCAAGAATTGCTTTGAAATAGCCCTCATTTTTTAGAGTGTAAACTATTGACTCTTTTGTGAGTCCATATTTCTTGTTCCTTCCTCTCCGAGATCCTTCCATTGCGTTAATCCCCTGCTGCTTCCTGCCCATCATCTCAGCCAAACCCCAAAAGAGCGCTGTACGCTTGCCACACACACACACAGATCTGTGCCCTGCTGTCTCAGTAAACACTGCTGCAGTCATCTGTTGAACCATAAGATTTGGTTTTCAGTTTGGGAGAGATGGAAAGAGAGAGACGCAATAAATAACAGGCGCACTAAAAAAAAAAAGAGAGAGAGCAGATAGCAGGTTGTGGAGACAGTGAGAGCAGGTATAAACATATGGCTGGAACAGACAGAGACAGGGGGAAACGACAGGAATATTTTTGAACAGTGAGAACAAAACATGGGACAAAGGAGGGAGAAGGTGTCAATGACAGAGAGGAAAAGAGAGAGGGGGGCGAGCCAGCAAACGAGATACGCTCATTCGCTCACGAGACAAACTGAGTGAGAGAGAGAGAGAGAGAGGGAGAGGGAGAGGGAGGGAGAAAGAGAGAAGGAGCGCAAGCAACTATCATTCGTTCCTGACTCCACACGGGAACACACCATCCCTGGAACACGGCTGGGAACGGAGGAACGGGAAATGCACTGGGACGAAAAAAACTGAGGAGAATAAAGATTACCTGCCATCTGTTGGTCTTCCTCACTCATCTGTCATCATCCACTGTCACTTTTGCTCTTTTTTCTGAGGAGAACTTCTTCAGAGCCTCCAGTGAAAACACATACATATAGCGATATATCTATAACAATCCTATACATATATCAATATACAGTATGCCTGTTTTCATAAACAGCGTATGGGTAAGCCGATGGATTCAGATTCTACGCTTCAGAAGCATTTCCACGGTTGTAGGAAGCTGATCTGTTGCATTCTGAGACGTGTGCATCTGCAACCGTGCTTCCACATGGAGAAAGACAGGCACAGAGCTTAGATCAGGTGCTTTAGGAGCTGGATTAGGTGTGCTGTTGTGTCTTTTAACGTCTGAGTGTGTGTGTGTGTGAGTGGTTGTGCTTTTGTGGGGGGTTTCTAACTGGAGAAAATGTGGAGCCGTAGTGCTGAGATCCTCTTTTTTTCTTTGTGTGCATGTGTGTGTGTGGTAGATTTAGAAGACAGCAAAGCAAGGAGTTGAAACTGCAGCAAAATGCCAGAAAACAAAAACAACAACAAGAACCCCCAACTCCTCCCCCCAAAAAGCCCAAACAAGAGGAAAATGTGTTGATGCTTTGTAGCTTTGGAGACTTGTTACTTACTGGTGATTGAGTAGAAACTTTGCTTGAATAAACAGAAAGCAGACCAAATGCTGTAGAGAGCATCTAGCTCAGATTATTTCAATTTAGAGATTGAAATTACAGATGCTCGTGTCTTCTATCTGAGATGTTTCTCCTTGAGTTTGAGTTGGAAATGGCGGACTTTGGTGTCTTCTGTCTCAGATGTTTTTTAGAGGAATAAACAAAATGGATGAGTCTGAAATCACAGACTATGATGTCTTTTTGGTGTCCCAGATGTTTCGCCTGACTTTTAAAAGAGAAATAAACAGAAAGTAGAAGAATTAATGGAGAAAGTGAATATTGCAGCTCAGATCATTTTGATTTTTAATGTGAAATGAGTCTGAAATGGCAGACATTTTGTATCTGTTGTCATTTGTTAATACCTAAAATGTTTTTGGGAGATACCGAAACATTTAATTTGGATATCTATCTTGAATAATTTTGATTTGGATGAGAAATTAGTTCAAGTTCATATTGAAATTGCTCACTTTGGTGTCTTTGGTCACATACATTTTTGTTCTTCTGTGTCAATGAAAAGCGAATTAAAATATGAATAGCGTAGCGTATATGTTTTTTAATTTAGATGATAAATGAGTTTGAGCTTGTATTGAAATGACAGACTTTGTGTGTTTGGTCTCAGAGATGTTTCTCCTAAAGTTTCTTTGAAGAAATTAAGAAAGAAGAATAATGTGCCTAGTATATAGCTCAGATGGTTCCAAATTTTAGTTAAAATTTAAATATTCTGTGTGTTTTTCCTCAGACATTTCTCTTAAAATGTATTTGGAGGAATAATCAGGAAACTCATTTTTTTGCATAGTGTAGCTCAAATCATTTTGATATGGTCAACAAATTAGTGTGAAATTATATTGAAATTTCAGATTTTGCTATTTAAGATCTTCTCATTATTTGTTTATTTATAGAAACACGCATAGATCTTACTAATAACATACACAGCATATTACAGCACAAGCTTTTTCATTTTGAAATGTTATACTTTGATGTCTTACTCGAATCAGAGCACAGTTTGAGACTGTGTTGAGATCTCTATCTCAACTCTCCTGAAGCGTCTCAGCAGCAGACGCTCTCCTTTTAATAGAGATTGTGGTCTAGGAGAGAGAATGGAGATGTTAAAGAGATCTCATTTGTGATTACTCTTTCCTGCGGGGACTGCAAGTGTGTTTGTGAGCGAGCGAGCGAGGAGTAGAGAGTGTGTGTGAACAAGACAGAATATCTGATCAAAAGTGCCCAATGTGAGATACAGCGGCATGCTCACACACAGAATAGAGTTCAGCAGATCAGCTCAACCATAGTAAATAAGAATTAGTGTTTTGGCTATTAATCAAGAGCAATCTACTGAAAAACAATATGTGATATTGTACATTATGAGATTTAAAAGGCATAGTTCATCCAAAACAGAAGATTTGGATATCATTTACTCACCTATTCGCTTGTTCCAAACCTGTTTGAGTTTTTTCCGTCTATTGAACTCAAATGAAGATCTTTTAAAGGACGCTGGAAACTGGTAACCATTGGCTTTCAGAAAATATCTTTGCATTCAACAAGAATCTCAAACAGATTTGGAACAAATAAAATGTAATTAGTAAAAACATTTTTTGGGTGAACTATCCCTTTATGGGTTAAACATTTATATACATATATTTAGTAACACTTTATTTTGATGGTCCATTTGAGTATAAGTAGACTGTCTGCTTAATATTTGTTGATATTTCTCCTTCAATAGACATTTAACTGACTATAAGAAACTTTGCAAGTGCATGTCAACTTACACTAACTCTAACCCCAACCTACCAGTCTACTTATAATCTAATGAGAATTAGTTGGCATGTACTGTAGATACAGTGTAACTTAAATTCATCAAACGGACCATCAAAATAAAGTGTCACAATATATTTTTTAAATGTGTCCACATACATTGCAAACATTTATATAAAAATGACTACATTTGATTAAAAAAATATACATAAATTAGCTGAAATAATGCAAATTCCAATAATCTTTAATCGCATTTTTTTAAATCATGACCTAAAACTAGATTGTATGACGGCATGTTTGGTGTTTTGTCACAGGGGACCGAACTGAGCAGAAGGAAGACACCTTGATTGTGGAAAAACAACAAAATCATCTTGAGGACTGAAGAACAACAGATATTCCTCCGAGAGAACTGAACAGTGCTAAAAGCTGAGAATGACTTGTGGAATACCTTCAAACTGTAGCGCGAGGCATCTCTTCCTCTCTGGCGTCACACAATGTTCAGTGGGGCAAAGATTACGGATAAGGCTTGAGTCTAACGGCGTGATTCCTTTAGGCTTCTGAGTTGGAATTACACCAAGTGCTGTTATTTTTTTTTTCTTGGGCCACGAAACAGTTTGTCTTGGGGTGAGATCCTCAAATCTGGAGTCTCTCCAAAGGGGAGGAATCTTGCTCGCTCTCGCTCTCTCCCTGTAGTGATGACAACAGCGAGCGTGTTGTGTGCTGAAGTGCTCTCCGTCTTGCTCCCTGATGAGGGCTGCTTTTCCTGTATCAGCTCGCCGGACAACAAGTCAGCATTAAACCTGCTCTAAACTTGGAGACAGAACACCTCAGCAAATTTGGTTCAATTTAACTAAACACCACTGGTTTTAACTGTCCCCTGTGGCGCTGTTGCATCCTGGGATACACATTGTGGGATTACTCGAAGAGGATCATGGCATCCTCACACCTGTTTTTCAATGTGTTGACTGCAGTTTTGCTGTTGAGCTATGTTTCCAATGGTCAAAAATCCAACACTGCCAGCACAGGTGTGCAAGCCACCAACCGGACGGCTGCTCCATCTGGCGCCCCCGAGGTCACGCTTGCAACCCCGGGATCAGAACCGGAAGAAATTCCAGCAGCCGGAAGCCGTTGCTGGGGTTACTATGATGTGATGGGCCAATGGGATCCTCCGTTTAACTGTAATGCAGGAATCTACCTGTTCTGTTGCGGCTCCTGCTACTATCGATTTTGCTGCCAGTTTAAGGTCCACAGTCTGGATCAGACATCTTGTTCTAACTACGACACTCCGGTGTGGGCCAACACAGGCAAGCCAGCGGCTCCGGTGACTGATGTCCAGGAGGAACCAGATCGAGATCGCACTCACATGATCGTCTATATAATATGTGGAGTGGTGGCCATCATGGTGCTGGTCGGGATCTTCACAAAACTGGGCCTGGAAAAAAGCCAAGGAGGACAGACGGACATGACCAACTCCAGGTGAGTGGGTGAGAGGATGACTTCACTGCTCAGAGGTTGCTTGATTTGCGTGTATTTCTCAACATTGCAACAGAAGTTGCTTGTTAAATTAGGAGAAATTTAAATCAGACAACTGTTGCAGTAAAAGTTCTGAGCTATACTGTAAATTATGATCTTTGTACCAAACCATCGTTGTGATCATACAGCAGTCTTGCATCTTGGTTTTTTTTGTGCAGAGTTTGAGGTCTCTGAAAGTGTTTTATCAGATAAATCTAAGAACAAGGATTTAAGCAAATTCTCTAACTGATTGCATGTAATCTAATTGTAAACAAGATCTGCAAAACCACAGGAGAAACTTATTGAGTTAATTTAAAGCTTTTTTAAAACAGCTTGAAGACTATTTTTCATTGCAACATTAGTCTGAAGATTTTTTACATTGTATTTTTAATCCTGAAAAACCATAAAGCCAGCACAAGAACTTAAGTGTTTGTTTAATTTTTTTGGTTGGCAGGTTTGGTTTCTTTAAACCAGGTTTTGCAGGTTTGGTTTCATCTGTTGTGCATCAAACAAAGACAGATCTCTCTCTGATCTAAAAATGGTCAAAGACAGGATGCAATATCACAAGATGTGATCCTTAAAAGAACACAAAGCAAAACACACAAGATTTTTGTCATTATATTCTTAATATTGGCGTCTGAAATCTATTCTGAATAAAGTGCTGCTGGGAACTAACGAAGAACTGCAGTAAGAGCCAAACAAGCAAGACTATTAGTTGTTATGATCAGTGGTTTGGTTTGTCTGTAATCCCGGACGAGCCCCCACTTTGTTACAACCACCTTTTGTCAAAAATGTGGCACTAGGATGATATTCCTTGGTAGATTAAATAGACCTACCAAATACCAAATAATCACTAAATTTTAGCATGCCAATATAAACTTTGAGTAATTGTTTTAATTATTTGTATTTTTGGGAATGCTTTGATGATGGCAATGTTTGTATAAAACCTTATAAGGTTGAGCACTAATGAAGAACTGCAGTGAGAGTTAAACATCCAAGACTATTAGTTGTTATGATCAGTGGTTTGTTTGTCTGTAATCCCGGACGAGCCCCCACTTTGTTACAACCACCTTTTGTCAAAAATGTGGCACTAGGTTGATATTCCTTGGTAGAGTAAATGGACCTAAAGTACCAAAGAATAACTCAATGTTAGCATGCCAATATAAACTTTAAGTAATTTTTTTAAATTAATTGTTTTTTTGGGAATGCTTTGATGATGGCAAAGTTTGTATAAAACCTTATGAGGTTGAGCCCTAATGAAGAACTGCAGTGAGAGCTAAACATCCGAGACTAGTAGTTGTTATGATCAGTGGTTTGGTTTATCTGTAATCCCGGACGAGCCCCCACTTTGATCTTTTATCAAAATGTGGCACTAGGTTGATATTCCTTGGTAGATTAAATGGACCAACATGGCCAAATAATCACTCAATGTTAGTATCCCAATTTAAAATTATAGGTAATCTTTTTTTATTATTTATATTTTTGTCTAAATGCTTTGATGACAGCAAAGTTTGTATGAAACCTGATGAGCTCAATTTAATATTTTCTGTGCTTTAATGTACAGAATAAACTTCCATTTATCAATTTAACTTTAATTTCCCAAATTTACTTATTTGATTCTGCAAAATTTTTTATTTTAATGCAATAAGTTTAAATTGTTTGACATATTTCAAAATCCCCAAATGCACTTGAGGAAATAAATCCCAGTCTTTTGAATGGGACAACATCCTAATAAATGTTGATGGTTATTTCTCAAAGCTTAGCTTTTGTTCAGATGAAAGTGTACAGTGCTAGCTGTAATCAGTGCAAAAAGAAGCAGTTTTTGTACTCCTCTCTTATGTGTTCTGACTATATGACAGTTGTAAAAAGAGAAATAACTATTTTAAAGCACTCAAGACCATCGTAATGTAAATAAAGTTGACACTTTGGTCTCTTTTCAGTAGCGTAGCGTTGTCCTCCGGGGGAGGGAAGAGTGGGACGTCAGTTCAGCTATCTGTCTCTCATCCTTAATGTGGCATGGCAGACAGACACCATCATGATTTAATGAGGGCTATTGATAAGGGCTGGAAGCATGCCATGCCCGAGATAGAAAGTGCGCGCAAAAGGGAATGGATGATAGATTATTTGCTGTCTGATGATTTTAGGTGGTGGGGAGGGTATAAACAAATTCTTTACAGTTTGTGATGAAATAAAATAATAGACGCATGACAAAGACATATTTTTGAAAATTTATGAGAGTTTCTTTTGTTAAGGATGTACTTTGGTTCTTGTACACACCGAGTTATGTATGTGTGTGTGTGTGTGTGTGTGTTAGTACAATGACACGAGCAAGTGTTAGAAGGGCAAGCTAGCGAGCTCTGTAGCCAGCTTGTTGTAATTTAACACGATTTATCATAGGAAAGCTTAATGAGGCTCGATAAATGGGTGCCAAAAGTAACAAATAAAGTGTGTACATCATAATGGCGGGACACAACATATCTAGTGTGTGTTGGGGCGAGATACAGAGGCACATAGAGGAGAGGGAGAGAGTGATTCTATTGACCAGCTCTGAGAAATCCAATGAGGCCAACATGACCGGTTTCATCCAACACAAATGACGGTCAGTATAGAGACCAACATGCTCACACACACACACACACGCGTACACATAACCCATCCAATGCCAATGATCTTATGAATTCACAGGGTCAGAACAGTGACTAATGACTGGTGAAATGTCTAGAAACCAAATGGCGTGCGAATGGATGTGCAATCAAAGCAAACCAACCGTGCTGGCTTGACACGCTCAGGCTTTACATTTTTTATGCATAATCTCACCTTTAATAATTACCTTCTGTGTATTTGAAGGGCATATTGCTGGTGAACGGATTTGCAAATGACGTGTTTGCTGGTGTGAGTTTGCTTTTCATGTGTAAAATCAATTCTATTCAGCATGAAATTGGGCATTTCCGCCACTGCATAAGTGATGGCTGGACTGAACGCACTGCTTTCTACTTGTATTATTTTTATGTGCCTGCTTGACAAGCCTGTTGGTAAATGGAGACTCAAGACAAGAGTGTTTGAGAGAGTATTTGTGTGCTTACCAAGTAAACATTGTAAGTCTATGCTGAGTGCTTCGTTGTTACATCCTAGCTGGCAATAGTGAAAGTGGCTCTGTGATGTTTTTTTCCTCTCTGAAATGTGTGAACATGCAAATATAACTTCACATTGTGAGGCCTGGAGAAAGAAAAGAGCATTAGAAGAATAAAAGAACAGAAACCTGCAGCTAAGTTTTTAATGAGTGTGTCGTTGGTTAACACATATACTATACTTAAATAGTTGCTGTACTACGCTCAAAAAAAGTCAAACTACATATTTAAAATGAGTTGAAAACTGTTATTGAGTTTTTTTTGGGACAACTTAATTGTTTTATGTTCAATCCACCTAAATTTGTAAAAACGATTAAAGATGAAAACCCTCTTTTGTAAACTGTTTGGACAGAACTGTAAGTATAGTGTCCACAGTCATATTGTGGCAATATAAAGACAATAAGTCTCTTTTTTTAAATTTCCTGATGCTAAAATCTAGTTTAAAAATCCATTTTGAGCCCACCGCAATGTGACATAGGAGTGCGGTTTGCCCACCCATCATATCAACAAGACGTGTGCAAAGCAACTGGCATTAAAAGATCTGTTCAGCTCTCTGTGATCATCAATCATCATCAAATGTGATCAAGAATGAGTTTTACAAGTTTAAAAAAATTAAAAAAAAGTTTACAAACGTTTTTTTAAAACAGTGCATGTTTGTAGTAAACACAGTAAAATTGCTGTAATTCATCACCACAGCCGCATGTCAGTACAATTATAAAAGAAGACGCTTCAATCCCGGGTGTGGATGATAAATCAGGTTTATTTTGTACATTACCATAACGGATATCCATACAGCAGAGGATATTAACGTGTGTCCTGTCACATCTGGCAAACAAAAACAGTGCAGCGCTATGTGTGTGTGTGTTTGTGTGTGATAATCAGTGGGAAAGTTATTACTGTAGTATTTCTCTTAAACGTTATGTGAGATCTGCCTCCTTCATGTCTGTCACTGTGCCGTTTATCTGACACAGCTGGAGATTGAGGTATACTCATAATATTATAATATTATAATAAATAATCTGATGGGTGTTTTGAGATTAAATTTTACAGACACATTCTGAAGACACAAAAGACTTATCTTAAATCTTGAAAAAGGGGTAAAATAGGTGCCCTTTAAGTTAACCTAATCGATTTGTGTTGGGACAAAATGAAAGATTGCTGTGGAACCCAGTATTTTGTTACAGTGTAGTATTTTCTTTCTTAAATTTTAGCCATTATTGAGATAACCGATATCACTTTATTCTTGGAAGTCGATAACCGATATGTAGGCTGATGTAATATGTAATAATTGATATGATCTTTTCTGAATCTGGCTACAAAAACAAAATGCAAACAAATACTATGAACATATGAATTTATTTTAAAACCTTGACTGCAGAAAACAAGGAAACTGCAGGGGAACATCAAGTTCATGGGTGTCCAGACTATGTCCTAATGGGCCACTGTCCAGAAAAGTTTAGAGGCACAATTGTGGCAGCTAATCTAGCTCTTATTAGTCATACTAGAAGCTTCCAGATATGTGTGTTTGGACAAGCTGGAGCTAAACTCAGTGGCCCTCTAGGAATCCTGTGAACTAGATCCTTATTTTCCCAAAATCATTTACAAACTGCAATTCTAAAATCCTCTTTTTTTACAGTGAACTCCCCACACTGTTGACTGACATCTTGACTTCCCTCAACCATATACAGTTGAAGTCAGAATTATTAACTCCCCTGAATTATAAGCCCCCCTGTTTATTTATTCCCCAATTTCTGTTTATCGGAGAGAAGATTTTTTCAACACATTTCTAAACATAATAGTTTTAATAACTCATTTCTAATAACTGATTTATTTTATCTTTGGTGACAGTAAAAAATATTTTACTCTATATTTTTCAAGACACTTCTATACAGCTTACTGTGTACTACATTGCTGTGAGGCGACAGCATTACCTACTGCGCCGCCGCGGGGGGGCTACATGTTCTCCTGAAAATCTGAAATCAGCAGAAATACTTAAATTAAGATTTGTAAGTTCAATTCATGGTTATTTTCTATAGTGCTTTTACAATGTAGATTGTGTCAAAGAAGCTTAACATAGAAGTTCTAGTGAATTGAAACTGCTAAAAGTCTAAACACTGAAGAGCAAATCCACAAATGCGCAAGTGCACAAGTGCCAAACCAAGCAAGCCAGTGGCGACAGTGGCAAGGAACAAGCTTCACCAATTGACAAAAGTGAAGGAAAAGGAGGAAAAAACCTCTAGAGCAGGGCTATTCAATTGGCGGCCGTACCCGGCCCCCGAGGCAATTTGTTCCGGCCCTCCAAATAGTGTGACCAAGACATCAAAAATAAATTTAGTTCAGTCGAAAAACGGCCACTATAGTTATAAAGTGACGTGCGTCTGTTCAATACAGCACGAGCTGCGCAGAGCATGAGTCACCTGACATTAAGCGAGTGGTGCGAGCAGCCGAAAATATTTGAATATGTTTGTAGAAAAGGCCTTTTGTACAATGCACTAATATCGTTATTAGTGATGCAACGATTAGCCGATTTCACTATTAAATGTGTTTTAATTCGTCACAGTTAATTAATCGTAAAGGCTTCTCTAAGCCGCATTTCTGTTGCACGGAATGAAACTGCTGCGATTGAACAAAGGTATGCCAAGTTGCCAACTGTGCGCTAGTTTAAAGTTCCGAGCTTGTACACAGAGGCTAATAAGCACGCACACTGAATTAACTATAGCAGCTGGCCTTTCCCATATCACATCTTTTCCGCGTGCAAGTTTGTTATTTCTAATGTAAGAATATATGCCAATATGCTGGTGCAAGCTGAGCAACACGCTCGGGACTTTCTGGGTGCAATCAGTAGAAAACATCTCATGCTGTAGCGGTCAGAGTTGTACGTGGCTTTCAGTGCAATGTAAACAAAAGATATGTTAGACAAATTATTATTAAAATGATTATGTATGTATGAACGCAGATGATAACAACAGTTAATCTAAATATTGGCGCCAACCTTCATAACAATTATTACTATATTATTTTCTCTCTACCTCGCTATAAACACACACATAATTGTGTAGCCCTATAAGCACAGAAAAACCTACAACATTCATTCATTCATTCATTCATTCATTCATTCATTTTCTTGTCAGCTTTGTCCCTTGTGGGGTCGCCACAGCGGAATGAACCGCCAACTTATCCAGCACGATTTTACGCAGCGGATGCCCTTCCAGCCGCAACCCATCTCTGGGAACTTCCACACACCCATTCACACTCATACACTATGGAAAATTTAGCTTACCCAATTCACCTGTACTGCATGTCTTTGGACTGTGGGGGAAACCGGAGCACCCGGAGGAAACCCACGCGAACGCAGGGAGAACATGCAAACTCCACACAGAAACGTCAACTGACCCAGCCCAGCCGAGGTTCCAACCTGCGACCCAGCGACGTTCTTGCTGTGAGGCAACAGCACTACCTACTGCGCCACTGCGTTGCCCCAAACCTACAACATTAAAAATATTACTAATGAAAATGCCTTTTAAAGGTTTTTTTAGCATTAGTTAGGGAAGTCCAGATCTAAATCTAGCTAATATAAAGCTTAAATTTACATTAGACGTGATTACCGTGAAACCATGATTGTTCTTCAAACTACATAATTGTACAACTAAAATCTATAATTGTTGCATCCATAATTGTTAGGCAGTTCAAAACATAACATATGAATGTGTCTGAATGTAGAAGAACCTACTTAAGCAATGTGCTGCTTTTGTTGTGCTCTGAAATACAACATTTGAATGTTTGTTAAAAAAAACTTATTGTCCAATGCAGTAATATAATGTAGCTTCAAAATACAACATATTAACATTTTTATGTAGAAAAAGCCAACGTGGGTGTCTTAAGGAGCAAAAATACAACATATGGGCTCTTATATGCAGTTGTGTCATCACTCATATTACAAGTCATATCTCTCCGGCCCTTTGTTTGGGATGCTTTTCATGAAATGGCCCCCATGACAAACTAATTGAATAGCCCTGCTCTAGAGAAACCAGGCTCAGTTGAGCACAACCATTTCTCCTATATGGCCAAACTTCATGTGCCGAGCTGCAGTCTAGGTACCGGTCTAAGGTTAAGCATTAACCTCTGAAATGACTTTCAGTCATGGTCACAAATAAATAAATTACTCATAGCTACATCTTTCAGCAGTTGGCATATTAAATGTACTGCATTTAAACAGAATTGGGATGCACAATACAGTACATTGGCAGCCATCTGCCTATAAATGTTTATTTTTTATTATCAGTATCTGCCTGATAATAAAAAAATGGTTGTTATATTAGTCAATAAAATATGGGTTATCCAGCTGGCTGAACCACTTCCCAGCAAGCAATTTTTGTGTTTAAAAGAAGTCTAATAGATATCTAAACTTAGTCGTCTTGGCTAAAACAAGGCTAAATTTGGGCTGTCACTGAAAGTCTAATAGATGTCTAAGAATAGCCCAAAACTAGAGTAGTCATCAGAAACACAGGAACGAATGACTAAACGTGAAGTCTGTCTACTCTGTCTATTTGATGACTAGTCTAGTTTTGGGCTAGATGTTTACTAGATTATTGCTAACAGCCCAAATTTAGCTTAGTTTTAGATGTCTATTAGATTTCTATCAAACACAAAATCTGCCACAAGAGGATGCAATTCTATTTTTTATTTTGAGAAAAGAAATTTCTAGATGTTTATTTTTTAAACAATTATCAGTTATTTTTATATAATATAAACAATAATTATCATTATTGTTTATATTAAAAATAAAATCAGTTGTCAGGCTCAAAGAAAATCTATACCATTGGCCTTTACAGTATATAAGCCCCCAAATAAAACATTTATTGGTATAAGTCATCATTTGAATATTGCTACATCCATAAGACACCTTAAATATAGGAGATAAAACAAAAAATACATTGCGGAAGACAGCAAATAAACGGTTTAAATTTTCCCACAGGTTTGGATTTTATAGGGTTCGTTTTCAAGTCTATATTCAGCTTTACTGGCCAGGGCACCTGGGCCAGAGAATGCAGTTGTGTCCCATTAAAAATGCATTAGGATTTCTAATAGGGATGATTCCCAATGCCAATGCCCTGGAAATACTAATGCGCTAGACAAACAAATTGAACTCCACAGTGAGCCCACCAAAGCGAGCAGGAACCAGCGGGAGACGTCTCACAGGTCCTTCCATACAAAGCTCATGAATACACCGAAACCTGCTGCACTTCCCTTACCCACAGGTCAAAGACTCCCAGGTGTTTTCACAGCTTTTCAGTACGATAGAAAGGACAAAAACGATGAGAACTCATGCAGAATGACTCTTGACACATTTGGCAGCATAACGAGGAAGACATGAATCCTGAAGTGCAAAATCCTGCCAAAAACAAAGCAAAAAGCTATTTAAATTGACCCAGAAACAAAGGAATTCCAGCTATAAATCATTATTAACAACCTCAAAGAAGCAAAAAATAATCGAATAATCAGAATGCAGCTGGAAAAAAGATAAACTCCTTGATTCTTTTCATATCTGTAACACTTAAACATATTTCCGCCTCCTGAGAAGTTTTCTAATTACCCTACCCACTTGTACATTTCCATCAACAACAAATCATGCATATGCTAATATGGCTTGTTTACCCCTTTATAAATGTTGTGTTTGTAGTCCTACGATAAACCTTTATGCCATTCCTTAATGTAAATACACACGGCAAATTTATGTAAGGTCATGTTAAAAAAAGGATAGTATCATCACCTCTTAATTGTTAGCATAAAATGTTGTGTAATGTTCCCCCAGGTTCATTTTTAACATGTTGACACTAACAACTAGGCTATAGTAATGACACACTGGCTTTGAAATCCTGTTCATGGCAAACATTTCACAGCAAACAACGTTGTTCTTACCAGTAATTAGCATACCAATTAACTGTAGCGTAACCTCATTAGTGTCATTGTGATATTGTTTCCTGCCTCACTCCATGAGAATAAACTTTGATTAGTTATTGTCTGTATTTTAAAGCATCTCTGGAGAAAAAAAAAACTGTTGAACAGATGAACTATATTGTAATTACACAAAATGTGTTATGTGTATTGATTAAAAAAATTCTATTATGAAACATTTTAAATGTTATACCTTATATAAAATTACATGATTTTACATTATAAAAGTAACTAACTAGTAAACAAATGAAAATTTCAAATGTTGCATTGTCTTTGTGACTAATTGAAAAAGACTAGAATAAATAACAGTTTTTTGTAACTGAAATAACAATAAAAATTTGTCATTTGTAAAAAACTGTAAATAAACAAACAAACAAATGAATGAAAGAATACACTCACTGGGCACTTTATTAGGTACACCTGTCCGTTAACGCAAATTTCGAATCAGCCAATAACATGGCAGCAACTCAGTGCATTTAGACATGTAGGCATGGTCTAGACCAGGGGTGTCCAAACTCTGGAAGGTCGGTGTCCTGGAGAGTTTAGCTCCAACCCTAATTAAACACACCTGAACCAGCTAATCAAGCTTTTACTAGATATACTAGAAACTTCCTGGCAGGTGTGTTGAAGCAAGTTCGACCTAAACTAAGTAGGACATCTGCCCTCCAGGACCGAGTTTGGAAACCCTGGTCTAGACGATCTGCTGCAGTTTAAAACTGAGCATCAGAATGGGGAAGAAAGGTGATATAAGTGACTTTGAATGTGGCATGGTTGCTGGTGCAAGACGGGCTGGTCTGAGTATTTCAGAAACTGCTGATCTACTGGGATTTTCATGCACAACCATCTCTAGGGTTTACAGAGAATGGTCTGAAAAAGAAAAAAATATTCAGTGAGCAGCTGTTTTGTGTGAGCAAATGCCTTGTTGATGCCAGAGGTCAGAGGAGAATGGCCAGACTGGTTCCAGCTAATAGAAAGGCAACAGTAACTCAAATAACCACTTGTTACAACCGAGGTATGCAGAAGAGCATCTCTGAATGCACAACCCGTCCAACCTTGAGGCGGATGGGCTACAACAGCAGAAGACCACACTGAGTGCCACTCCTGTCAGCTAAGAACAGGAAACTGAGGCTACAATTTGCACAGGCTCACCAAAACTGGACAATAGGAGATTGGAAAAACATTGCCTGGTCTGATGATTCTCGATTTTTGCTGCGACATTCAGATGGTAGGGTCAGAATTTGGCATCAACAACATGAAAGTATGGATTTATCCTGCCTTGTATCAACGGTTCAGGCTGGTGGGGGTGGTGTAATGGTGTGGTGGGGGATATTTTCTTGGCACACTTTGGGCCCATTAGTACCAACTGAGCATCGTGTCAACGCCACAGCCTAACGGAGTATTATTGCTGACCATGTCCATCCCTTTAAGACCACAGTGTACCCATCTTCTGATGACTACTTCCAGCAGGATAACACGCCATATCATAAAGCGCGAATCATCTCAGACTGGTTTCTTGAACATGAAAATGAGTTCACTGTACTCAAATGGCCTCCACAGTCACCAGTTCTCAATCCAATAGAGCACCTTAGGGATGTGGTGGAACGAGAGATTCGCATCATGGATGTGCAGCCGACAAATCTGCAGCAACTGTGTGATGTTATCATGTCAATATGGACCAAAATCTCTGAGGAAAATTTCCAGTACCTTGTTAAATCTATGCCACGAAGGATTAAGGCAGTTCTGAAGGCAAAAGTGGGTCCAACCTGGTACTAGTAAGGTGTACCTAATAAAGTGGCCGGTGAGTGTACATGAATGAAAGAATAAAATAACCTAATATTTTGTAAAAATGAAACTAACTGCTATTTAAACTAAAATTAAAACAAAACCTGAAAATATTAAACAAACACTTTTTTAAATCCATAAAACTATAATACTAAAATATATAAAAATCACTTTCCCAGTACTGGGTTGCAGCTGGAAGAGCATCCGCTGCGTAAAACATATGCTGGATAAGATGTCGGTTCATACCGCTGTGGCGACCCCTGATGAATAAAGGGACTAAGCCGAAGGAAAATGAATAAATGAATATAAAAATCACATTAGATGCAATTTAAATTAATATAATACATAATAATGCAACAATGCATACTACATTGCAAGTACAATGAAAACTGAAAATATAAAAAATATAAAATAAAAAAACTACAATTTTATAAAAATTACTACAAGGTAAATTAACCAAAAGGCTTAAATGTAGTTTTGGGTGTGTTTTAAGTAAAATGTCATATGTATCTTTTCGCAAAACAATGGTTTGATCTTTTTAAGGCTCTATAATGTTTAGATTTTCCCAATTTTAAGACTCTTCTACTGTAATAAGCAATCTGGACCACCCTGGGGAATATTTATTGACATGCTTTTTTTTTCAGTAATTCAAAGTTTGTGTTTAAACAGAAATCAACTGCCAAATAAAAGCCAATCACTGTAAAAATTTCTGTACAAAAAAAGAGTTTGAACACCTTTACAATTCCTCTACTAAATGTCATGTTCGTTGAAGACGTGACCTGTCAGTTCCTATACATCCACATTCAAACTGAGCTGTGCTGCTCATGCGGGTGACAGAAAATGGGAAAATATCATCTCCTCCTAATCTCTTGTCGATTTCATTGACTGAATCCATCATTAAAAACTGTCCCTGTAACCCCAAGTCAACCCCTCTAACCCCACGGACACCCCATCAGACAGACAGATGTGCTTGCAAACACACACACAAACGCGCACACACACGTTCCATTCTGCTTCACTGAATGCTGAAAGGACTCTGAGGGCTTTTTGGCAGCCCAAAGCTCAGAGCTATCAGAGCCCTTTGAGATTAGCAGTTTCATTGCGTGTACCTGTCTATCAGTGCCTCGATGAAGAAGCTGAACCGCACAGTCGGACATCACTCTGGCTATAAAGGTGACCGTCTTGTAAAGCTACTAAATGGACCATTGCACCCATGATTGTTGCAATTCCTTTGGGAAACCGAGCTCAAGAGCAGAGATGTCAGTGACGGATGCTGCCACTACCAATGGATTAGACAGCGATTAAAGAGACTCACTGCAGGAAAGCGCTCTCCCTGAGATTTCATTTGGACTCAAATACCACGAGGAGTAAAAGGCTAAAAGCAAAAAAAAATGATGCATTTTGCAGAGGCGACATTAAAAAGTGATGTCAGAAGGCAAACCAGTTCAACAACATGAAAGACACTACCTAAAGGGATAAAAGGGAAAATTGTGTCATTTACTCACCCTCAATGAAGTTCCATACCAGCATGACTTTCTTTAAAGAATTTAAAAAAAGGTCACTCTGCGTTGTGAAGTAATACTGGGAAATCAGTTTATTTTAGTAAACAAAAACTAAAACTTAGACTATTAGACAAAATTGACATTTAAGTGATAAAAAAATAAAATATGCACAATAAATGAAAACAAAACTAAATGAAACTAACAAGAGTCACTTCCCACCCCCCAAAAATAAACTGAAAAAACATCCCCAAATTACTAAATATGTTCATCTGGAGGTGGTTCATTGTAAATAAACAGTTGAAACGGTCAGCAATTTATTCTGTCCTTTATAAATAACAACAATAATAATAATAAACATTATTATTATTGTTATTTATAAAGGACAGAATAAACAGTATACATTAAAAAGCTGCAAATAAATTAACAAACAGTTTAACCTTTTCAAATTAATAGCTATTATAAAGAAATTTAATCAAGTTATCAAATCTCATTAACCTTTTCTTCACTGTATAATTTAAACATTCTGAATAAAGAACAGAGAATGAATCTCTCTCTTAGATTTTTCATTTGATTACATTAAATAACAGTGTCACTTTAAAGATCCACAGATCCATAATGAAAGCATTCGATTGCTTTCCTAACTTTTTATGCTCATTTAGTGTAAAATTTGCGTTTAAAAGAAAACCCACCAAGATTAATTATGTGTATATGTCTGTTCAAACACACACCCAAAACCCCGAGTGTCCACATTTGCTGTGCTTCAAATCGTGTGTACAGAATCTGTTTGGGAAACAGCGTCTATTTATCACTAAGCGCGTTTGATAGTAGCGCACCGCTACATGAACTGAGGAGGGGCAACGTTGCTTGTAATGAACAGGAAGAGAATCCCGCCATATTTATGTTTATTTCAAAGTGTTTTCATGCCAAAATAAAATGAAAGCACTGAACAGAATCACATGTAAGAGCAGGGGGTGTCCCCTGGTGGCTTGGCGGTATGGGTTGTGTATAGGGAGGATTGGCTCTTTAATGTTTATTGCCACCCTTCATAGAAAGATTAAAAATATGGGAAAATACCTTTACGCGATAATGGGATAGAACTGTAAAATATAGAAAAATCCTGGGAAAAACGGGAGGGTTGACAGATATGGAAAATCTGGTGTTTAGAGAAATACTTGTACACGGAGCTTTGGCAGAAACACATCAGTTCAGTGCATGTGTCACGTTCAGTGAGTGGGGAAAGGACTCAAGTGCAATACAAAAGATGAGTTTAATGATTATAAAATAAAACAAAAAGGCAACAAAAACAACCCAGAGGGGGAAAACATTAACAAAAAACAAACTTGGCTGGGCTGGCAAGGATCAGGGCTGGGCAGGACAGGACACGACTCGACTGGAATAGTAAAGTATGACAAACAGGCACAGAACAGCAGACAAGAGGAGACTATAAAGAGAAAGAATTAACAAACAAACAAACAAACAAACAAACAAACAAACAAACAAACATGTGAACTGAATAAACTAATAATGGGTTAACAAGGAGGTTGGGAGTAGACAATAGACGGGAGAGCACATGACACAATACAAGCCATGTGCTCAAGTAAAATGGGACTAGAACACATAGCCAATGAGAGAACTTATTAACCTTGTGTTCACATGAAACACAACACTAAAACTTGTGCCACATGTAAACATGAACCACATGCTAAACATAACACCAACAGAAGACGCAAGACACGGGTACACGATAAATAAAAACTTCCCGTGCACTCACGCATGCAATGTGCATGTTCCATCCCAGCGCCAACCGAAACTGAAACCAACTAGATTGAGACGCTGAGAATGAAACAGCATGCTGCAGACAGAACAAACAAAATATGCATCCCGAGCACGCCTGGACCCCACGCGCACCCAGATGGCGCTCATGCAAAAATACAATGACAGAAAAAGAGTGCTTGACCTGAGAATACTCGACCCGAACACAACATACTAGACAAGACAGGACTAGTGTCTGGACTCTGCCACCAAAACAAGAGTTAACAAGACCGAAGTGGCAGAATCCTGACAGCATGATCATATACAAAAACATCTTAAACACAAAATGTGTTCTACACTATCAGAAATAAAGGTACAAAACCTGTCGGTACCTTTTCAAAAGGTACATTTTTGTTCTTAACAGGTTCTTAAAGGTACATATTAATACCTAAAAAGTACAAATGTGAGGGGTGGCACTATCGCCTCACGGCAAGAAGGTCGTTGGTTTGAGTCCCGGCTGGGCCAGTTAGCATTTCTGTGTGGAGTTTGCAAGTTCTCCCCATGTTGGCATGGTTTCCCCCTGCAAAGACATGCAGTATAGGTGAATTGAATAAACTAAATAGGTCATAGTGTATGTGTGTGAATGTGAGAGTGTTTGGGTGTTTTCCTGTACTGGGTTGCAAAAGGAAGGGATAACACTTTGTAAAACATATGCTGGATAAGTTGTCGGTTCATTCCACTGTGGCGACACCTGATGAATAAAGGGACTGAAGGAAAATGATTGAGTACAAACGTGTACCTCAAAGTACCTTAAAAGGACAGTACTAAGATGAAACTTAAATTACAAAAGTGTACCCTAAATAGATTAATAGGTACCGAAAAAGTCCACAGAGAGGGGGGGGGGGGGGGGGGGGGGGGGGGGGGGGGGGGGGGCATTGCATTGCATTGGTGTTTTGGAATATGGAAAAACTGTCTTTACGCCATGTTCATCTGTTTTTATATTATTTGTTTTTATTTTATTTATACTTGTCTCTTTTATTCCTGTTTATGTAAAGCACTTTGAATTGGCACTGTGTATGAAATGTGCTATATAAATAAACTTGCCTTGCCTTGCCTAAAGGTATAATGTCCACCTGTATGGTACAAAAGTGTAATTTTTTACCGCCCCAGATTTTGTACCTTCATATCTAAGAGTGTATCTTTTCTTCATCTGCCAAAAAAAAAGATAAACTAGGCATGTTAACTATATAAATTATCTTTAATTTGAATTTTCATATTTTCTTCAATATACTTCATATTTTTGTACTTTTATATGTTTAAGCTTTATGTTTTTGAGTTCAGTGACTGTTTTAACTAATATTTAATTACTTTGCACAAGTTAAGCTGTGCAAACATTAAACTACAGATTTGGTCGACACTGGATGTGGTCTATTAACTCTGAAACTGAATATCTAAAAACTAAATAGAAATGTGTTCGCAAAACAAAGCATTACAAAACTAAACAAAACCTTTAATGAAACAAACTAAAACTAAACTGAAATTTATAACAAATATATAAATAGAATTGGCTTAAAAACTCAATTAAAATGCAAAACTACAGTATACTGTAATAACCTTGCTGGGAAACAAACCTTTTATAAACAGCAAAAAATTGTATTTTGCAATAGTTTTTCAGAGAATATAGAGTCAAATGGATCACCTTTATAGTTGTATGTAGCTGTTTCCTAAGTTTGACGTTTTAAATCTCTAGTCTCTATTCACTTTCATTTAAAGAATTTAAAATAAAACACCCTTTTTTTTCCAGAAGAAAAGAAAGTCATGGGTTTGGAATGACAATGTAAGGTGAACCATCTGTTTAAATTTGCCTTTCATTTTCAGTTACGTTCACTGCATAAAAATCATAAATGCTGATATCAGGAGGCTTTTACGCCCAGTACGCCGTCAAATAAACTGGTTGGCTTCAAAATGTAAATCTCTTTACACGCACACAAGTAAAATGGACACACTGAACCATGCTGACTTCAGTTTAAAAAGCCGTAGATGCCTGTGGTGTGTGTGCGTGTGTTCTGTTTTTGGCTTCCACTGCACGCAGAGCATCTTTGTGGTCCCCAACTGTTTAATGGAAACAAACACACACACGGCCATTTTGCAGCATTACATAATGTGGGGTGATATTGAATACACCCCGGGCACAGCGTGTGACATCACTTAAACGTGTCTCATTTCCCACTCTTGTAATATAGCTAATGAACAGCAAACTTAACACACACACACACAGTCTATATATATATTGAGCATTCACATTGAAATGGAACCTCACAATGGCACTCTATACTAGCTACTGTAGCAAAAAACAAATTAGGTTTATTCTGAAAACGTAGCCCTATATACATTTCTGGAGATCGCGAATAATGTAGCCAGAAGTACGTATGGCTGCATTACGTCTTTAAAACGAATGTTACGGGGTGGTATGATGCCGTGCCTTTTTGCACTTACAAGCTGACCGCTTACCTCTGTATAGTCGGCTTTCCCACTGTTACCAGTGTGTCCAGTTAGCTCCCCATGTATGTCAGTGGACTTGAGACGCAGAGAGGAGTTGACCGAGGAGTTGACCACGATGACAGTGTTCGAGTCCGGCAAAGAACAATTCCAGAAAGTGTGTAAGACTAAAACATAATCTAAAAAATAAAATAAACAAGTAAATAACAGGGTGAGAATGTGGAAAAATCTGAAAATGTGGTAAAAATCAGGTGAGGGCTTTTCTTTTTCTGGATTGCTTTTGGGCTTGGGCTTCTGGATCAGTTGGGTTTAGGGAAGTTGGTGGGCGGGTCAATCTGTGTTTTTGAAAACACTATTGGTTGGGTTTAGGGAAGGGGGAGGGTGGGTCAGTTGATTGGTCAGTCAGTCAATCATTCAGTCCGTCATTTAGTCAGTCGACAGCAGCCTCTGGTGGATTTATGCGAGAACAGCAGGTGTGAATGGCACTCATGAGAGAAATTTGAAACCTCAAAAGCGTACACAGCAGCCTCTGGTGGATTCGTGAAAACAAAAACTGCAAAAAAACGTAGCTCCTGGGAAGTATTTGGTGCTCTACAGAAATGTATATAGGGCTAGGTTTCAGAATGAGCCCAGGTTGCAAAAAAACAGAGTGCAACTCGCACTTAAATTCTATAGAATTGAATTTTACTATTTAAGTTTAATTATGGCTGCTTACAAAGCATCACTTCATGAAGCTTCAAAACTTGTACAAATCTTTTGTTTTGATGCAGTAGTTTGGATTGCATTTCAAATTGGCAAGGTCACATGAGTTCAGCAAACGGAACGTCATAATGCTGCGTTCACACCAGAAGCGGAAGAAGCGTCAAGTCAATGCAACGACGCAAATAGACATCCTGTGGCACGATACGCATGAATAACACGCTCAATGTGCGTATCGCATGATTCACTCGAGTTGGAAAATCTTAACTTCAGCAGACATTCACGCCGTGTTAACCAATCAATTCTCTTGTAGGATCGTGATTATGACATAGCTCCTGCCGACACTAGTCAATAGTTCATCAAACTGGGCTTGGTTCAGTCGGAAGCACCGCAGAAAGCTTCCATGATCCAGGTATAGTATCTGGACGAGCTTATGAGCTCACTGAGCTAGGTGCACCTCTGAAAGGATCTAGTGGACTCAGGCACAGCTCCAAACGAATCCACACTGTTTTCAGCCTTTATAAAGCACATAAACACTGCTATTCTCTCAATAAAATCCATGTTAGCCATTTAGCAACAAAACTAGAGTCACCGGGCAGACAGAAGCCCTGCCCATGACGTGAATCCGCATCTATTGTGAAGTGAATATGGCGTGCGAATGAAGTGGATTTGATGCGCAAACGAAGCAAGTAAACTCAAAACGTTCATGCGTCTATTTATGCGCGAATATCACGATTTATCCGCGCGTACCGTGTCTGGTGTGAACACAGCATTACTGTTTCAAATGTTTTGAGAATTGACCCTTCGCTAAGCCACACACAAAAACCGCCATCCACCAATCGTGGCTTAGCAACCGTAGCTACTCGCAGGAGCTCTGTCAAGCTTTCGAGCAAGGGAAACAGGCCAAAGCGTTGTGCATATGGATTGAGCAAATCTGATACCAGGTATCCTAAAAGTTTGGACGGGATGGTGGAATTTTTCCCTTTTCAAAACCTAAAACTCAAGGGGAGAAATGCCAGCGTGGATCAAGCTGTGTGAGGGGCGCTAAAGGAGCGGCGTTAAGTTGGTTTTGTTTCAATATTCCGGACACATTCAGTGATAGACGGCAATAACTCACACACCTCTTACCGTGAAAAGATCTGTGTTTCCTACAAGAATACAAAGTAGGTTATGTTTCACAGCTGTCTTTTTCTTTTTTTCCGCTCGATATTATGAGCACTGCTCCGTTTAAGCCCTCGCCATAGTAGTCATACTAATAGCGGTCATATTTCCATCTGTTTCAAGCTACGAGTATTTGAAATTAACGTTGAGATGTGATCACAAACTGAGCACTTGCGATCAATATGCTTCATCCGCAGCTGTTTTTGAGTAATTCATAAGCTTCCTACCCATGCCAGAGCTATAAATCACTGATGTTTTCGTCTGTCTTTTGGAGATTTAGTCATTGGTGACGATGTTATAGCGGGTTAGTGTCTGCTTAATATTTGCTGGTAGGGAAAATCTATTTGTTCACTTCTGCTATTTGATTTGCATTTCAATTTATTTATTTTTTCCACTTAACTGCAAATTAGAATAGAAACGGTATAAAGAGCACACAAACATACAGACAGTAATAGGTACTGTACATTATTATGGGTCAATGATATTCGGCACAAATCCATCAATTTCCCCTTTCTGGCTGTTCTTTATATGAATGAATTATGTAGAAGCACTGTCCATGCGTGTTTCCTCGAGGGTTAGTAACGCTATATTTCATTGCACAACAATTAATCTATCAGGCTTTTTGGCTAAAAAAAGAGAAATCATGGTTTAAATATTATTAGATTATTTTTAAATTGCACCTCACGTGCTGTGCATGAACTAAGCTGTTGAATGGTCAGCGTATGAGGCGGCTAGGCTAACCTAGCTTCAATTTTTATTTAATTATTTTCTAATCGGTTGCGTATTATGTCGTGAATATACCCCTGTAATGCATACTGCAGTCCTTTTTTGTCTGGCTTTCTTGGATATCTCACCTGTTTGCCAAAAATGACTAATTATATCCCTGGCAATGTCTGACACTGGCGCATACACATTGTTAAAGACTTGGCAGGCACGAAAGCTTGACAGGCGTAGCAACAGTAACTAAAGAGGGCGGGGCTTAGCGAAGGGTCAATTTAGTGGTTCTCCACAGGGGGCGATCTGAGTGATACCATAAAATCCACATGAATCTTGTAGGTTCACTCAGATCGCCCCCAGTGGTGAGTCACTGAACAGGTTTCAGAATTTTTACCTGAAATAGTTTGTAGACTTTTCAGTTTCAATTTAATATGTTTGAAAAGAAAAATCGAAAGCATGTTTTGCCTGAGTTTTTCTTACATTTACATGGCTTTGATCAGGGGACACCTGCAGGTCAGAACATTGTAAATGCAACAAACATGTGGTCTTTCGAACACTTCATTTTGTGAAGCAATTGGTTCAATTGTTAAAAGCTTTGAAAATCTTTCTCCAATCACTGCTTAGGTTACGCTTTCATACTCAAAAAAAAAAAAAAACTGCATAAACAATGCATTTTATTTTAAGAAAAATTGCATTTTCATAACATATTGCCATATGAAGTTTGACATCACGTTTCTTAGGCAGCACTGCTGTACTACTACAGACAATGTCAAAACAAACAAAAAGTTTTATATAGCCCTGTAGTTTGTTTGTTGATCTGCATTTTGGGCCTGGCTTCAGTGAAGAAAACGGGAAAACATTTGGGGGGAAAAACACAACATTAAGTGATATTGCTTATGAACCAGGAGTTACATTTTAAAAAAGAAATGGAGTGAATTCCCAAAATTATTTATTCATGTTCATAAAAATTTTTAAGTACTTGAAAATTGGGATGATTGACATTGTGGTAGCCGTAGCAATATTCTGGCATCTCTCAGATTTGTTATTATTATATCTGACCTACAGTAACCAGACTTGTTAAGGTTGGTGATCTTAACTAAAGCACTATCAACAGAGGTGTTCTGTTACAAGACTGCTTAGGAGAGAGTGCTTGCGAAGTGATTAAGCATTTTTTAACATAATCCAGTTATGAAGTAAGCAGGAGCAGATATTTTCACATGTGGCTATTTATTTTTAAGATAAAGGCCCAGTTTCACAAACAGCACTTAGATTAAGCCAGGACTAGGCCTTAGATAAATTAGGCTATTTAAGCCACATTTATAAAACAGCCTTAGAAAAATATATTACTGGTGTGCACCTGGAGACAAAAAAATGACACTGACGTATTTTCAGACATCTCACTGCAAGTTATTTTGAGTTGAGACAGCTCAAACATGCAAATTAATCTTGACTAGCCTTAAACCTTGTTTGTGAAACCTGGGGAAAGTGTTTTAGGTTTATTATGGGTTTGTTCTTATTTGCAGTTTTTTGTCTCTTGACAATTTCTGGCAAGACAGATGTACTGCACCTTTAAATATGTCTCGCAAAACAATGGTTATGTTTTGGGAGTTATCTAGAAGGTAGTGTGCTGACAAAACCCACATTTAGTAGTGAATTCAGCACTTTCATATTTATCCACACTATATTTCACTCTGAGAAATATACTCACACTATCAATTAAACACTAGGTCGTCACACTTTTGTTTTTAGGTATACTTTCTGCTATTTACAAACAAAAACAAAAGCTCAATAAACTACTAATTTGCTGCTTATTCATTAATTTTCTTTTTCGGCTTAGTCCCTTTATTAGTCTGGGGTCGCCACAGCGGATTGAACCGCCAACTTATCCAGCATATGTTTTACACAGCGGATGCCCTTCCAGCGGCAACCCAGTACTGGGAAATATTTATACACACTCATTCACATACAAACACTACGGACAATTTAGCTTACCCAATTCACCTGTACCGCATGTCTTTGGACTTGTGGGGGAAACCGGAGCACCCGGAGGAAACCCACGCAAACACGGGGAGAACATGCAAACTTCACACAGAAACGCCAACTGACCCAGCCGAGGCTCGAACTAGCAACCTTCTTGCTGTGAGGCGATTGTGCTACCCACTGCGTCACCGTGCTGTCCCAATTTGCTGCTTATTAATAATTAATCAGGTTGGATTTAGGTGTTGGTTAGGATTAGGGATATGTAATAACATCTTATTTTATAAGTAGGCCTACTTACAAACAGTCACTATCTTAATAATATACAGGTAATAACGCAGTAGTTAATAGTGAGAATTGGTACTTAAAATAAAGTGTTACCCACTAGTGTACACAAAAGTAGAGGCAGATAAAGTAGCTACATTATAAAAAAAATATTAAAAATATCCTGTTGGTAGCTCCACTTTCAGTCAAATCATATTGGTCTAACGTTCTGCTCCACATATTATATATTCTGATTGATTGTGGCGAACAATAATTTTGCTGTCAACATGACTGAAAATGACTTTAGCACTCTAAGGCTACGTTCACATTGTGAGGCTTACTGCTCAAATTGGACTTTTTCTCAGATCTGATTTTTTTGCATAGCTGTTTGCATTGTTGTTTTAAATGTGGCTGATATCAGATTTCCAGTCTGAACAGATCATGGTCCTAACTGACCTGCATGTGCAAAAGTAAAGCTACACACAAATGTAAAATGTCTGATTATGTACACAACGTCTATACTGCATGATATGAATAAAGCAAGATTATGTTTAATATGATTATTATTGCGATATTTAAAGACGGCCATGGTGTAGTTGTAAATAGTTGTTTTACTAGTAGGCTTACCAATGTGTATTTTTCAGTGTCTGAAACCTAAATTAAGTGTTTTGCATTGAAAACACTGATAATTTGTTATATGACAAGCACAGTGCATGTCTTTTGTCCACCGGTGAATTTATTAGGGGTTAAATGAGCACCCACAGTGGATAGAAGTGTTACTGTGAAGGCTGGCCCATGCTGGGTTCATCAGTCCTCATAATGATATTGTTTGCTGAGTCTGATAAATTACTTTGGTAACACTTTACAATAACAGTACATGAATAACGATGTATTAATGTGCAAACTAAACATTACTTTATTATGAATTAATGATGAGTTAAGGTATGCGCTAATCATGAACTAACTTGAACTACAACATGAGTCACATGAGTTCATGTGTGAATTACGGCTACCTTAATTACTTGTTAGTACATGTTGTTAATTAATGTGTTAATTAACATTTAAGTTTAAGCTAAATGTAACCAACATGAACTCATGAGCTGTTAATGTATGATTATGCCATGACTTTACTTGGAGGGGCACATCATCATTAACTCATCCTTAACTACTCATGAACTCCTGTTCATGCTGATGTTAACAGAATACTTTTCTATTGTTATTCAGTGTAAACTGACTAGTTGGACGTGCATATGGAGTTCATGAGTAGTTAAGAATGGGTTAATGATGATGTGCCCCTTCAAGTAGTCACAACATAATTATATATTAACATATCATGAGTTCATGATGGTTAAATTAAGCATAAACTAATGTGGTAATTAATACATTAATTAACAAACAATCATGTACTAACAAGTAATTAAGGTAGCCGTTATTTTACACATGAACTCATGTGACTCATGTTGTAGTTCAAGTTAGTTCATGATTAGTGCATACCTTAACTCATCATTAATTCATATTAAAATAATGTTTAGTTTACATACTAATACATCATTATTCATGTACTGTTATTATAAAGTGTTACCATTACTTTTAATTCATTTCAATTCATCATAATAAACAACATAGACCATATCCAGTAAAAATGAAACTGAAACATTAACTGTTTTGTTAATGTATTATTATTGACATGAAATGTTTCATGTATGCAGTACTTTCTTTCTCAAATTATTTGCCCTGCTTGCCATTTCACTACTGATCAGCCGCCTGTTTGTAGTAAGAGCCAGAATGAGGCATGTTGACTGAAAACGTGGAAAAAACACATGAATTCCAGCATAACCGTTCACATGGCGGTTGCATTGCAAAACATCAAATCTGTATTAGATTTTATACCACATATAAAAGGCCCCGTTTACACTGTCAGGTCTTGATGCCCAAATCCGATTTGTTGCCTATCAGATTTTTTTGCCTGTCCGTTTACACGTTCTTTTAAATAACCCATATCTGATTCATGTGTTTACGCTTGCCGTGCAATTTACGACGTCACGCATGTGTAAAGGCGGGTTCTAGCATCTGCGCCACACTAGCCACGATGGAAGAAATTGTCTTGCTTTTAGCTCTGCGAAATATGCGAAGTTCGCCGAACTTAAAAATGATTTTGAGGTGGAGGAGGAGGGAAAGAGCCATCATCGCAGCTTGCACCTATGGTTTATATATGGTGTCCTCCACCATTCAGAGGAATCGGTGGGTACGAGAGAGATCTCAGGTCTGGTGGGAGCAAATTGTGGCAACTGACCACTTTCCTCCTCCATGTTTCCTCTGTTGTTGTTGTTTACCACTTCAGCTTCTCCACACACGCTCTTCCTTCTACGTCATTAAACCGCGGAGAAGTACCACATTGTCGCAAGTTTAATAACGTACAAAACAGAATACCTCAATAAATCCGATCTGCCTGTTTACATGATAGTTGGATTGTCACATATTTAATTTATATCTGATTTATTTCCACAGTTTTTGTCGTGTTTACATGGTCATAGAACAGTCCGATCTGTGTCACATATGAGCAAACAAATCGGAACTGGGTCACATTTAACTGACAGTGTAAACGGGGCCAAGGTGACACAAATCAGAATTGAAAAGATCAGATTCCATGCGGTTTGGGTTGTTCACACTGCCATGACAGAATCAGATCTGAGTCACATGTGGGCAAAAGTCACAGGTTTGGGCCACATTTGCCTGCAGTGTGAACGTAGCCTAACATGTCCAGTGGAATCTGATTGAGACAACATTTGTGCTGCTCACCAGAAATTTGCAGTTGAAAACAGCCTAAACAAAGGCACTTCTTGTAATCTAAAATGGCATTTTAGGCCTTCACGGTGAGTTGTGTGTCCGCGCATGTGCTTTGTGCCTGAATCACACTGATAGAAAGTCGATGGCTAATTTGCAGTTTTGTTATAGCGATTGAGTACTTTACCTTCTCTTTCTCTGTCTGTGTCACTCGCTCACCTTGATCCTGAATTACTGCTGCACAGTTTCCTGTTAATCCCCTATAAAAAAGAGAAAGTGCAAACACAAAAACAGTGCAGTGATAAGTATCAGCAAAGAGGCGCTCAGAGCTCAAGCCCTGCGGGAGGAGCGATTCTTCCCCTCTCCGTGTCTCATCCCTCATTTCAGGAGCTCAGCGCTGCTCAGTCATCCTGAACGCACTTGTTCCAGGGGGGACGTGGGACGGGCTGGAAGGAGGGGGGATTTTGTCAAGGCCGAACGCTGAAAGAAAAGACCTGACTGAGACCAGGGTGCGAGATAGGGAATGTACAGATATTTATCTTGATCTCGGAGCTGTCAATCAAGAAGTACGCACTGGAGAGATCATCAGTCCATGGAGAAGCGAGGAGATGCAGAGCGAGTGGAGGAAGGACACAGAGAGGGACATTTATTTTCTTCATCTGACTGATGAATCCGCTAGAATAAAGGGTTGAAGGTTCATTCTGACAAACAAAATGGGATGAGATGCGTTCGTTTTAGATTGATGAACTTCTAGATATGATGAACATAACAATGGGGTATATGCACAACTAGTGTTTTTCAGTCAGTAAACTTCAGTGAAAGTTTAATGTGACTATTTTCAATGTAATTATAATTCTAATGTAAATAAAACACAATCAGTTAAATATACTTAAGCATTTATTTAGTTAAGCATAAAACGATTTAAAATAAACTTCCATATTTTAACCCTTTTGGACCCTGTGTCCATTACAATAGACATCACATGTCAGCCCATGTTTTTTGTGGTTCCTGAGCATTTCATCTATTTTATCTAATTTTACGATTGTCATCCAATCAAGTGGCAGTAAGGCTCGGCATGTTGTAATTTGAAAAAAATCCACTACACTGAAAAGCAGCATGGCATCACTCCAGACACAGAGATAAGCCACATTTACAACGTTTTTATTCAGATTTATTGATATGTTTGCCAATGTTTCATAGATTTTATATAAAAAGAGGGATTGCACTTACTAATTATAGTAAAAAAAAATTGTAATTTTTTTTCCAAATATGTCTGTCTATTAGAATGGACAATGAGTTTAAGATCTGTTACAGAAATTAAACCTCCAGTAATGCTGACTGAACTTTTTTTAATATATATAAAAGGACTATATTGATGTACTAATTAATTGCTGAAATAATTTTATATGCAGAATATACAGATATTGAAGTTCTTGAGCATATAGCAGATGGAAATATCTCAGATGTGGACATTATGTGAAGATAAAATATATTACATAAATATATATATATATATATATATATATATATATATATATATATATATATAATATATATAAAAATAATTTTATAATAATAATAAATTTATATATATTTATATATATATATATATATATATATATATATATATATATATATATATATATATATATATATATATATATATATATATATATATATATATATATATAATATATATATAAAAATAATTTTATAATAATAATAAATTTATTATTATAATTTGGTCTCATTTAAAGGAGCCTCAAGAACTGTGAAAATAATTTAGGTCTGAAGGGGTTAAAGACATGGCAGGGAAAAATGCAATTTAATGCAGTAGTTCTTGTTCGATCTGAAACCCACTTCACTTCGTATATTTATCAGGCAGTGAAGATTGGTGATTATTAAAGAAATTAAACATGATGATTTTGTACCGGCAAGCAAGTTCACCAGAAGTGCTTGGTTGGCCAAGAATATAATGGCCTATTGTGGTGTGAGGTGCTGAAAAGCAACATTTGTACAATGCAATGTACAGTATAGGACCAGCAATCAAAAATAACTAAAAGACAAAACTTCATCAACCAAATGTATTTTCCATTGTCCATTTTTCCCCCCAAAACTTGCCTACCTGCTGGAGTTATCTGATTACTTGTGGAGTTCAAATTATTAAAATGCACACCTTGCATAATGTTTATTTAACTTAATAAAAATGACTAAAAATGACAAACATACAAATTCTAAAACTAAAATTTGAAGGAAAACTGAACATATAAAAATATAATATAATATGAAATAATATAATATAATATAATATAATATATTATAATATAATATAATATAATATAATATAATATAATATAATATAATATAATATAATATAATATAATATAATATAATATTTAATGAATGAAAAGGCAAAATTGACAAAAGGACATTACAAAAATTATAAAATCAAAATAAAAAGAACAAAAAATAAGTACTAATAAATATTAACAACTACTATAATAAATAAGTTATAGTTTAATTTCATAATTGTTTGATGTAACAAAATTATAGAAATATTTTACATTTATTTTTACATAATATCCATTTCCTAAAATGAGAAAAACCATAAAAATCCTAAAAGTAAACTAAAAATGGAAAAATCCTTGGTTATTTTAATATAATATAATATAATATAATATAAATAAAAATGACAAATGCACACAACAAAAGTACTTAACCCAAAATGACAGTATATCAACACAAAAATAACTGTATCTATTAATTAATGTAAATGTGTATATAAATAAATGGACTTAAGACAGATTTAGTTTTAAACAATCGCATTAACAGCACTAACCCCTGCAGACTGGCTTTCATACAGTATAAAGCAAGCAGGTGCATTCTGACCTTTTCAGAAGAAGGTGCAGGTCCGCATGGAGGTTCGGGTCATTCATCTTGGAGGTGGAGAGTGGTTTTCTCTCATTGCAGAGACGAGGGCGGCTGGTGTGCCAGTAGGTGCAGTGGTGCAGGATTGATGTTTTTATAAACCTTCACTCAGCAAAGGTGCCGGTGGTTCATCATTTCCCCCTAATTGCACCGTCCTGGACTGTGTGTGCACCAGTTAAGTCAGCCGATGAGTTTGTGTGATAGAGAGAGACGCTGTGTTTTTTTTTCAAGTGGATTAAATAGCCTACGTGAAGCATTCATCCTCATATGGGAGTGATAAATGTGTGTGTATGTTGATTTATTTTCTCTCTTTAACCCTGCATCACATACAGTTGACTGAACTTGGTCTAACAGCAGTCTGGTTCTTCAATACCCAGAGCGAAAACCCTACTGTGCTTCTTCCACGAACACATTAGCTCAAGAACAGTTGACCTAAATTGAAGCGCTCGGCTCAAACCACATGTCCATTGTGGATGTGTTTGTAATTCTCAGTGCGGCCACACTGCAAATGGCTGTTGGTTTTTAGACAGTCGAGCAGATTAACTTGATTTAGGATTAAATTGCTTGCACAAAATTTCATTTGCTGCTTACCTCTGGCTGAACACCCCACAGCCAGCATACACTCACAGAAGCAGTGTTCTGGTTAATGTGTGCACTGTTCTCTACTTTTATATCACAATTTGACGTTAGAGTTGTTTACAAGTAATGTAATATTATCCCTAATTGAACAAGACTGCATTAAACTGATCCAATGCATCAGTAAAGACATTTATATTATATAAAAAGGTAGTTCTTTTGAGCTTTGCATTCATCAAAGAATTCAGAAACAAGCCTGTAGCCTGGTTTCCACAAGGATATTAAACATTAAAACTGTTTTCCGCACTCAATAAAAAACAAAAACAAATCAGTGTATTGGATTTTTGTTTTAGTCAAGTTGTGGTGCATACTGTATGTCAGGTGTAGACACAGTGTCAGCTCTTGCAGGTTTGCAAACAACTATTTTTTTCCCTTCCGACCTAATTACTGTCCTTTAAGCATAAAATTATTCCACATGTCGGACTTTAACGGACTTTAAAAATCACTCTTAAACACAGTTGTGTGGCAACAATGTGTGAATATAGCCAGCCTCATGGTAAAAATATATTAATTCTATTTTTTATAATCACACTTGATCAAAACAGTCTGCAGAAACTCTTGATTGACATTCTCCCATCAGGAGGAAAGCCTCGCCCATTAGTGACGATCTCTCGCTCATTAGCACAAACAGCCCTGAGTGAGAAGCAGCCGTCCATCCATTAGAGTTTTCAACTGAAGATCATGTCAGAGACATGGATTTTAAAGGTGCTGTATGTAAGTTTTTGACTCTTCTAAAGCCTAAAAATACCATAATATGTGTGCAGATATTTAAGAAACATCCCAAGTGAACACACTTGTTTAACTGAAAAACAATGCTGAAGTCAGATATTCTGCTTTGAAAAAACGGAACGCTGTCTTTGTTTAGGTAAATTTAACCTGCACAATGCCAGTTTAGCCAATTATAATTCAGCACCCTGGGTTGCCTTGTTGGAAAACAGCGTATTTCATTCTTTCTTTCTTTCTTTCTTTCTTTCTTTCTTTCTTTCTTTCTTTCTTTCTTTCTTTCTTTCTTTCTTTCTTTCTTTCTTTCTTTCTTTCTTTCTTTCTTTCTTTCTTTCTTTCTTTCTTTCTTTCATTCATTCAGAAAGGCTCTGAAAGCATGCGTCAGTGACCGAAATGGACAGTATCAGACGTCGAAATGAGACAGATTCAGTTCCACATGAGGTTATTAATTAGCAAATGATATAAATTTTACGAGTGTAAACATTAGGTGAGCAGGTTACATTGTAACCGCATGTCCTAAAAACACGCTTTGTGACGAGATGCAGTTTAGCTGTTTGCACCACACGAAACACGACAGAAATTTAAATACAGCCATTCAGAAGCACAGAATATGCACTCGCTCACGAAATGGTAAGGTTTAGAATCTATTCAAACTCACATTGTTAGCATTTAGCACTGAATAAAACACACAAGGTTTACATGAGGTGATCTGTCATAGTTTTCTGTTGTTCAGCTGTGAGAAATAGAAGCCGTTTCTAATATATCAATTCGAGGTGTTGGTTAGAACCAAAACTCCTTTTAATATGTAAAATATTCCCTCTATCGCGTGTCGTTGCTTTTATTTAGAACACAGTTTAAATCACTCGCTCCTGTACTCAATCTGGCATCCCGGGCTTGTGTTTATTTTGATCCAGGAGTGCAATACCTAGTTCAACCACTGGGTGTCAAACTTACATACTGCACCTTTAACTATTTTGGAGACAAGAGGATTTTAAATGTGGAGTTTTAAGCCCCATTCACACGAGGCGTCAGCTTTAACGCTTCCCATTCACTTTGAATGGGTGACGTCAGGCGTTGCCGAACTGCATTGTGGATCCGTCGGCGCCGCTTCAGAGGCGTTGCTCGCTGCAGAAGTTGGGACATGCTCAACTTTTCAAGCGCCGACGGAAGCGTCAGCCAATCAGATCGCTGTATGCAAATACACCAGCTCCAACAGTGGCCTATTGCTGACTAATTTCATTGGCTGACGCTGCTATGACGATTGCGTCAGCCCCAACTTCAGACACGCCCTCTGTCAAGCGTTGAAGCTGAAGCCTCGTGTGAATGGGGCGTTAGGATGCACAAATGCACACTGAAGCCTCACTGCCTTCTTCTGAGACACTAATAATGTTAGTCCTGTTTTGAATCTGCTGCAATGCTGACATACAGGCATTTGTAACTCCACCCTTTTCTAAAAAGAGCACAATCTTATTTGAATTTAAAGCGACAGTCACCAAAATGGCACATTTTGTCTCAAAACCTAAAATAGGCAGTTTCAAAGAGTTATAAAACATAATTTTTAAGGTATTTTGAGCTGAAACTTCACATAAACACTTTTAGGGATATCATAGACTTATTTTACGCCTTGTAAAAAGGGGCATAATATGTACTGTAGGTCCCCTTTAATTTCACTGGTGCCAGCTTTATCTGGGTTTGTTACTTTGTACTATATTTTATGAAATGAACTCAAAATGTGGCCCAAATCTTCAAGAACGCTCTGGTTACTAAAGTAACCCTCGTTCCCTGAGGGGGGGAACGGAAATGCTATGTGGAAACTTCCACTATGGGGATTTCATTCAGAAAGCCAATCATCTGAAAGAGTATGTAAACGGGCCAATGAAATGCCAATGAGTTGGCAGCTTCAGCTTGCGCACCTGATGCTCGTTGCAATTAACTTGCTATAAGAGTACATGTGCGAGCGAAGCCAAAGCATCATTTTTTTAGCGGAAGAGACTTTCACCTCAACAGCTAAGGGGCAATCATTATGGCGAAGGAACATAGCATTTCCGTTCCCCCCCTCGGGGAACGAGGGTTACTTTAGTAACCAGAGCGTTCCCCTTCGGAAGGGGAACTTCAATGCTATGTGGAAACTTCCACTATGGGGAAATGTTTGGAAAACGCCATAATGATTGAACCTTACCTTCGCCCCCGATGAGAGGTTTGCCAGGCAAAGAGCGTGAGCGCACCTGCGTCACCAGAGGCGCGGTCTTCCAACGTGTTCCCTGGCCCTTACTTATCCCACTTCAACAGAAGATTTACGGATTTAGATATATTTTTCGGGAGCCGCAAATGCGTCTAGAATAATTTCTAGGAATTTAATACGACAGTACGTTGGGAATGCGTGCAGTCCCGATAGGGAGGACGCTGCGGAGGCCACCTGCTACCCAAGTGGGGAGACTGGGGCAAATAGCATATGAACTAACCCTGAGAAGGGGGAGTAAGCATATGAAAATTAGATGGTTAGCGGTGAGGGAAGACACGGGTCCGCCTGTGAGGGGGGACTGCACCGTGGCAGTATAAGCATATGGGATCGCCTAGTGGGGATCGCACATAGCAGGCACCTATACCCAGAACGCGGGCTGACCATCGGGCAGACCAGCAACGTAACGGGCCAGTGCCTGACTCCTCCGCTGAGTCAGGTGCTGGGGGCCTCGGAGGAATATCTGCAGGGTTCGCCAGCGGGGAACTTTTCTGACAGAGCGAAAAAGCGCACGTATCTCTGGGTTAGAGAGAATGGCGCAGCAAGCGTTTTACAACACCTAACCGAATTTCTCATTCACCGCGTGAGAAAATCGGCTCCCCTCAAGATTAATAGGTGTCGCCCAGCCCGCAGCTCTACAGTGTCTGTTAGAGAGGCGCCGCGTGCTAACGCCCAAAAGGATGCGCGCTTCGAGGAGCGCGCTCTCACTCTTGGGGGACGCAGCTCGCCCTGGCTCAGATGAGCGAGGGAGATGGCATTCAGAGTTCAGTGGGTATGTTCCAACCTCTGTTCGGATACGGCACTTCCCGTCTGCCGATCACCATAACAGATAAAGAGCTGAGTACGGTCCGTGTAATAGCAAAGTGCGAAGGACCAAATAAAGGGGCTGGGTCTGCCTCCTCCGTGGGCAGCGCTTGCAGGTTCACTACGTGGCTGAAAGAACGCTGTAGGAACCTAGGGCACCTAGGTGGGCCGGGGTCTCAGGTAAACGTGAGAGTGGGCCGACCCCAAAACGTTGGCACATTTCGCTGACCGAAAATGCCTCCAGATACCCACCCATTTGGCCGATGCAAACGCGACCAGCAGAGCTGTCTACCTGGACAGAAATCTTAAAGATACTGAGTCGAGTGATCGAGCAGACCTCTCCTAAGAGAGATCTTCAAGTGGGTATGAGAGGGAAACAGGAAAATTAATATTCATGTCTCGCGCCTCTGGGAACTGGATGATGAGACGATACTTCCCAGCGCGCCGCCATCGCCGCATCCTTAGAGCGGGGATGATCGTAACGCCAACCCCTCAGAGCGGAGGGGACAGCCTTAGCTCCAGTCAACTGAAGGAGGATAGCATCACTCTGATCTGGCATGTTCAGGGTTCCTTCTCGGGGAAAAAGGTAACCACACAGCGAATAGACTCCACTTCAGGCGTGGGCATGCCTCGTTGAGGGTGCTCAGCCTGAGTGACAGTGTTAACCACCTAATCGGTAAGTCACCTAAGTCCTCCGCGCTCCATCTATGAACCGTACGTGAAGCATAGATCTGGGCGCGGGTGCCAAACGGTGCCTGTCCCCTGTTCCCAGGGGATGTGCCAGGGAGGGGCCATCACGAGGAGAGAGTTGAAAGCAGGTCCGATTGGGCCAGAGAGGCGCAATACGAGAGCTGTTCCTCGACCTCCCTGACTTTACACAGTATCTGTGCGAGTAGGCTCACTGGAGAAATGCGTATTACGCACGCCCCGAGGCCAGCTGTGTAGCCAGTGGACTTTGCAGGGTTCGCCAAGTGGGGAACTCAAGCGAGAGCGCACGAATCTCTGAGTTAGAGAGAGAAAGGCGCAGCACCGAACAGCTGGACAGTCGGGGGTGGAGTCTCCATTTTCCCAGGCGAAACTGCCGTGAGAGCGAATGGGCTGCACGGTTGAGCTCGGTGGGGGAAAAAAATGGAATGCAGCGATTGCGCCGCGTATGACTCCGGGGGAGCAGACGGCGAGCGAGCTGAGACATGCTGCGAGAGCGGATACCCCCACACGGTTGATATACGCCCCCGCTGCCGTACTGTTCGTCCTGACCAGTACGTGTTGTCGCTCCAGCACCGGTAAAAAAAACGGCGGAGAGCGAGAAACACTGCCAACAGCTCTAGGCGATTGATATGCCAATGCAACTGGGTTTTTTTCAGCTGCATGCCCGCAAACACACGGCGCCCCAGCCAGTGCTGGAAGCATCTGTCAAAACGACAATATGTCTGGACGCCTGTCCTAGAGGCACTCAGGCCTGTAGGAACGAGGGTGTCGTTCCAGGGGCTGAGGGCGCGGCGACACAGCCACAGTGACAGTCACTCGGTGTGTGGTCCGCGTGCCATGCGCGTCTGGGGACTTGATCGTGAAGCCAGTGCCGAAGTGGTCTCATATGGAGTATCCGAGCGCATACAGCGGCTGCGGATGTCATATGCTCCAGGAGCCTCTGAAAGATTTCAGTGGAACCACTATTTTGCTGTCGAACTCTCACAGACAGTTCAGCATTAGCCGAGCGCGCTCTCCGGAGAGGCGCGCTGTCATGGTGACCGAGTCCAGCTCCAACCCGAGAAAGAGATCCTCTGCACGGGGGCGAGTTTGCTCTTTTCTCGGTTGACCTGAAACCCCAATAGGTGGAGGTGCTGGAGCACCTTGTCTCTGTACATAGTCAATTACTCCCGCGAGAGGGCTAAAACAGCCAGTCGCCGAGATAATTGAGTATGCGGATGCCCGCGAGCCGAAGGGGCGCTAGGGCACCCTCCGCGAGCTTGGTGAAGACCCGCGGATACAGAGAGAGCCCGAAGGGGAGGACTTGTACTGTCAGGCTCGCTCGACGCAGACCGCAGAAAAGTGACGGTGGCGTGGAGTATGGAGACATGAAGTACCCGTCCTTCAGGTCTATGCTGCAGACCAATCCCGAGGACGAACGCACAGGAGGATGCGCTTCTGCATAAGCAATTTGAACGGCAGCTTGTGCAGACAGCGGTTCAAAACGCGCAGATCTAGGACTGGTCGTAACCCACCGCTCTTTTGGGTACGATGAAGTACAGGCGTAAACCCGCTCTCCATCTCGGCTGGTGGGATCGGTTAGATTGCATCCTTCGCCAGGAGGACAGCAACCTTCTCTCACAAGACAGGGGTGGGCACAGGGCTGACCCTGGTGACGTACACCCCGTGAACTTGGGAGGCCGTTTCGCGAATCGAATCGCGTAGCCGAGTCTGATCGTGCGTATGAGCCACCGCAAAGGGCTGGGCTGCGCTAACCAGGCAGGCAGAGCCCTCGCTAATGACTGCATCGCTACAATCGCTGACGTACCAGCAGTGGGGCAGCGCGGAGTGGGAGTGCTGATCCGGGGAGCGCTGGGGTCCCGCGGAAGAGCTGGAGGTGAGAGATTTACTCACCTTGCACTCAGACTCCAGAGGAGAGGGCTGGAGGTGTGAGAGAAAGGAGACCGTCCTCCCAGACCCGTGAGCCACTGGCGAAGTGCGCCGATCCTGCGAGCTGGAAGGCTTTTCATCGCGTCTCAGACTGGCAGGTATTCGGGGCTGTCACATCCAGGGAAGGGAAAGATGCTCTCTCTCTGAGGAGCCCGGCCCCCCACCGGGGAGAGAGCAAGTTCCCTCTTCTCCAGATGGCCGTCTCAAGAGCGCTTCGCGGTCCGTTATCCGGACTTAACGGCGCCCTGGGACGGGGAGCGCTGGTTGCCTGCGAGGTGCTCGGCGCTGCCGCTGGCCGGAGGCGCAGGCGGGGGCGGAGCAGCACTCGAAGACGGGCGCTCTCGGCGACAAGCAGTGGATGTGGATGGTTCGGCGGGAGGGGATCGGTCTTACATCCCCGCCGAAGGATGCCATCGTATCCGACTGCACCGCCGTGAATTCCTGGGTGAATTCACCAACGGTGTCGCCGAACGGGCCAGACTGGTATATGGGGGAGTCAAGAAAGTGAACTTTGTCGACTCCGCGCATATTTTTGCCAGGTTTAGCCCGAGGGGGCGCTCCTGGACCACTAACGTGGCCATCGTCTTTCCCGGGGCACACGCAGCGGACTTGAGGTCCGTGGAGCTCAGTCGGGTGCGGTGCGGGGCTTGTAACAAGCCTGGGTCAGAACCACCCTCGTGCAGCTGGGCCAGCGCGCGCGCATGGACCCTGGCGTGCAGGGTGGAAGCAGTCTGGCCCGCGGCTGTGTGGGCTCTGGCTCGGGAGGCAGAAAACCAACACGCCTTGGACGGGAGATGAGGCTAATTCCAGCAGAAGGAGGCACCACGCGGGCCCGTGATGGCACTCTCAATCTGGGGAATCGACTCGTACTCCCTGGCTGCTCCACCATCAAGAGTGGTGAGGTGGAGGCGCACGCAGATCAGGCAGAGAAAGGTGCCCTCAAGACTGCGTGAGCCCACTGTGCACTTCCGGGAAGAGAGGGATGGGAGGCTAGAAGGTATTGCCTTTTAATCCTCCACATACACCCATCTAGTCGGTCCGGCCGCGGGGCTGGGGGATAAACCATCTCCAGACCCACGACCGAAACAGCCCGGGAAAGCACGGTTATCATGTCTGTTTCAAGATCGGCCGCCGCCGCGCTCGCTCCCGATGGGAGGGAACGGAGGGGGGGGATCCTTCATCAGACCATGACAGCCCAACCTCCGATGCAGCGGTGGACATCTGAGCCTCGGTGTCATCAAGTGAGAGGGCGGCCATCCGAGGATGGAGCGCTTCTCTCACTCAAAGCTTGGATGGAGCGCGTGGAGGAGTGAGAGGTCCACAAGCCCGAGGGCGGCAGATTTACTCCCACTGTAACCCTCAGATCTGCCCGAGTGCCCACCGCGGAGCGGGGGACAACTGGGGTGGGTGGCTCTTTTGCAAGAGCGAGCCGCGATCTTAACTGCGCAACAGACATGCCACCGCAGTGATGGCATGCACTGCCCACGAGCACCGCATTAACATGCTGGACCCCCAGACATGAAACGCAGTGCTCGTGCCCATCATCCGAGGACAGGAAACCACCGCATCCAGAAACGCACAGTCGGAGCGACGTCTTGAAAAAGACGCGCTGCACGACCGTGTTGCTCTTTTAGGAAATTCGCAACAATACATACCGCTCTGGAGGACCGGACCCAAAGGACGCCAGGCAAGGGAGAAACCCAGCTCGACCATCTGCCGCTGCGTGTCACACACTCTGGACCGGGAGATCGCTCTCGTTCACTCTCTGTCTGAAACTCAGCTGGAGGAACCCTCATCGACTCTCTCAGAAGGCTGTTGAAGTCTCTGAAGTGAAAATGATGCTTTGGCTTCGCTCGCACATGTACTCTTATAGCAAGTTAATTGCAACGAGCATCAGGTGCGCAAGCTGAAGCTGCCAACTCATTGGCATTTCATTGGCCCGTTTACATACTCTTTCAGATGATTGGCTTTCTGAATGAAATCCCCATAGTGGAAGTTTCCACATAGCATTAAAGTTCCCCTTCCGAAGGGGAATATTTTTTACCCAGCCCTATAATAGACAAACACTACAATTAAATAATTCCAAAGGCGGAGAAGAGATAGTTCACCCATGAAAATTCTGTCTTGATTTACTCATACCTTTAAGTTTCTTGCTCCTGATGAACCTAAAGGAAGATATAAAGAATGTTGGAAAAAAACAGCCATTGACTACCAGTGTTTTTGTTCATGGATGTCAATGGCTGCTTTTCCCTTAACATTTTTTGAATGTGTATAACAGAAGAAAGAAATTAATAAACGAGTACAGTAAATGATGAGGAAATTTGAATGTTTTTGTGAACTTGCTCTTTAAATTGTTCAAATTACTTGAAATATTCACATGAAGCTCAGTAAACATATGTTTGGACATTTAGACTGGGATATTAAGATATGCAAGTTAAAGGATAAAATTATTAATGTAATATTCTTTTACAACTGGAATGCTTTTTTATTATTATTTATACAGACTGAATAAACAGCAACCTCAGTGTGTCCTTTGGGAACCACAATAATATTATTCACTACATTAAGTGGCTAAAAATTGGAGTTGACTTGACACCATTCTCAATTACAAACTATTTTTATGCATGTTACCCATTCATCTACATTAAAATGACGTATTAGAAGCCTAAAAATGAATGCACATTTTTGAAAAGGGATTTCAACAAAATATAATTTTGTAAAATGTTACATGCATGTGTGTTAGGGCTGAGCAATATATCGCTTGAGCATCAATATCGCAATGCGTGTATCTGCAATAGTCACATCGCAGGATTAGATTCTTTATTAAAAATTAAAAGATATATTTTATATTATTGTATACAGTTATTTTCACAACAATGACCATGTTTGATTGTTCAATTGTATTTGAATACTGTTATACTGGCCAGAAAACTAAAGCACTGTTTAACGTTACTTTTTTCTCTGTCGTATGTATGTATGCTTGTAATTTATTATATTGGTCACACTTTATTTTGATGGTCAGTTTGTTGAATTGCCAACTAATTCTCATTAGATTATAAGTAGACTGTTAGGTTGGGGTTAGGGTTGGGGTTTAATGTAAGTGGACATGTACTTGCTGAGTTTCTTATAGTCAGTTAAATGTCTGTTGAAGGAGCAATATCAGCAGATATTAACCAGACAGTCTGCTAGTACACAAATGGACCATCAAAATAAAGTGTTACCATTATATTTTATGTAGATGCACTGCATAACAAAAACTTGATCACCCCAGTTGATCTAAATTAATTAAATCTTCCCAAATAGAGCTATTCATGTCGAAAAATTACCAACAAAATATTGAAATATTAGATTTCTTGCAGTCCTAATGTGTGTTAAGTGTTTAGTCTATAGGTATGTGTAAGTACTTGACAACTAAGATGACAGACTACAGTACTGTATGTGTGCCATTTTTAGTGTTTCTTTACAAAGTGGCATCACCAAATTCTAGCCAGGCATGCAAAATACAGAATCATTACTTATTTCAACGAATTATAAACGGGGATCATCTTGACAATGAAGTTTTCTATGCACAAAATTTTACACATATGTAAATTTCAAAAAATGTGGTTTGTTTATAAGCTTTGGAATGTATAGAGGTTGCTGAAACATGAGTTTAGAAAGGGGTTTAAAGGGATAGTTCACGCCAAAATGAAAATCTACTCACTATTTACTCACCTTCAAGAGGTTCCAAACATTTATGTTCCTTTTTCCTGTTGAACACAAAAGAAGATATTTTGAAGAATGTTAAAAACCGATAATCATTGACACATATAGCAGGAAAAACAAATATGGAAATCAACGGTTACCCATTTTTTTCCAACTGATTTTTTAATAGAAAAAAAAGAAACTCAAATAGGTTTGTGACATGTGAAGTGTGAGTAAACTATGACAGAAGTTTCAGTTTCAAGAGTTCACACTCACAGATATTTGACTGAATAGAATATGCGTGTTTGATGTGCTGTCCTGGGAGATGGCTATGAGCTCGGAAAGACCCCCTAACTCATGTTATTCCCCTTATCAGGATCAAGAGAGATAGGGTCCGAGCGCAGTGTCTAGCCTGGCACCAGAACGCTCCCCCCAGATTTAAGTAGGTATGCGGTTTAATAGTGTGGAGTTGGGGTGGTGGAGGGATGCTGAAGTCGGAGGTATGGCGTGTTTGATCTTGAGCTGATTGCATAACAGAATGATTGTCAATGATGAATTAACGCCTCTCCCGAAATTTGTTTATAAAACATCACTTAGGTTGAACTATCCCTTTAAAGCACTTACAAACTAATTAAAATGCATGTTATTTATTGAACTATGTTACCTTCTTACATAAATACTCTACAAAGTGAGGTCTGGTATCCACTCAACCATGTGAAAAAAACATTTTCATCTGTAAATATTTATTTTTTTCGCACCATTAAATTGAATTTAATTCTTCCTTGAACCTGCTTTTGCCCTATCGATTCTCAGTTTCTGAAAAATGCATGCGTCTTTGCCTCTCCTTTAAAAATATCCCAGATTTCTTTCTTTACTCTCTTTACCCGACAGTTTTATTTCAGTGCACGCACACGCATTCTCAAATCTCCTGTGTGTTGAGACTGAAAAAGCTCTGTCTCCCTGCAGTAAATACTTCTAAATCGCTCACGGATTTGATCTGAATCCAGCGGTTTATTTCTCACCTCCTTCTGACATCTCAGGAAAGTGTGTGAGTGTGTTGGAGTGTGTGTTTGTTGGACATCCACAAGCATATAATGCAGCGTTTGCTTTAGCCCAGTCAGCTCTAAAGATATTAACACAATTTACACCATTACAGCAATGCAGGATCAACGTGACGCAACCATAGAAGGACATCAAGTCACCGAGGAAATATGCTGGACGCTTTGCTATTTACCTAATAATAAATGACAATGGTTACATTTTTGACACATTCCTGAAATATCTGTGCTTTTATGATAGATGTGTTAAATAATTGTAGTGTAGTACTGTACAGACAATTCATATCTCATTCAATCAATCATTCATTTTCCTTTGACTTAGTTCCTTATTTATTAGGGGTCGCCACAACGAAATGAACTACCACCTATTCTGGCAAATGTTTTAAGCAGCAGATGCGCTTCCAGCCACAGCCCAGTACTGAGAAACATCCAAACACTCTCTCATTCACACTCATACATACAGTATATTGAATTTAGCTTATCCAATTCACCTATAGTGCATGTCTTTGGACTGTGGAGAAACAGGAGCACCCAGAGGAAACCCAGTCGAACATGATGAGAATGCAAACTCTACAAAGAAAAGCCTCCTGGCCCAGCCGGGACTCGAACCAGCGACCTTCTTGCTGTAAGGTGACAGTGCTAACCACTGAGTCACCGTGCTGCCTCATTTCATATCTCTTCATTCAAAATGTTCAATTTAAAACACTAATCTCATAACATTATTCATAAATCTGTAATATAAAACTTGCTGCTTAAAGAAATATTTGTAAATAAGTACTTCGATCATGCTATAGTATTTTAAGTAATTTGACAACATTGTAGGAAATATTTTAGGGTACATCAAAAAGTGTGCACATTATCATCCGGCAAGACTACAAACACAAATTAGTTGATAAAATGCCACTAAAATGCAGTATTTAAGTCTCGTAATTATATCTAAAATTTAAAGGAATACTTGCAAAAGGTCCACTTTTTGAGAAAAATAACTACCTCTTTCATTAGGCTGGCTACGGGCCTGACTGCGACCCAACCCCCCACCCCCAAACCTCATCCAACCTAAATCCAGCCCTCACAAAAAAACATAATGCAGTTTTAGATTTTAGAAACACTTCAGTTTTTTTTTCAGTCATTCATTTTCATCTGCTTTACTGGGGCCGGGTCGCGGGGGCAGCAGTCTTAGGAGAGAACCCCAGACTTCCCTCTCCCCACACACTTCCTCCAGCTCCTCCGGGGGGATCCCGAGGCATTCCCAGGCTAACCGAGAGACATAGTCCCCCCAGTGTGACCTGGGTCTTTCCCGGGGTCTCCTCCCGGTGGGACATGCCTGGAACACCTCCCTAGGTAGGCGTTCAGGAGGCATTCGAAACAGATGCCTGAGCCACCTCAGCTGATTTCTCTCAATGTGGAGGAGCAGCGGCTCTACTCCAGGCTCCTCTCGAGTGACAGAGCTCCTCACCCTATCTATAAGGGTGTGCCCTGCCACCCGGCAAAGGAAACTCATTTCGGTTGCTTGTATCCGAGATCTTGTCCTTTTAGTCATGACCCAAAGCTCATGACCATAGGTGAGAGTAGGAACGTAGATTGACCAGTAAATCAAGAGCTTTGCCATTCGGCTTAGCTCCTACTTTTCCACAACAGACCAGTACATCAACTGCATTACTACTGCCACTGCACCAATCCACCTGTCAATCTCACATTCCATCCTTACTTCACTTGTAAACAAAACCCCAAGATATTTAAACTCCTCCACCTGGGGTAAGGACTTTCCTCCAACCTGGAGATGGCAAACCACCTTTTTCCTGTGGAGCACCATGGCCTCGGACTTGGAGGTGCTGATTCTTATCCCAGCCGTGCCACACTCGGCAGCAAACTGCCCCAGTGCATGCTGAAGGTCAATGTTCAATGAAGCCAACTGAACAACATCGTCTGCGAATAACAGCGATGAAGTCCTGTGGTCCCCAAACCAGACACCCTTCAGCCCAAGACTGCACATGGAAATTCTGTCACTTTATTTTGATGGTCCATTTGAGTACTAGTAGACTGTCTGCTTAATATCTGTTGATACTGCTCCTTCAACAAACATTTAACTGACTATAAAAAAACTTTGCAAGTACATGTCAGCTTACACTAACCCTAACCCCAACCCCAACCTAACAAACTACTTACAATCTAATGAGAATTATTTGGCATGTAGATGCAATGTAACTTAAATTCAACAAACGGACCATCAAAATAAAGTGTGACCGAAAAATCTAAAACTACTGCCATTGTTATACTTGAGGATATTTGGTCCCCACAATGTGATGATTACCAGGACCACACACACAAAGAAAGAAAAAAGCAAGCACACGTGCCCTTGAGTGAAGTGCAGCATATCAACCCAATATTCCCGCTGGCCCTGTTTAAAAACAGGCAATCAATGAAAACTGACCTGTTCATTTGGTGTTGAGGAGGTATGACCCAGCACTTCACCCTAGGAGTGTGTGAATCTGTCTCTCCGTCTCCTCTTTGATAAGGCCATAATGAAATGTGCCGTTATAAAACAAAACGAGTTGGTCCAGAGCAGAGAAAATGAGTTCTTTGATGGAGTTCCACAGGGAGTGAGATCACAGCATGTCTATATGGGAAAGATCAGAACACAACCTCAGCAAAGCTAAGAGAAAAAGACACGAGAAGGAGGAATGAAGCTCTTTAATGTGTAGTTTTTTGTGTCACTCACCCCCAAAAAACTGAACTTCCTTCATGTCTTTCCAAACCTTTATGAGTTTTCTTGTGCGGAATTTTCAGTTGCACTTTTCAGCTATGATGAATGGGGGTGGATTAAAGCTTCAAGAATAACAACAACAACAACAACAACAACAACTAAAATAATGCCACAAATGATATCCATATGCACTGTTCAATGTTCAAAGTCGTTTAGTAGCTTTGAGTAACAGCCATTTTACAGCCTGTGGTAAATGCTGGTGAGTAGCATTCATTTAATTTAAGAAGTATTTAGAAAATTGTTGTCATTTGTGAACAACCTTAACCTTTTATAGGCCTCTCATTGAAATACTCATTGGAAAAAAAAGGAGTGTCATTGGTGGTCGTTACAAGGCTCTATTTTAATGATCTAGGCGCATAGTCTAAAGCGCATGGCACAAAAGCAATAAGGGTGTGTCCGAATCCACTGTGGCTATTTTAAGGACGGAAAAACTTGCTCTGCACCATGGCGCATGGTCTAACAGGGTTGTGCTTATTTTCTTAATGAGTTATGGGTGTGTTTTGAGCATAACATGCATTAAACCAATCAGAGTCTCATCTCCCATTCCCTTTAAGAGTCAGTTGCATCATGCCATGTAGCAGTTACTATTTACATGGCGGACTTTGTAAGTGGAAAAACTGAACGCTTTACTAGCAAGAAAACAGTTAAACAGATCATCTGCAGCGCGAAGATAAAGAACGAGCTTCCTCCATTCGGCCCCTTTACTTTCTCTGTACTTTACTTTTACTCTTTCCTCCTTTACTTTAGTGGATAAGGAAACGGTGTTGTACGCACTCCACTGAAGACATCCTTTCGCCTACATATTTAATTTAGTTTGTTAAGCGCAAAGATTTGTTTTAATTTTCAGCAAACAAGTAAATGAACAATAATAATGAAGTGTCGTCAAACAACCAAGTTATATCCAAACACACGTCCTATTCTTATGCCTAATATGGTGATGCAGACGTCTCCAAAACTGACAGGTGGACAAATCTAAACTTGTTTTTATTAAAACAAATAAAAATATGCATATAATAAATAATACTACTAATAATAATAACATTATACAAATGCAAATTGTCATGAATAAACTAAAAAAAGCCCCCCGAGATTAGGCATGGAGGCAGTGGTTTTATATTTATGTAGAAAATTTTTGTAACATTTTAATCCTTTAATTTTTTTCATGAGTAAAGTTATTTGTGTATTGCTGTTCATCCCGTGTGTATTAACCTATGTGTAAGTGTTTGGACCTGCATAGGTGCATAATGTGCTCTGTGCTGGACTTTAGACCAGCTTTTAGTTTAGTTGGTCAATAACACGGCCTATTTCAGTTCCCAAAATAGCAACGCGCCAACAATGCGCCTTAACCAGTCGTGAAAAGAGTACTGAAAAATCAAACTCAAGTAAAAGTAGCATTATTTGCCCAAAAATGTAGTTCAAGTAGAGTAAAAGTACCTTTTTTTAATATTACTCAAAGTATGAGTAAAAAGTAGCCATTTTAAAAGTACTCAAGAGTAGTGAGTATTGAGTATTATGCTGTGAAAAGGTGACGCGTTTACATGCAATATGTTTGTTAGTGTGTCTGTAGACATAACATTCTGTAGTGCATTTAGTGATTGTTTAAGGTCATTTGGTCCATTTCAGTCATCATACAGTAGACATCTGTCATCTTCTCATCAGTAACATACAGTCTAAACAGTCTCTGGGTTATCGATTGTAAATATTTTGGACACTTTTAATGCTTCCTAAGAGTTTGCTGCATTTATAAAGCGCTCATGTCTTGAGGTTGTTCAGTATGATTTACTTTTCTATGTGCAATTTGATTGGACAAGAATCACAGGATTGATTCTTTATTAGCCAATCTATATAGACAAGAAAAACTAAACTGCAATTTGAAGGAAAGTAGTGGAGTAAAAGTACCAATACTGCACTAAAAAAATGTACTCAAGGGAAAGTAAAAGTACACATTTTTCAAACTACTTAGTAAATTACAATTCCTAAGAAACACTACTCAGTTACAGTAATTTGAGTATTTGTAATTTGTTACTTTACACTACTGCCCTTAACACACCTCCTTTTTAGACCGGAACACCTATGAGTCCACAAAGTGGTGCAAATGGATTAAGTAGCAATTAAACAACGTGGCGCAAAACGTGAAAATTAGGGTTGCGCTGGTCTGAAAATAGCAACAAATTGTGGCAAACACATCTTGCGCCTCATTGCACTGGGTGTATGATAGGGCCCTTAAACTTTTATAACTTTTAGAACGCTTTCTCACCCATTAAAGGGTTAAAGTAAAATGTTAAAAATAATAAAAATATTTATTTAATGTTTCTGACTATTCAGGTAACTAAGGGTGCATTTATTTGATCAAAATATTTATTTTATATTATAAAATATATTTCAAGTAACATTTATTTTTTTAAACAGGATAGAAAATTACAGAAGATTTCCAGCACATTATTTTATAATATTTACATAAATATTTCTTATATTTAATGTATAATGTGCTGGTAATGTCCAAGAACAATGCACCACTTTCCTCCTATTATTTATATTCATATTATTATTAGTATTATTATTGTTATTATTATTATTATTATAGTTTTTAATATTGTTATTTTTGTTAAAAAATAAACTGCTAATAATAATAAAATATATTTTTTTTTCTGAAGCCATATTTCTGTATATATTCATATATTTATAATCCTATTTCACATTTTATTATTAATTTAAACATTTAATATTCCAGTTCCAAAAAACCAACAATGTGAATAAAAACACTGAGACCCTCAATTAAATTTGGTCTAAAAAGTTGAATAAGCCCACATTCAAGGCCAGATACAATGTTAATTCACCTTTTGTGAAACTATAAAAGAGATCCACTCGCATTTAAGTGGACTTACCCCTTGTTAACAGGAATCAGTATTTCTTGGGAAAGCAATAATTAGGAAAACTTTGCTTTGCCCTATATCAGAAAAGTATGAGAGTGTATTAAAAGCACATGACTCATACGTCTGAACCCAAAATATGTCTCATGGTGTATTTCTTTTTTTATTTAAATGATCCCATTTGCTCAGTTTCATGAAGGGTGCCAATACGTCTTGAGTTGCCTTTAGACTTCATTAATCTGCATTAATCTGCCAGCAGACTGTTGAGAAAAGAGAGCGAGAGAGGAAGAGAGAGAAAACTGCCTCAGGGACTGACGTCTTGCTAGTACAGCTCCAGTCTGTTCTTAAGTCTGATTGCTACATGAATTTGCTTGTGCATGAACGTGTAAGAGGTGAGGCATTAAAGGCTGAGATGCAGGATGATTTTTTTCTTTGTTTCAGTATAACAACTGCAGCTTTTCAGATTGCTTTCAAACGTGATATACAAATAATCAGAGGTCTAAACTACATTCAATGCAGATATGAACACTGAATGAGCATTTGAAACTTTTTATGTGTTTTGATCATTCAGTTGCACAACAACGTCTTACTTGGCTTTCAGAGTGCAAATTTTTGAGCACAACACTGCTATAGCTAGAAATGTGACTTTATAAAAGTAGTGATGGTATGCACAGGGATATTGATTGTTTATTTTATACAGTAGGTCTGCATGAGTACTTGACAACCAAAACAACAATGGTGGAACAAATGGTGGACCAAATAGTTTTTCTTTATAAAGTTACATTGTCATCTACAAGACTTCCATGCAGTGTTTGAGCTGTTTTCACAAATCTGTACTTCTTTTCAGCTTAGTCCCTTTATTAATCTGGGGTCACCACAAAGGAATGAACCAGCAACTTATCCAGCATATGTTTTACGCAGCTGCAACCCATCACTGGGAAACATCCATACACACTCAATTTAGCTTATTCAATTCACCTATAGTGCATGTCTTTGGACTTGTGTGGGAAACCGGAGCACCCGGAGGAAACCCACGCCAACACGGGGAGAACATGCAAACTCCACACAGAAATGCCAACTGACCCAGCCGAGGCTCGTACCAGCGACCTTCTTGCTGTGAGGCAATCGTGCACCACCGTGACACCCTCCTAATGTAAATTTTTTAAAGTTTATAAAAAAAAAAAGAAGTAAAATATATAAAAAGCGAATTTGGTGCATTTTTATCAAGTTTTTAGAGTGGCTGACTGTAGGATTGGTAACCTAGTAACCAATAATAAACAAGTAAATAGTAATAGAAACAGTTGGTTCATTACGTAGGTGTAATTTGATTGGTAACCTAGTAACCAATAATAAACAAGTAAGGAGTAATAGAAACAGTTGGTTCATTACGTAGGTGTAATTTTCACTATGTGAGAGTTTATTGAGCAAATGGGTTTCTATCTCCCATTATTTGCTTTGGTGCCAGAAAAAAACATAAAATAATGCCCGGTAAATAACAGAAAATTGCTGTAAAATAACAGACAGTAAATTACAGAAATTTACCAGAAATTTAAGTAAATTTCTGTAATTTACGGTCCATTATTCTATGGTAAATTTCCGCAATTTAAGGGCTGTTATCTTATGTTTTTTTTTTTTTCTGGCACCCCAAATTTTTTTTTACAGTGCACTTTAATTCGACAGGTTTTGCTTGCAAATTGTCAAAATGTGAATGTTTTAAATGAGGTATACTTTGTGTTTGACTGTGCACTGTGCCAAATAATTCAAAAGTATACTTTGGGCTTTATTCTGTGGCCTTTTTTCTCTAATTAGCGTCATAATGAAATTCACAGTAGGTAGAGAATCGCAAATGTAGACATTTTGGTGTTAAACAATAAGTGAATAAACATTAAGTGAATTTGGTATAGGTGGGCATAGATTAATTTTTTTAATTTAGATTAATCTTGGATTAAAATGATCTACATTAAAATGGCTCATTTGAATTCTGCCGAAGGCATTCAGAATATGGGTGCTGCCCAGATAATGACTAAAAGTACGTTTTTGAGAACGGGTTTCTCCAGCCAGGTGGCGCATTAGATCAGGGGCTCATCTCCTGTTTCTAAAATGCATCACAAACTGCTTGAGAAACTGTTCTACTATGATAATTGGTGATGAAAATAAATTATGTTCAATAAGATGTACTTGTGTTTACTAACTGTTTATTCAGTTAAACATGAATTTTGAACTGTATGCCTACATAAGCTTTAAACAGTGATTTTGATTACCTTAATCTGACTAAAGTCATAACTGAACTAAACAGAAATTAAATTAAGACATGGAGTATGCATATATTAGTGGTATTAGTAGTATTATTTGGCGTGCGTTATTAAATTCCATAACACTCTCACCAGTCCTTAATCCTTATATGCGTCTAATACCCCAGTTTGTCACGGAGGCATGAATGCAATGTTCATGGGTTAAAGTGAAACTGCCAAACTGCAGTTAAAGTCACCCAAAATAACAGGAAACTCTTACATGAAAGCACTTCACTTGAACACCTTAATTATATTAGTGTCTATTAAGGCAGCTAGATTACAGATAGATTACAGATGTCCATGTAAACGTAGTCAGTATGTCTTCGAAGTACGTGAAAGATCCAAAAGGGCATCCTGCTGATTTGATTTAGAAGGGCACTTTTTTGTCAGACGGCTCACCGGTTTAACTTTCATTCACCGTCATTCATTTTAAAAAGCACCCGGTACATTTTATTTGTATATGTTTTACTCGAACACATAAACTCTACAGGTGCCTGATAGTTAGATGTGGAGCGAACATTAATCAGATTCACTCTAGTGAACTGCATCCATGTTAGCACGTCACGTTTGATGTGGTAATTTCACAGTAGGTATACACACAGGTTCGAAGACTCGTCCTCGCCACCTACAGTGCAATTCGGCCAGGTATACATCCGCACTAAAATATCAACGTGAAAGGCATCATAGCTTGCGTAGAATAGACCCAGCTCCCAACCCAACTTTGAAAATAGATTAACGGCGATATTTGTTTTTATCGCGTGATAAGAGACTCACGTTAACGGCCCACCACTAGAATTTAGACGTCACAAATTTTGTACTATAGAGTATGAAAATTATTATTGATTTTGAGATTTGCTGAATATTACATTTACAGCTTTATTATATAGTTTGTGTTTTTATGTATAAGTAAGCATTAGGTAACAAAAAATAAAACTATCATCAAGAATTAAACATCCAATATAACCAAAACAGTTGGTTACAAAACCAGACTAATAGAATCGCTAGAATATTAGGTAAAGATCAAATTCAATGAAGTTATCCTGTAAATTTCGTACTGTAAATATATCAAAACTTTTCAAAAATTGTCAATTGACACTTATCATTTATGGTTTTGTGTTCCAGTGTCACATATTTTTGCTGAATGCTAACCAGCTACCTGAAAAGCATTTGAAGATAACTCCATGTTGAGTTTTTCTGAGGTTTGTTACTGCCAAAGAAACCCAACAATGCATGCTAAAGTGAAGATCAAATCTAAATTCCCTTAATAATGCATGTCATTTTGAACAATGAATGGACCATGTAAATTTTAGGGGGCAAATCAGTTTCCACTAAACATTCACTTGATTTCCTCAGATTACTACTCTGATGATTTAAATTGGTTTTGAACAGCATGCTGACTATAATTATGTACTTCAAGACTGCACTAGCAGTGCTTTGGCCAAGCATTTGAGTCTATGTTTGTTTACTGACGTACATAGCTGGATATTTCTGTGTTTGTGTAACACTGACTTAAAGTGAACTGGCTTAAAGTGTCAGTCAAAGAATGTTAATTTGAAGCCAAATGCATGCGTGTTTGCTTTTGTATGTGTGAATCACAGGGCATTTTGGTATATTACAGCTTTACAGAGCTGATATGAGCTGACAGGTGTGGCTAAGCGCAGATAAACAGCACGTATAACATGGGGAGTGAGGAAAAAGAGACGCATAAACACTAGTTTTATGCAGCGCTGCACGTGTCCTCATGATTTATGGAGGGTATGTGCGTGAGTCATTGTTTAGTGGCATGTTAGTTGGGTGGTCATGTGATCACTGGATGTCATTGCCATGCTGGGATGTAGATTTAAGCATTCTGAGTTCCACAGCAGAGATCCAATCAATAGTCATGAACTGTTAGTAGGACGCCAACCCTACACTCTGCATTCAGACAGATGCAGATGTATTGAATGCAATATATTTTTTGCTGAAAGTAATAACTTCATAACTCCACTATACTGTCTCCATTGACTGCATGTCTACATTCAGCTTCAATTATCATGAAATAATCAAACCTAATTTTCATATTTATGTGTTTCATCTACTACATTAAATAAACAATAGCATGAAACATCTTTTATCTGTATTATTTAAACGTTTATTTGTGCCCCCAACAACACTATTAGAAAAAAAAACCAAGTTTACGCAATTAATATATTGTTTACATACTGTAGTTTTATATAAATATAAAACTGTAGAAATTATATATACACATTATAATAATTAAAATAATAATTTACATTAAAAAATATTTACATTGCTACAGTAAGTCTGCTTAACAGTTAAACATTAATACTGTGAACATGTGTGAACATTTTCAGACTGCCAAAGAGAAATATATTATTTTTGTTAATGATAATTAATTTAAATATCTAAAATATTGTAGAACAATCTGTGTTTAACCTATTAATTATTTAGTAATGATGCCTGCAAACATTTTGTAAGCATGTCAGTATATATCTGAATATGTCTGAACATTTTAACAAAGATTAATCATTCATTCATTCATTTCTTTTCGGCTTAGTCCCTTTATTAATCTGGGGTCGCCACAGCGGAATGAACCGCCAACTTATCCAGCACGTTTTGTTTTTTTACGCAGCGGATGCCCTTCCAGCCGCAACCCATCTCTGGGAAATATTCACACACACTCATACACTTCGGACAATTTAGCCTACCCAATTCTCCTGTACAGCATGTCTTTGAACTGTGGGGGAAACCGGAGCACCCAGAGGAAACCCATGCGAATGCAGGGAGAACATGCAAACTCCACACAGAAATGCCAACTGACCCAGCCGAGGCTCAAACCAGTGACCTTCTTGCTGTGAGGCGACAGCACAACCTACTGCGCCACTGCGTCGCCACAAAAATTAATTTAATTTAAATTTTTTATTAAATCAATATCAATTACACACAAGTAGCTGAGTGACATGGCTATGCATTATTTTCTAGTCTTTGTTAGTTACACGTGACTGTAGTAGGCTCTGAAATATCTGAAGTCATTTTGCATAGTAATATGAAACTATAATGTGATTAAGACCTGCTTGCAACTACTTCACACTTTAGAACAAAGTGTGTCCAACTTTAGTCTGTCTTCCAAGTGTGTCTTCCAACTTTAGAACAATCTCAGATCTATGCACTGTTTAAAGGGGGCCTATTATGCAAAAGTGCCTTTTATAAGGGGTTTAAATAAAGTTGTGTGGCAACAGTGTGTGAATACAGCCAGCCTCTAATGGTAAAAACGTACTGTTTTAATTCAATTTTTTTATAATCAAAAACTGTTTTTTAAAAAAATAAAAACTGTCTGCAGAAACATTTTGATTGACACTCTCTTTTGTAAATTTCTTCGTTGGAGGGAATGCCCCGCCCTTTAGTGATGATCTCTCCTTTATTAGCATAAACAGCCCTGAGTGAGAAGCAGCCGTTCGCCATTAGAGTTTTGACCTGCTGAAGGTCATGTCAGAGACTAAGAGGATTATAAATGTGGAATTTTAAGATGCTCAAATGAACACCAGAGTCTCCACAGACTGCCTTCTTCTGAGACACTTTTTTTGACATTCAGGACTCTATTTTAACAATCTCGGCGCAAAGTCTACGGTGCATGGCGTATTAAGGGCGTGAAGGGCGTGTCCGAATTTTTTGCTAATTTAAGAATGGAAAAAAACGCTCTGCACCCTGGCACAGGGTCTAACAGGGTTGTGCTTATTCTTTTAATGAATTATGAGTGAGTTTTAAGCATAACGTGAATTAAACCAATCAGAGTCTCTTCTCCCATTCCCTTTAAGAGTCAGTTGCGTCACGCCATGGCGCATATGCTATTTACATGGCGGACTTTGTAAGTGAAAAAACTGAACGCTTCACTAGCAAGAAAACAGTTCAACAGACCATCAGCAGCGTGAGGATAAAGAACGAGTTCCTCCATTTGGCCTCTTTACTTTCTCTTTGCTTTACTTTTACTCTTGAACGCACTCCACTGAAGACATCCAATAGCCTACATATTTAATTTAGTTAAGATTTGTTTCAAAACTATTTTTAAATTCAGTTTTAATTTCCAGCAAATGAATAAATAAACAATGACAATGAAGTGTGTTTTTGAAGTAAGTTATATCCAAACACACGTCCTATTCTTATGCCTAATATGATGATGCAGATGTCTAAAAACCCGTCAGGTGGACAAATCTAAACTTGTTTTTATTAAAACAAATAAAAATATGCATATAATAAATACTACTACCACTACTACTAATAATAATAATAGTATTGTGAAAATATACATACTACTACTATAAATACTACTACTACTACTACTAATAATAATAATAATAGTATTGTGAAAATATACATACTACTACTATAAATACTACTACTACTACTACTAATAATAATAGTATTGTGAAAATATATATTTTTGTAACATTTTAATTATTTATTTTTTCATTTGTAAAGATATTTGTGTATTGCTGTACATCCTGTGTGTATTAAGCAATGTGTAGGACCCGCACATGCGCATAACTAACGCGATCTGCGCTGGACTTTAGATGGTGCGGTCCATTTCAGTTCATCAAAATAGCAACACACCAACAATGCGCTTTAACACACCTCCTTTATAGACCGGAACACCCATGAGTCCACAAAGTGGCGCAAATGGATTTGTTATTTAAACAATGTGGTGCAAAACATGAAAATTACTGTTGCGCTGGTCTGAAAATAGCAACAAATTGCACCAAACATGTATTGCACCTTATTGCGTCGGGCCCTCAGTTTTTCATAAAGATAGCATAAGTACTGTTTTAAATCTGCCACTATGCCTCAGCATAGGCATTTGTAGCTCCACCCTCTTTTGAAAAGAGCACAATCTCATTAAAATTTAAAGCAACAGTCACCGAAATGGTACTTGGATTAAAGCCTGAAAGTGGCAAGTTTTAAAGAGTTTTAAAAAGCATCTGTGCTGAATTTGGAATGGAAACTTCACATACACACTCTAGAGGCCTCAGAGACTTATTTTATATCTTGTAAAAAGGGGCATAATAGATCCCCTTTAATGCCTTTTAAAGCTGTTTCACACTTTTCAACTTTATCACACCAACGTCAATGTTTTAATGCCTAATTCTCTCACACTGTTATGCCAAAGAATATTCGGTAACACTTTATTTTGATGGTCCATTTGAGTATTAGACTGTCTGCTTAATATGTTGATACTGCTCCTTCAACAGACATTTAACTGACTATAAGAAACTTTGCAAGTACTTGTCAACTTACACTAACCCTAATCCCAACCTAACAGTCTACTTATAGTATTCTAATGAGTAACTAGTTCTAATGAGAATTAGTTGGCATGTAGATGCAATGTAACTTAAATTCAACAAAAAGACCATCAAAATAAAGTGTGACCAAATATTCAAACAACTATGTGCTTCATTCTCAGATCAAATACACTCTTATAATAGAGTGCAACATCTGCTAAAAACGCTACTGTATATTTTGCTAAAAGCTGCGTTTCTTTGACCACATGTGTGTGACTTCAAGCAGTGTGTGATGGTGTGTCTGGAGTGTAATCACCTCAAACACAAACACACTCGATCTGTTCCCTGCGGTCTGGGTGTCTCTGATATCACATTCTGTGCTCTGTGGCGTGAATCATTCAGTTTGGTTGTGTATGTCTGTGTGTGATGACTTAGCATGCATGTTTAATTGTTTTAAGTGTGCATTCCGAATCACAAGCTCTACTTTGGAGCATATGTTTTCATGCTGGGTGTGTGTGTATGTGTGTTTGATGCATCACAGTGACGTCAGTCATTTAGCTTTGCCCTGAAGCCTCATCTGTTCTGGAAAATGTTGTGTGTGTGTGTGTGTGTGTGTGTGTGTGTTTTGCAGCATCTGTGGCATTTGCATGAGTGTGTATGGCTTTATGGGGAAAGCCTTTTGTGTTGTTTTATTTATTTGTTTTTTTAGATAACGATGAGAAGTGAAATAAAAGAAACTGATGTAAAGGATAGACTAACATGGCAGCAAATCTGACCACGCTAAATGCAGTAGCCTCAATAATAAACTTGATTTTAAACATACGTGAAAGTTAGACTTAAGATAAGAATATTAATTGAATACCTTCTTATTTTGGCGATATTATTTTAAGAGACGTTACATTTATGTTTATGAACACAGAAACCAGTACAGTACGTGCACACACACCTCTTGGAAGCTCGATATCACACACTGCTGTGTTCCGAAATGTGCCTGAATGCAATCCATAATCCATTAGTTAAACTGTTGACATGTTTATAGCCAGCTAGCATGCTAAATATACTGTACAGCAAGGTTGCGCATTTGTGATGTGGTGGCCAAACATTTCTGTCAGCTGTATTGTGGAGTATGATTTAGTCTTTTATTTGTAAAATTACAATTAGCAGCTCATTACCAGGTTTTTGTACTGTAATTTACTTGACTTCCCTAGACAATATATAGTTTCAAAGGACTGAAAATTTTAATAAAACTCACTTTTAAACACTCAAAGATGTCAAAGCAGTAAACAAGATTCCATAATGTAATTCTGAAGCATTAATAAATACTTGTTAATTAATAGATATTTTTCATTCATTCATTCATTTCCCTTTGACTTAGTCCCTTATTTATCAGGGGTCGCCACAGCGGAATGAACTGTCAACTATTCCAGCATATGTTTTACACAGCTGATGCCCTTCCACCTGCAAACACCCATACACGCCTCATTCATACGTACGCGCCTTATTCACACACACACACACACACACACACACACACACACACACACGCACGCACGCACGCACGCACACACGCACACGCACACACACACACACACACTACGCCAAGTTTGTTTACCCAATTCACATCTATAGCTCATGTCATTGGACTGCGGAGGAAACCCACGTGAACACAGGGAGAACATGCAAACTCCACACAGAAACACCAACTGGGCCAGCCGGGACTCGAACCAGCAAGTTTCTTGCTGTGAGGCAACAGTGCTAACCACTGAGCCACTGTGAGGGGCACATATATATTTTTTCTTAGTAGATGAAATGATTTGTAATCCTTTAAATAAATATAATTTTATGAAAAATTATGAAAACGCACATTTTATTGTTCAAAGGGTTTTACACACAATCATATCATTTATTTTAATGTCTTCTACTGTTTGTGTGTAGGGAAAACATTTCAATTTATATGGAAAATTAGGTTGGAAAAACAAAAAAGCTTAATAAGAGGTTAAATTTAAAAAGATTTTAGAGCAGCGATCAAGGTCCCATAATGCAATTTGAAAGCATTAATAAATACTTTTAAATTAAAAGATATTTTTATAGAGAAGTTAGTAAAATGAATAATTAAAAAAACAAATAAATAAAAACGAAATTGTATAATAAATTGATTGTGAAAATAGTCAAATTGAAATTACTTTTGTGCAGCAGATTGTTTTTTGGACAACCCATAAGTTTAGCAATGAGAAAATTTGTTAGTATTTACTTGCAAAACTTTTTAACGCTTACTCAAATGAACTTAGCCCCTGAATACCTTAACGGTGATAACGGTGAAAGTATGAAATTTCCAAAAAAACATTGGGTCCTCTTGCAAAAAATAATTAAGAAATTTCATTTGCATTTCTCTGGAAACACAGTTATTTCATGAGCAAATACAAGGTTTCTTGGGGAGTGCAATACCTTGGCAGATAAAGCAAAGTAAATTTGAGAATTTCTTGGAAATTAGTATTTACCTGCAAGTATTGTTTCCTGAAAAACTAGTATTTGCTTCAGAAAGTATTGTGTTACACAGAAAAGCTTTGTGTTACAGCTGAGCTGGGACGGCACATTTGTTTACGTAAAAAAAGTATAGGCTTCCATTGAGAAAGTTTTTAAACTTCAAGTTTTAATTATGATGTTCCTTGAGGAATTGTATATTCCCTTGCAAAACACTGACATTTTTTCCACATACTGTATTTTTCCACCACAAAAAGTTTCTTGGGGAACCTCAAAAGTTTTGCAAGTGAAAGCTAAGTTTCTTGGAAGCACACAAAAGTTAGAGAAGCACTAAAATATCATTTTTAATACTCTCCCCCTTCCCAAACAATTTTTTTTTCACTTAGCTTCTACAGTATACATTTCAAATCATGCAAATTGGAATATAAATGAACAGTCGAAGCATGATCAGTTAAATAAGAATAGACTACTGCTTTATTTATTATAAGATCAGTAGTGTTTGCATTGCTTATGAACCCTGTTTGCTGACACAAATATAAGTCTGCCTCCTTCTGCATTCTGGGGAGTGTGCTTGGCAGCTGTCAGGTCTATTATAATTCAAGGAAGTGATCATAGATGGAAAAGAAATCGTTTTTAGAAGAAGAATGACAAGAAACTGCAATTGACTGCATTAATGTGCAGATAACAGAAGACAGACAGACAGACAGGTAGACGAGGAAAACAAAATCATGACATTTTGGGGACTTGTGCTGTTTGTTGAGCTGTGAGCATGTGCATGTTTGTTTGAGATGTCTGTGCCATTTCCAATTGATCTATATCAGTTCATCCACCAAAATTCCCACATAAACATCCCCAGGGAAAGAACTTTGTGTAAACTTTGAATTAATTTAATTAAATCTGAGCTGTACACTGGTTCAGCCACATGTTTTTTAAGCTAGGCAGCTTGAAAAAGACAGTAAAGACTGTCTCCATGTAAGGAATATCAAGAACAAAAATGTCAAATGTAGTATATAGTACAATATACAGTATGCTGCTTGTACACACTTGAGTAATAATAACTCAAATCATGAGGCTTGTAATTGAAACCTTAATGAGCAATTAAAAGATTTTTAAAAAGGGACAGATAAAAAAAGGGAAGATAAAAAGGGACACAAATTTGATCTACTAATCAGAATATCAGACTGGAGCCAGAAACCATCCAAGACACTATAGGTAATTTCATCACCTACAACACATATATGCATCATCACCTACATCACATAGGCATCATCACCTACAACACATAGGCATCATCACCTACAACACATAGGCATCATCACCTACAACACATAGGCAGCATCACCTACAACACAGGGCATCATCACCTACAACACATAGGCAGCATCACCTACATCACATAGGCAGCATCACCTACAACACATAGGCATCATCACCTACAACACATAGGTATCATCACCTACAACACATAGGTATCATCACCTACAACAGATTGGCATCACTTAAATTGGTGAATATAATCTATATTTTATACCATTGATTGTCATTGGTGATTCTAATAATAGCAGTCAACGCTGACAGTCTTTTAAAGAATATAAGTAAACACATAGAAGAAGTCAGCTAAAAACGTCTTTAAATGTTCTACTGAAGAAAGAAAAGCACCTACATCTTGGATGACCAATGGGTGAGTAAATTAAGATTTTTTTCTCAATTGGCTACAGAACAAAAATCCAATCACTTGCCCAATTATTCTAGTTAAGCATTTAATTGCATTTTAAGCTGAATAGTATCTTGTAAAATCACTAGTAAAATATTATTAAAATATAGCCTTTTTTATTGAGTTGACTCAACTTTTAACCCATGTACTGCACGTGTCTTGATTTGAATCAACTAAAAAAGTTCTGCAGCAAGTGGCCTTACAATTTTAAGTTGAGTCAACCTTTTTTTTGTATGTGTATGTACTGTCTTTATGGCAAAGACAAAATAAATTAGTTATTAGAAATCAATTATTAAAACTATTAAAACTATATTCTCTTTGTTAGACAATACTTGGGAAATATTTGAAAAAGAAAAATTTTACAGGTGGGATAATTTTGCCTTCAAATTTAAATCAAAAGTGTCTTAGGGCTCTATTTTAATGATCTAGACACAAAGTCTAAAGTGCATGGTGCAAAAGCATTAAGGGTGTGTCCGAATCCACTTTTGCTATTTTAAGGATAGAAAAATATAGTTTGTGCCTTTGCACATGTTCTAACAGAGTTGTGCTTACTCTCTTAATTAGTTATAGGTGTGTTTTGGGCATAATGTGCATTAAACCAATCAGAGTCTCATCTCCCATTCCTTTTAGAAGTTTACATGGTGGTCTTTGTAAGTGGAAAAACTGAATGCTTCACTAGCGAGAAAACAGTTAAACAAACCATCTGCAGCACGAGGATAAAGAATGAGCCTCCTCCATTCAAACTCTTTACTTTCTCTTTACTTTACTTTTACTCTTTACTTTACTCCTTTACTTTCGTGGATAAGGAATTGGTGCTTTGCACTCGGCTGAAGATATCCATTAGCCTACATATTTAATGTCGTTGGTAAAGCGCAAAGATTTGTTTAAAAACTATTTCTAAATTCAGTTCTAATTTCCAGCAAACGAATAAATGAACAATAATAATGAAGTGTGGTCAAAAAACTGACTTATATCTTGGCCCACACGGAATCTGCGCGCGCAGAATTCTGCAGATTTTCTGCAGATTTTCTGCAGAGTTTTAGCCCATCATTAATTCTGTTTATTTACTTGAGTAAATGTGTGTAAATCTGAATTTATTCAGTTTTTAAATTACACATATTTCCACATATTAAGGTTTTAGATATGAGACTCCCAAAATAATTCCGCAGAAATCCGCAGATTTTTACCAAAATTTTCCGCAGAAATTGCAAAAAACGTCCGCAGATTCCGTCTGGCCCTACTTATATCCAAACACACGTCGTATTCTTATGCCCCATATGGTGATGCATACATCTCCAAAACCCAACAGGTGGACAAATCTAAGCTTGTTTTTAATAAAACAAATATAAATATGGATATAGTAAATGATACTGCTAATAATAATAACATTATACAATTGCAAGTTGTCATGAATAAACTGAAAAAAGCCCCCCGAGATAAAGAAGGCATGGAGGTAGTGATTTTTATATTTATGTATAAAATAATAATAATAATTGTTGTAACATTTGAATACTTAATTTTTTTCATATGTAAGGATAATTGTGTATTGCTGTACATTTTGTGTGTGTTAAGCAATGTGTAAGCGTTTTGGACCTGCATAGGCACATAGATGGTCAATGGCGTGGTCTATTTCAGTTCATCAAAATAACAAAGTGCCAACAATGCACCTTAACACACCTCAGACCAGGACGCCCATGAGTCAACAAAGTGGTACAAATGGATTAGCTATTTAAACAACACGCCTTTTTGTGCCAGGTGTATGACAGGACCCCTAGATTTTAAGATTCAATATCAATTAACTAAAATAAAGATAAATACAATTGTTAGTTTTTAAGTTATACACAAATAATAATAATACAATTTCCAAACTTGCAATAGAGCATTTATAGTGAGTCTGTAAATTCCAGGCGTGAGCAGAGAGAATCTGCTGCTGTCATGCATTATTGGGTTTCTTCAGAAAATCAGTCAGAAGGGGAAGGATGTCAAACCTCATTGCTTTTCCGTTACCCAGCAAATCTTCACTTGCCACCCATAAATTACTAAAAGCAAATACACGCACTGACATCTGAAAGATTGTATACCCTAGCGGACAACCTTGAACAACACCGCGTGATTTCTCATGTAAACGACGAGCGGGGCAGAATAAAAGGTCTCTGTTATGTATATTAGCGCTCAAAGATACACACACGCAGTCTCTAATTTGCTGATAACCACATCTGAGGCTCTTTGTAGTGAGTCAGGAACATCAGGGCCAAATATTTCCCCTACTGTGATATCGCTAATGGCTAATGCACCAGAAACACACACATTTTCACACACAAACATACAGGATGCATACAGTCTCTCCTACTGGAACAGCGTTAGCCTGCAGCTAACCGGGCCACTATATGAACCATCTGTCTCACCAGCTCAAAGTTTGAACTAACTGATTCCCAGTGCATGACCAGATTTAAAAAAAAAAAAACTCTCTGCTCAAACTTATTTTGATGGTCTGGGTGCTTTGAACATTATAGTTAATGAAGCAGTGATTATGCGTCAGGATTAACCAAGCTAAATGCAGCTATACAAAAGAAAAGGCATGTATACCAAATAGCCTAAGTTGACAGACCAGCAAACACCTTATTGCATAATAATGTGAAAAGAATGCTTTAGCCAATTTCATGCTGGTTTTCATATGGGCAGAGTAGCCAAGCTGCTAAAATAATCAGCTTGATCTGGTGCCAGTACATTGTCTGCTAATATTAAATATCAAGGTCATTACTGGCTTCTCTGTTAGCAAAAAACAAAGGTGATGACCATCAATGAAAACAGTCTAATCACAGATTGAGTCAGTAAAGTAGAAAAACAGAATGCTTGAACCTAACAGGTTAATTAGCTGAAATGCATCATACAGTATGTGAGATTAATCAGCCACATCTACAACATAAACTTACAACTCACACTCGCACACAGTGCAAGCAAAAACACAATTCAATTAGAACGATTACATGCTAATCAGAAAGCATATCCAGCACTTTTTATACACCATTGCACTAGCAATGTTACACGTGATCCAATATTCAAAACATTCTCTAAAACATGAAAGAAATGATTGAAATCATAATTAATTCAAAACACAGCAGCTTCAACAAGGGCAATACTTCAGCTCAGTGTAAAAACATACATTTTCTTGCTAGTATTTTAGTCCTGTTTTTTATTTAAAATGTCTATAGATTCTTAAAACAAGATACATTTACTTACAGTGAAAGGACTTTAGATATGAAAGCATTCATGAAAATTAATAAAGTCAGATTGTGCTTCAAAGAAGAAGAAAAAAGACTTGCCAGTGGGGTTAGAAACTTGATTTTTTTTATCACTGACAGAAGTTTTCTTGTTTTTTTTATCCTCCAGTATTCAGTAAATCTGTTTTCCTTCACTGTAAAAAATGCAGGGTTACACATAATTCGGTAACACTTTATAATAACAGTACATGAATAATGATGTATTAATATGTAAACTAAACATTACTTTATTATGAATTAATGATGAGTTAAGGTATGCACTAATCATGAACTAACTTGAACTACAACATGAGTCACATGAGTTCATGTGTGAATTACGGCTACCTTAATTACTTGTTAGTACATGATTGTTTGTTAATTGATGTATTAATTACCACATTAGTTTATGCTTAATTTAACCATCATGAACTCATGATATGTTAATATATAATTATGTTGTGACTACTTGAAGGGGCACATCATCATTAACCCATTCTTAACTACTCATGAACTCCTTATGCACGTCCAACTAGTCAGTTTACACTGAATAACAATAGAAAAGTATTCTGTCAACATCAGCATGAACAGGAGTTCATGAGTAGTTAAGGATGAGTTAATGATGATGTGCCCCTCCAAGTAAAGTCATGGCATAATCATACATTAACAGCTCATGAGTTCATGTTGGTTACATTTAGCTTAAACTTAAATGTTAATTAACACATTAATTAACAACATGTACTAACAAGTAATTAAGGTAGCCGTAATTCACACATGAACTCATGTGACTCATGTTGTAGTTCAAGTTAGTTCATGATTAGTGCATACATTAACTCATCATTAATTCATAATAAAGTAATGTTTAGTTTGCACATTAATACATCATTATTCATGTACTGTTATTGTAAAGTGTTACTCATAATTCCTTTATGTTGTCACAACACAAATCGATTAACAAATAAGTTCTCCCCCAAAAACTTTAAGAATAGGGTATATGCGCACCTAGTGTTTCTTCCCATACTGATAAACTTCCAGTGAACGGTTAATGTGACTTTTTTCAGTTTTATACAGTTCCTTTTACAGCCTCGATGTTGTAATGTCATTAAAATATAATTAGTTAAATAGACTTCAGCATTCATTTAGTTGTTTAAGCGTAAAACGAGATGAAAAGTCGTTTACACTCATGTCAGGATTAGCAGGTTAGCGCAGAAGCTCTATTGAAAATACTGAGGTAAAATAAATGTTCATATTTTAAAGACATGGCATGAAATTTTTTTTATTTAATGCAGTGCTACTTGTACATTCTTTATAGCGTATATCAATCAGCCAGTGAAGATTGTTGATTTTTAAAGAAAACAGACCCTAAACACGACTTTTAAAAATTAAAAGTCCTTCCGCATATCTGCATATACCCTATTGTGTTGTTTCAACTCATTTTAAATAAGTAGTTTGCACAAGCAACTCAAAAATGAACCATCTTAAAGGGAAAGTTCACCCAAATATGAGAATTCTGTCAATAATTACTCACCCTCATTTCCGTTTAAACTCATGAGCCTTCCTGAGCACTGTGCATTGACGTACACACCGGATGCCTGTGGCAACTTCCTCTGTTTGAAACAAAGCAAAGTGCATTTATGATCCACTACCTGAATTTTTTTTTTTTTTTGTCGTTAATCCCCTTTGTAAGAGCAAAAAATAATAACTGGACTTCTAGTTGATCATTTGTAAAAGTGGCAGATTCTTCTGATGAATCATCTGTTGAACTGCTTCCCAGTCATCACAAATACTGCAGAAGACCTATTGAAACATGCATGGACCCAAGATTCTCACAGAAATTAGTCAAGTTTGGTGTAGGAAGAATCAATGTTTGGGGTAACGTTCAGTATGGGGGCATGCGAATCAACAGCCTGAGGAAATAAAACATTTGTGCTGCCCATTACATTACAAACCACAGAGGGCAAATTCTTCAGCAGGATAACGCTCCTTCCTATACTTCAGCCTCCACATCAAAATTCCTAGAAGCAAAGAAGGTCAAGGTGCTCCAGGATTGGCCAGCCCAGTCACCAGACATGAACACTATTGAGCATGTCTGGAGTAAGATGAAGGAGGCATTGAAGATGAATCCAAAGAATACTGATAAACTCTTGACTTTATTAATAAGTTATTTGGGAGTCATACACAATATCAATTCTTTTTCCACTGCACCATGACTTTATATTCTATACTATACATTATTTCTGTGTATAGTAGTGACAAGACTTTTGTCTAAGCAAAGTCTGTCCTAATTAAATAAATAAAAATCAAGGCATGGTCATATTTTAGTTTGGTAAAATAAGCGTAATCTAGAGGCCTTTGCCTTTCATATAAGCCACTTCTGATACTAAATGATCAACTAGAAGTCAAGTTATTATTTGTTGTTCCTAAAAATTGGATAGGCGACAAGACTTTTGTCAGGTAGTGTATACTGTACATGAGTATTGTGACACACATAAAGAGCACCCTATACTTACACTGAGGAGAAGAAACTGTTTAATGAAGTATAACATTTTGTATTGTTTTATATGCACACAAAGATATTCCCTTTGCTTGATAATATTTCGATTGAACCACTAAAGACACATATATTTTTTTAAACTATGAATTTCTGAGCAGTCTATGGAAGTTTAGAGAGCTCCCAGATTCCATCTAAAATATTTTCATTTGTATTCTGAAGACGAACAAAGGTCTCAGGAGTTTAGAACGACATGAGGGTTAGCAATTAATAACATAATTAACATTTTCAGGTGAACTAACTCTTTAATCAAAGCACTTTTATGCACATTTTAAGATTTCTTAAAATTAAATCTTGCAATCCAGCATTTTTATGCACCAGACTCCCAAATCCGGCACAGCTAGTGACTACAATACATAGATTAGGAAGGAGTTCAGCAAGTTCCTGTCTAAAAGCCCCCAGTTGAGTCTTAAAGTGAGTTAGGAGCCAGTCGGGGAGGGCACTTAAGACTGATTTGGGATGCCTGCAGTTAATCTTTCCACCTGTGATTACCACCCAACCGCCCTAATAAGGATTCAGCTGAAAAGTAACAGTTTAATTAAAGATCACATTTCTGTAATGAAAAGAGAGCACGCTGAGAGAACATCAGCAAGATTGGAAATATCTCATCTAAGATATTTCAATCCAGCGCATGTATGGCCAATCAGAAATTCATTCTTCGCTCGCATTAGGAGAAGACCATCAGTGTGATTCATCAGTGACCATTTTCTATCAATAAACGACTGATTGCTGCTCTGTTCTGAAGTATAACAGCCAACCCTTTAGTTGCAACAGATTGAGCTGGTTGGAATTTTTAATTGCGGGTGAATGGAGGTTGAGCGCAGCTGGGAGCAGATGTGTCTATAGATTGTGTCTAGATGTTTCTCCGATTGCATGTATACTGTTCATGCTTACATGAGAGCTCGACATAAGAACCGTTCTCCTGAGAGTGAAAGAAAGACTTGAACATGTGCACTGAGATGCATTTAAAGATCATGTCTCTGCTTTTCTACATCCTAGATCCACCAGAAATCAATTGAAGTGTGTGGGTTAGGTTTAGCACAGTGCAAATCTAACCATGTCAATCAGTCTTTACAGCCAGGTTCAGTTTTAAATACATATTTCACTTGCATTATCTGCATTATGTTATTAACAAAGAGCAAATTGTGCCCGGCGATTACTGTGAATGAGAATAAAAGTCTCTCTCAGCTCATAACCTCTTTTTTATCATTTAAATTCTCTTATAAAAGAGCTTGCATTTCAGTTAAGCAATTTTGTAGTTGAAAGAGAATTTTCTAAACTGACATTAATGTTTAATTGCTTTTCAGCATGTGAAATGTCTCTTGAATATGTGAAATACATTAAAAACACTGTTGTCTTCAAGTCAGGGAAGGAATTTATTGATGAGCGTTCTTGCTGTAGACAATTAGAGATGTTAGAGTGCAAAGTGTTGTTCTATATTTTGATGTTAAAAATAATTTAAAAATACTTTAGAGTAGCAAAATTGCAAAAAATATAAATATTTTGTTAAAAAATGCTAATGCAATAATTTCCAAATTAATTTAATTGTAAAGCAACATTGGGCCTTTTCAAAGACCCGGTGCAATAAGGCACAAGACATGTTTGACGTGATTTGTTGCTATTTTCAGACCAATGCAACCCTAATTTTCCCGTTTTCCGCCTTGTTGATTATATAGCACATCCATTTGCACCGCTTTTGTGGACTCATGGGTGTTCCAGTCTGGAAAGGAAATGTGTTAAGGCACATTGTTGGCCTTAAAAACAATAAAAACAAGTTTAGATTTGTCCACTTGTTGGGTTTTGAAGATGTGTGCATCACCATATGGATCATAAGAACAGGACATGTGTTTGAATATAACTCATAACCACACTTCGTTATTACTGTTCATTTATTTGTTTGCTGGAAAATAAAACTGAATTTAGAAATTGTTTTGAAACAAGTCTTTGCGCTTAACAAGCAAAATTAAATATGTAGGCTGATGGATGTCTTCGGTGGAGTACGCACAACACTGTTTTCTTATCCACAAAAGTAAAGGAGTAAAGTAAAGAGTAAAAGTAAAGCAAAGAGAAAGTAAAGAGGTCAAATGGAAGAGGCTCATTCTTTATCCTTGTGCTGCAGATAGTCTGTTTAACAGTTTTCTCGCTAATGAAGCGTTCAGTTTTTCCACTTACAAAGTCCGCCATGAAAATAGCAAATCTGCCATGGCGCTGCAACCGACTTTTAAAACGAATGGGAGAAGAGACTCTGATTGGTTTAATGCACGTTATACTCAACACACCCATGACTCATTAGGAGAATAAGTACAGCCCTGTTAGACCATGCGCCGGGGCACAGAGCGCATTTTTCCGTCCTTAAAATAGCAAAAGTGGATTCGGACATGCCCTTAATGCTTTTGCGCCATGCACTTTAGACTATGCGCCTAGATTGTTAAAATAGAGCCCCTTGACTAATATTATTTATTTTTATCTGCATAAGTCATTTTATTTTTCCTGTTAAATGTCTCAAAGTGGCAAGCAGCACTGCATGAAATATGAATATTTTGTCAAGACAAAAAATAAGAAGAAAAACAATAGAAGAAATGTCCTAGTGCAAAACAAGAAAAAATACACTTGGTAATTTATGAAATCAAGTGTTAAATCTAAGAATCGATAGTACATGTTTCTTATTTTAAGGATTTGCACATATTTTACCAGCACAAATAAATACAAATTACACTGTAAAAAATGCAGAGTTCCACACAATTTATTCATGTTGTCCTAACACAAATTGATTAGGTTAACTTATCAAATTTAAATGGATTTAAGATATAACAATTAAGCTATCCCAAAAAATATCTCAAGGATTAAGTCGTTTCTGCTCATTTTAAGTAAGTAGTTTGAACAAGCAGCAAAAATCCTTTTTTGAGTTTATACATTAATCAAATATTTTTGGTTTAAGTAAACAATAACAACAACAAAAATAAATAAGTCTGAAATAAGGGTACTATTTCAGACAAATACATTTGAGCTATTTTTTTTTATAAATACCTTTTTAAAATTACTACTATATCTATTTTATGATAACTATAATAACGTAGATTTTAAAATGACTAATTAAATTTTTGGAATTATTATTTTAACTGTTTTAACATTCATTCATTGATTCATTCATTTTCTTGTCGGCTTTGTCCCTTGCGGGGTCGCCACAGTGGAATGAACCACCAACTTATCCAGCACGATTTTACGCAGCGGATGCCCTTCCAGCCACAACCCATCTCTGGGAATTTCCACACACACACACACATTCACACTCATACACTACGGACAATTTAGCTTACCCAATTCACCTGTACTGCATGTCTTTGGACTGTGGGGGAAACCGGAGCACCCGGAGGAAACCCACGCGAACGCAGGGAGAACATGCAAACTCCACACAGAAACGCCAACTGACCCAGCCCAGCCGAGGTTCGAACCTGCGACCCAGCGACGTTCTTGCTGTGAGGCAACAGCACTACCTACTGCGCCACTGCGTTGCCCCCGTTTTAACATACCTTAAAAATAATAATAATAATAATAATAATAATAATAATAATAACAACAACAACAACAACAACAACAACAACAACAACAACAATAATAATAATAACAACAATAACCATAATAACAATTGTAATAATAATAATAATAATAATAATAATAACAATAGGAATAATAATATTAATAATAATAATAATATTAATAATAACAATAGTAATAATAATACTAATACTAATAATAATAACAATAAAAATAATAACAATAACAATAGTAATAATAATACTAGTAATAGTAATAATAATAATACTAGTAATAGTAATAGTAATAATAATAATAATAATAATAATAACAATAATAATATTAGTAATAGTAATATTATTAATAATAATAGGTTTAAAAACAACTGAGAAATTCTTAGTTAATTTCATAACTACAAAGAAATTGAAGTAACAAATTAAATAACTATCAATTTAACTATTAAAATAAAAATCAATTTAGTAGTAGAAAGACTAAATGTACTCCAGACCTTGTGTTTTACTCCAAAGAATATTTTAACAGCTTACCTCCACAATTGCCTGTCTGAGTGTAAAATCACCAGAAAAATCATCTTCGTGCCCACCAGTCGTCTGGATATGATACATCACGCTAGAGAGGGACAGGAAGTGTGCAGATGTTAGTGATCCACCATTTTCCCTGTGTGGCCTGTGCTGGCTTTGAGCAGACGGTAAAAAGGATCCACAGGGCAGCAGATCTGTCAGGCTTACAGCAGAGAGAGCTGGCCCAAGCGAGAGCCTCTTTCTCCTAGCCGTTATCATGAAAGAGACAGACTCTTCTCACACTCCTCAGCCTGGCACTCCTGGACACTGTCCCAAGTGTCCACCCTGCTCCGAATCTGAGCCTGCAAAACAGAGAATAAGGAGACAATGATGTCGCAAGGGAAATAACAGAAGCTTAAAGAGCAGCAGAGCAGAATTATTCACAATTGCAGTGGAATCAGGTCACTTTCAGTGCACCTATACAGTTTTAATGCGACCACTGGAGAACTTGCCGGGTAAATCGAGAGGGTTGGTTATTGTTAATGTCAAGACACTCTGGAAAAAAAAAATTCAATAATAGTTATCACTATTCTTCCCTAGTTAATTATGCTTATAATTACACATTGTTTTTGTAGTACATAAGTTTATGTTGTGCTTAAATATGCAAATGCAAAAAGTTTCTAGTAAAAAAATCTGAAGTCAGGTTCAGAATTCTTGTTGTCATAGTTTAGTTTAAACTTTTTTGTCCGTTCTGCTTAGCACAGAAAGAAAATTTGTCTTTAACACTGGATATAAGACAACAACTACATACATACAACCAGGGCTTGACATTAACTTTTTTGATGACCGGCCACCGTGGCTAGTAGTTTTCCAGCATTACTAGCCACATGCCATTTTCACTAGCCACAATTTTGTTGTTGGGAAAATATATTTTATATGCATAACATTTCACTTTGGCATGCTAAAATTACTTGATTTAGATTTTGTGTTATGTCCACAAGCCTCCTCATTCATGTACTTTTTTGTGTGTTATGTGTGACCTTAATGTGCATGAGCAAATAGGTTGTGCTTTTTCATAGTGTCACATTGCAATTAGTTTTTATGTCACATGAATTTTCAGGTCTCAACACTAAGGACTTTTTCTCTAGCCACATCAAGCTTATTATTTCCTTGCCACCAAATTTAAATAATGTGTCAAAACAAGCAAAAAATCCAACAAAATGTTCTTAAAAAACAACAACAGACATTTAAATAATTATTGTCATGTATCTTAAATGCACAGAAGTTTGTCCAGGCTAAATGTCCCAGATCCCCAGTTAACTATACATAAATAGAGAGTTAATCTCCTATTAAAGCAATGTTATTGTAAAGGATGATAATTAAAACACATTAACAAAAATAACTATAAGCAAAAAAAAAGCAGGCGAAAAAACACTGTGTACGATAATGAAAGGATGATCATCCTCTCATTCAGTATTCACCTGCTTTCTTTTGCCCACATGAACAGTTAATGCCAATCGCATTTGCACTCATATTGAAAAACAGTCTTAAACTAAAGTTCTAATCTTTGGTTATGAGCCAGCACTGGCAATTTAAAAATTATTTTCTACCAGCCAAAGGGGCTGGTGGAGGTGGCTGTCCAACCAGCCACAGTTAAAATCTACCCGCATTTGGCGGGTTGGCAGGTGTCAATGTCAAGCCCTGCAAACAACCATACAACCATCACACAATAGCAACACTCATCAAGACAACAACTTCAGTTAAAAACTTCAAAACCAAATTAGCTCCATACATATTACTGCAGATCATTCTTGACAACCCCATTCACTTCAAACAGTGATCCGATTTAAGACAACAACTGCAATTGGGATAAATGAATTTTTAGGAATTCTAAACCTGCGTCCTGATGGTAACACTTCAAAAGCTGAGTGAAGTCAAGTGTTGTCTTAAAAAAATTTGCAATTGCTGTTTTTTTCCCACAAAGGAGTCAAATAGAATCTACAGCAAATGTTGTTTATGATCAGTTATCTGTTTTGCCTGATTGATAATTTGTGATAATTTCTTCTTCTGTTTAAGTGTGTTACCAAACCATAAAACAATATTATGTGAGAACACTGTCTATTAATGATCTATATGCCATGTTTAAAGTCTGTGTACTAACATTAAAACTTCTAAACTTGCTGAGACGACTGAGGCGCTAACTTGCTTTCTTATAAACAGCCTCTACATTATTATCAAAATTCAGTTTATTGTTAATAATTGTGCTGAAATACTGAACATTTGAGACCTGCTCTACTATTTCATCATTTACTCGCTATTCACTTGTTTTTAAACCTGTTAAAGTTTCTTTCTTCTGTTGAACACAAAAGAGAATATTCTGAAGAAAACAGGAAACCTGTAACCATTGACTTCCAGAGTATTTGTTTTTCCCACTGTGAAAGTCATTGGTTACAGATATTCAACTTTCTTCAAAATATCTTCTTTTGTGTTTAACAGAAGAAAAAAAGTCAGAATTTTTTGGAATCATTTGGGTGAGTAAATTATGAGTACATTTAGATTTTTGGGGCGAATTATTCCTTTAAAAGTGTATTTTGCATGTTTTCTTTACATTAGACTGAAAATAAAATGATAAAAAGCCAAAACATCCAAAACCTCAAACTTCTTAAGTTTGAACTAATCTCAAAATTTTGTCACCTTAGAATTATAAGGTTCTATCTGACATTTTTGTCAAAATTGAGTTATTCACATATTCTTATTAGATGACAACTTATTTACATTATGGAATGTTTTTGTATAAGTTGTTTACATTTTAAGACTTTTTATTTAAAAAACCAAAAAGGTTTTATCTATAAACAGTCAAACTCTAGCTTGGCTCTAAAAGGTTCTATCTGTGACCAATCTGGACCAATCGGGATCAGTTTTCTTTGTCATTTCGCCAGATTGCTCCGTTGACAGCGGGAAAGACCAGAAAGAAACATAAAATCAGAGTCGACTAAATAATGCCGCGCCACACAAAATTGAGAAGAAACCAGAAACTGAAAAGATGTGTGTAAATGTGATGATTTAGAAGGATTTTTGGACATTGAGATAAAATGTAAAATTTTCAAAAAGAAAACAGGAACTAAAAAATGTATATATTAAATGTGAAATATTTTTATTTGTGTATGTATAGTCAGTGAAACATTTTTAGTCTTGATTAAACTTTGTTAAACAATTTGCTCATTGTCTGTTTTCTTTTAAAGTCTTTAAATTTGATATTTAGCCTTGAAGCTTCTATGCCCCTTGAATTTAATTCATGGGGGAATATAATTCAATAAATATAATTCATATAAAGCATATATTCAATAATAATTACCATATTAATTACATAAAATTAACATCTGCACAGGACAAAATATTTAGCACAACCTTGTATACTTAATTTGAACAAGAAAAATATTCATTCTAAAATATTAAATAAATGTTATACAAAGCATACATCAACATATTGTTACAACACCAATTTTTAATTAAATTAATAAGCAGATTGATAGTATTTCTTGAAAAGTATTGATCTGCCAGGTAGAACCTGATTACTCCAAGCGGCAAAATGATCTTTAGAATTAGAAGGTTTTATCTGTGTTTGCTCTGTTTGTTTTACCCCAATTTGCAAATTTAAGAGAATGTTGATAATTTACATTTAGAGTACATTTAGGGTCTCTGTCATGTTATATACAAATCTATGTTTATGTTTATATGAAATGCAAAAAATTTGAAGCTCAATATCTCAAAATAATGTAGAACGCAGATAGAACCTTGTAATTTCAAGATGATGATTTATATTTAAGTGTTAGTGAGATGTTATAGCAGCACTGAGAGTTGAAAAAAGAGCTCAATCCTGGACAATCAGTGAAGGTTACAGTCACTGAAACACCCAGAGAGGGATTTGGTTGGATTCTAGAGGTGCGAACGGTGGTTATAGTGAATAAAAGGAGAGATTCAAGGACAGCTAGGGCAGCGACCGAATGAAATATTCTTTGAAAGCATAAGAGGGAATGATAGAAGAGGAGTGGGAATGAAAGAATGAGCGGAATTAAAATGTACAATAGTGAGACTGCATGGAAATAAATGAAAAGGTACAAAAGTGTGCAATGAAGCAGATTCAGTGCATGCATAAAATAAAATATAAACCATTTGTAAGTATCCAGGAGCTGAAAAAGCCAAATTTGGATAAATCTGTGCTATCCAATTTTAGATCTATTTCAAAACTACCCTTTATATATAAGATTTTGGAGAAAACTGTTTTAACACAACTACAGAGCTTTCTCTAGCTTAACGTTGTACATGAAGTTTTTCAATCAGGTTTTAAGGCTTATCATAGTACTAAGTCTGCACTGCTACACGTGATGAATGACATTTTGTTATTTAGGGACTCGGGTCACTCTGTGATCCTTATGCTTCTTGACCTTACTTCAGCTTTTGACAATAATGAGACCATGAGATCCTTATTTCCCATCTTGAGAAATTGGTGGGCATTCAGGGTTCTGCTCTTAAATGGTTTAGATCTTATTTGTCAAACAGAAGCTTTTGTGTTAATGTTGGTTAGACCTTTTCATCCTCCAGACTTCTGACATGTGGAGCTTCGCAAGGGTAGATCCTTGGACCTATTTTATTTTCTTTATATATTTTACCTTTAGAATCTATTAAAACCATAAATATGGGGTGGCTTTTAATTTTTATGCTGACGACACTCAGATTTCTGTCTTAAAAATAATGATGAAAATGTCCTTGACTCCCTTACGAGATGTCTAATCAAGGCTGTCGTCAAATTTTTTAAATTTCAATGAGGAAAAAACTGAGCTGGTCTGATTTGGGGATCCTGCCTCTCTGGAATTATTAGGTTTTGTTGAGCTATCAACTTATCAAAAACCTGTAGTTAGAAACCTAGTTTTCAGTTCAAGTGTGATCTGAAATTTAACAAACAAGTAAATTCAGTTGTTAAATCCAGTCTTTTCCATTTACGACTTGTGGCAAACCTGAAGTCATTTCTCTCTTTTAATGACCTTGAGAAGGTGATCTATGCTTTTATTTAAGGATGACTTGACTATTGCAACTCTTTGTATGTGGGTATTAGTCAAAATGCCCTGAATAGATTGCAATTAGTCCAAAATGCGGCTGCAAGACTTCTGAAAGGGACTCGGAGACATGAACATATACCCCCAGTTCTTTCCTCTCTGGGCTGGCTGCCTGTTAGGTCACGGATTGATTTTAAATTATTCATTTTTGTTTTTAAATCCTTAAATGATCTGGCACCTTACTTATCAGATCTCCTACATGTACATACATCTGGTAGGTCACTAAGGTCTTCTGATTAGTTTTTTCTTTCTGAATAAACTAAGGTCCCAGTGTAAGCAAAGTGGGAAACGGGCTTTTGCTGTTCTTACCCCAAAACTCTGCATGGAACAAGCTTCCACCTCACATTAGACATGCTTCAACTCTATCTGTTTTTAAAAAGCTTCTAAAACTGCATCTTTGTTTTTTTGCATTTGAGCCTTTATCCTTATGTTTTAATTGTTATGAATGTGATGTAGGACAAATATTAATTAGTATTGATTGTGTTCAGCACTTTGGGCAATGTTGTGTTGTAAAAAATGTGCTATATAACTAAACTAAACGAAACGAAACGAAACTAGACTAGACTAGACTAGACTAGACTAAACCAAACCAAACCAAACCAAACCCAATTAAACTAAACTAAACTAAACTAAACTAAACTAAACTAAACTAAACTAAACTAAACTAAACTAAACTAAACTAAACTAGACTGAGGCCCAATCCTAATTCTACCCCTTAGCCCTTCCCCTTATTGTCACAATTCTCTTTAGCTTGAATGCGTAGGGCTAAGGGGAAGGGGTAGATATCCCTTCAAATGGAGATTTTTCAGGACAACACTTGAAACCAAGGGGTAAGAAAATTTCCCGAGTCACAACGGCAGTATAGCTGCACCTGGAAGTAAAGAGATCCACAAATTATTACAACAAACAAGCATATGTTTTAATACATTCATAACTGCGTTCACGTTTTACCGTCATGCTTTTTAAAAACAAACCGCTAAAATAAAAACCTCTAAATTTGACTATCTATAATCCATAATAATAACTCCTGTATAGCAGTCCCACACTGGAATACCCTGTCAGAAAAGTCTAGTGGCTGGAATAAGTTTTTACAGCGTCTGGTAAAATGTTAATGTTGTTTTCGTGTGTTTACAGAGATGAATATGGCCACTGTGTAAATGCGCAGTATAGTTAAGAGCTTATTGCCACATTAGATCGTTATGATAACATGATATCATTGCCTTTAGTGATTTTCTGAAGATAAAAAAATAAAAAAATAAAAATAACACAACTGGAATAATTACAGCAGTCGCAATCGTCGATCTCATATGAAGCAAGAGATCGTGATGACATATGATGACGTGTGCAGGTGCTGTAGTGGTGTCCCATTTCTTAGGGGTAAATTTTGAAGCCCATCCCCTTCACACTCGGTTTTAAGGGCCAGGAGGAAAGGGAAGGGGTAGGGGGCCTTAGTCTTAGATTCAAAACATACTGTAGATAGAGTAGATAAACAAAACTTAGACAATCGTCATATGAGTTTGGATTTTGTTTAGTAACGTAATGCTTGCCAATTGTTTACTAAATGTCACTAGACAACAACATATCAATGTTTTTCAGAAACTATATAGGCTTCTCAAAAAGGCCAGGCTCAGAAAAAATGTTAAATTTGACCACACGTTGGCAACACTAACTTGCTTCTTTTCTTGTTTTTGAATGGATGTATTGTAATATTTTAGATGTGTCCTCTCTGAAAAACAGTGAAAACATCTCTATGTGTGATGTGTATGAACATTACATAAATTATACACTTGTTGAAACACCCTTTGAATACTTGACGACCAAAACAAGAGTGCTGGACTACAAGAATGTACTGTATTTGTTTAGTGTTTCTTTATATGTACTGGCCTGGCATGTACAGTAGAATACCATCTTTTTTAGTAATGTTTTTGAGGATTCATTTGAAAAAATGATTACTTTGTCATCTATAAGAGAAACTTCCAAATTGCATTGTTTTAGTACATTGCTGTCATGTAAAAGTACCCCATGTTACTCCTTCATTCCCAAATGAACAAATAGATACATCCAGAGTACAGTACATGTTGATTTAAGTCTTGTAATGTTCTGTTTACTTAAGCTAACGTGATGAGCTGTAATTACTTTCTAATTAAGCTCTGCTTATTTTAATTAACCACAAGAAGTGTTTGTCTCAAGTTTCAATTTGCAGTCTTCACAGTTTTTAATCACATTTTACTGGATAATTTCAACATTTATTTACAGAAAACTGACACAAAAACAACTTGGAGTGTGTAATTCATTTTTTAGGAGCACAGTGTAGCATTAATAATATTAAAAAATAATAAAATTTGCACAGTCCACAGAAATCTCAAGTCATTCCTCACCTCAAGACGCATCTCACCATGTTTCAAAGACTTGAGGACAAATGACTTGAATTAGTACGACGTGACTTGGACCGTATTCAAAGCACTAGACTGGGCTCATGTCTGGTTTGTATCGCTCACTCTTATTTGCCAAGAGCCCTGCTGAGAAACTGATGGTGTACAAACTCGTCTCTTATTTTAGGGCCCTGACGGAGCTGTTGAAGCAGCCAGGCGAGGCCGGAGGTGTGGACAGAGGCGGAGGACACCACCCTATTGGCTCCAACGGCATCTCCGGCAGGTCAATGCGCACCAACAACGGTGAGTCAGAGTCTCTGCTGAGCCCAAACACAGACACTCGCAGGTGTAATGAATGGCAAGGAAAATATCGTGAACGTCACACGTTCAGTGTTAAGGTGAAAAGGAGCCTTGGCGGGTTGCTTGCTTTTTTGTTTTTGTTGTCAACGCTCGGAGAATTTTACAAATTTTGGCTGTTTCAGTATGTGACAAGTTCAAATAGGCAAGTTAAAACACTTTTATTCAAGCTTAATATGCTGTGAGATCTGTTATCAGACAGTAATTTAGTGGTTCTTTTAAAACGTTGCTGTTTGTTTGAGCAGACCTGTATTACAATGTCAATTCAATTCAACATTGTAATACAGGTCTGCTCAAACAAACAGCAACGTTTTGGCCAGCTAATTAGTAATATAGAAAAAGGTTTTTGTATGAAGTTGATCCATTAAATGGTTTTAAAACAATGATGGGAGTTCTTTTTTACTTTACTGTACTACTTGAGTACATTTTACAAGTATCTGTACTTTATCAGCTTCATTTTCATATATTTCATTTATGTAGTTACTGTAATCATAACAGGATAACAGTGTTCACTGTAGTCAAGGAGCTGGATCTTGTGAGTAAACCTGTTTACAAATTGAACTGAACAAATAGTTTGTGAACTAGGCAGATCTGTGCATCTTTTCACAAGTTAACATCTCATTGATTCCAGAGATTCATTTAGTGCAGTGTTTCTCAACCACATTCCTGGAGGACCACCGACACTTCATGTTTTGGATGTCTCCTTTGTCTGTCACTTCCATTACAGGTCTTTCAGTCTCTGCTAATGAGCTGATCATCTGTGTGTTTGGTTAAGGAGACATAGAAAATATGCAGAGCTGGTCGTCCTGTCGGGAATGTGGTTGAGAAACACTGATTTAGAGTAATTGTTCTCAAGCCTGACTCCAAATAAACTGCGAAAAGGAGATCCTCAGATCTTGAGAGCTCGTGACTGATAGCACACAATGTAAGTTACTAGTTTGAGGGTTTATTATAAGTGAAAATCAACAGCTGTTTGTGAAATAAATCTTCTGTAAAAGCTTGAGCAGTTGAAGCCCACTCTGCACTACTATCAAAACTGAACATATTGTTATAATAAAATATCACATGAATGCCAATGGGGTGGCATGGTGGCTCAGTGATTAGCACTGTTGCCTCACAGCAAGAAGGTCGCTGGTTCGAGTCCCAGCTGGGCCAGTTGGCATTTCTGTGTGAAGTTTGCATGTTCTCCCCATGTTCGCGTGGGTTTTCTCCAGGTGCTCTGGTATTATAGGTGGAATTATAGGTGAATTGAATGAACTAAATTGGCCATGGTGTATGTGTGAATGGATGTTCAGTACTGGGTTGCAGCTGGAAGGGCATCCGCTGTGTAAAACATATGCTGGATAAGTTGGCTGTTCATTTCACTGTGGTGACCCCTAATGAATAAAGGGACTAAGCCAAAGAAAAATGAATGAATGAATGCCAATGCATCTGTAGCTGTTGTAGTACATAACAGATATAAAACTAGTACAGCTGCCCTAAGCTAAATCTTTTTTAATATTGTACAGCATGTTTATATTTGTCAGTGTTAATTATTTTTCGTTATATTATATATGGCTATTTTGAATATTTTGTCACTTTCAGTATTTAATTTCAGTTTTTGGAATTATTATTAAGAAAATAGTTCTCTCACAAATTTCCATTTGTATAATTTTCTCACCCTTCACTAATTCCAAACCTGTCTGAGTCTCTTTTATTTCGTAAAACCAAAACAAGATATTTTAAAGAATCTTGGAAACCAGTAGCTATTGACTTCCATATACTTTTCATGTCAATGTTACCAGTTTCCAACAATATCTTCTAGTGTGTAACAGAATAAAGAAACCCAATGAGAGCGAGTAAATTTTGATTTTTGGGTGAACTAACCCCTTTAATAACCAGTTTGGTTATTAGAGTATAACCAGCCAGATTTTATGAGAAAATGTAACTATTTTACATTTTGATGAATTGAATCAAGGTTCAATCGTACAAAATGTACAATTTTTAAAAGGCGGCATGGCACTAAACCTCACCCCTAAACACTTCTGTCATTGGAGGATAAGCAAATTGTACTTACTTGTACGAATGAGATTGTATGAATTCATATGTATTAGCCACTAAATCAAACAGTTACGAATTGCCATGAGATAGCTAGGGTATGACAGGATTTGGAAATAAAATATACAGTTGAAGTCAAAATGATTAGAAAAAAAATGTTTTTTTTTTCCTTTTTCAAATATTTTCCAAATGATGTTTAACAAAGATTTTTTTCACAGTATTTGTGATAATATTTTTTCTTCTGGAGAAAAACTTATTTGTTTTATTTCGGCTAGAATAAAAGCAGTTTTAATTATTTTAAAAACCATTTTATTCAATATTATTAGCCCTCTTAAGAAATATTTTTTCGATTGTCAACAGAACAAACAAATATACAGGGGGGATAGAATTCAGGAGGGCTAATAATTCTGAATTTAACTGTATATTTTTAAAAAATGAAAATAAATATAAAATAAATATAAATATGAAGTATTTGCATTAAATGCTTTTAAACAGTTTTTTAAAGTAACTTTATTTTATTTTTTATTTTTTGAACTGTGCACTTGGTCCAGCACTGTTGTCCTTGTCTCCGGCTTTTCTCTTAATGAATCAAACTTTGTCTGGAGGTTATGCATATCAGAAGTATATACTTTATTGGAATATTTTCCAAAAAAGCAGAGACAGCCTGGAGCAAACCCATCTCAGGGCGTACTCACACTATGTACAGTTGCCTTGCACCGAACCGACGCACGCTTGCCCCCCTCCCATCTCCCCCAAGGGCCAGCACTCACATTGCATTCGAGCCTGAGCACGCTTACGTCATTTATGATGCGCTGTTCAGTAAGAAGCGCTCTCGCTCAGCACAGTGGAGATTGCTTTAGTTATATCGTTTTAGTCGTTTGAGATGCAGTGACAGATCAGCCACTTTTGATTCTCATAAATAATTCTAAAAGTCCTCGTGCTGCAGGTATTAGGAGGTTTGCTAAAGGTGCAGCTGTCGTGCAGTGAGGGGTTTGTGTCTTTAATCTACGACTGTTTGCGTTTATTGAACAGTAAGAATGATTAATAAACACATATGAAACAGTCCCTTAAAAGTCATGTCTCATCTTCAGTTTAAGAGAGAGCAAGTGAACCGCGCTCTGGCACAAATCTTCAACCGGGCCAGAGCCGGCCAACTGAACTGCGCCTGAGCCCGATTCAGAGCACTCACACTTCACAAAAAAACCGGGAAACGGGCCTGGGCACGGTTCGGATAGCATAGTGTGAGTGCTCCCTCAATCTCTCCCCAGGACAAATCCGATTTCCCTCAAATTGGCTATACCCTTTATCCTTGCTTTTTCCCACCTTTGTGTTTTCACAGCTGGTTCCTGGTTCAACAGGCCTCTCCCAGCTCCTACTCCTTTACGACTCTAATTTAAAGCCCCGTCTTCTTGTTGGTCCTTATAATGTACAGATATAATGTGATCATCGCTGTTTTTCCACATATAGTTGGCAATCATGATTAGTGTTCATGTTCTCAAACATCTAAACTAGACCCCCTCTATTCCATACAGTATGTGTCTTTTCAAACACACATGACAGTTTTAACATATGTTGTATACATTTCATGGTTTTCTGGCTGTATTTACACAAAAGGTTCTGCATTGTATCTCCAAGTCCTCTCTCGTGCACTTTTATGATCCCTTTACCTTAACCTATCACCTGTTTCAAAGACATATAATGGCAGATTTAAATGGCCCTTGCACTCACCCAATTAAATGTGTCTTTACATGGAAAAATCTTATTCATTGTCAGATACAAATCAGCACACAACACCACAGAAGCCTCAACAGACCCGCAGAGGCGTTAAAGGCCATCACCTTTCAACCCTGTGAGGGAACTGAAGCGGATTGAGGGAGTAATTAAATTTGCGGATATGAGAGGTCCTACTGCTGCTCCCTTCTCAGCCTTGGAAGAGGAAGTGGCTTAACGAAGCAACTGTGCTAATTAAGGCATAATTAAGAAACTTCAGCCAAGACCTGCTGATCAAGAACACACTGTCCTTCTGTCTGAGAATTAGGGACCCATTTATCTCTCTATCTCACGCTCGCTCTTCATCACAGGTGTGAGTTTTCCTTGGGAATGCGAGAGTACGCACTGTGCCAATGTTTCTGCTGCTGCTTCTTTTATCTTATGTTTTCTCAGTCCGCCTCTTCAAAGAGAGTTTAATTAAGTGCTCATTAAAGCAGCTTGATCACGCTAAGGGTCACAAGTGTCTAAGAACAATCCATCTGCACACACACACACAAACACACAAACACACACAGTGAAGAATCGTGACAGGTGAACCCACGTCACCACAGGACGATGGATGGATGAATTTGAGTGATGGAGGAAGACAGGGACTCTGATCTGTGAAGGTTACAATTATTGGCTGATTAAATTAGCATAATTTAATTAATCGCTTAATTTTATAATCATAACAATGCATTGACTATTTATTTTGAACTAAGCTTTGATAAAATCTCATTTTGGTTCATTAGTTGCAGTCTAGTAAATATCAATGAAAAAAACAAACAAAACAGAAATGTGAAAAAAGTGAATAAATAATAATTAAATTAAAAATACTACAATTATAAGTGTTTATAAAGTAATATAAAATACACAATAAAGAACATGTATAACATGAAAAAATATTAAAATATAAAATATGCTATTTTAACATTTACAAGCAAACACTGGTATTTTTATGCCAAACTTTTTTCATGTACCTGGATGTTATATAAAAATGACATAATAGTTAATAAAAGATATCTAAATAATATTAAATATAACACTGTATGTACTGTACATAATTCATTTATTCATTTTCCTTCGGCTTAGTCTCCATTTCAGAGGTCGCCACAGCGGAATGAACCACTAACTATTCCAGCATATGTTTTACGTAGTGGATGCCATTCCAGCTGCAACCCAGTATTGGGAAACACCCATACTCTACATACAGGTGAAATCAGAATTATTAAATTGTTTTAATTAATAATTAATTATTAAACCCCCTTTGAATTTTTTTTTCTTTTTTAAGTATTTCCTAAATTATGTTTAACAGAGCAAGAAAATTTTCACAGTATGTCTGATATTTTTTCTTCTAGAGAAATTTCTAGATTTCTAAATTTCTAGAGAAATTTGTTTTATTTGGGCAAACCATTTTATTTTGAACAAACCATCGTTATACAATAACTTTCCTAATTACCCTATCCTAATTAACCCTAATTAACCTAGTTAAGCCTTTAAATGTCACTTTAAGCTGTATAGAAGTGTCTTGAAAAATATCTAGTCAAATATTATTTACTGTCATCATGGCAAAGATAAAATCTTCTCTCCATTAAACAGAAATTGGGGAAAAAAATAAACAGGGTGGCTAATAATTCAGGGGGGCTAATAATTCTGACTTCATCTGTATAACTTGAAATAAAATAATAATATAAAAACAACATAATATTATTAAAAATTATTTAAAATAATGTAAATATGCTATTGTCAGATTAAAAATAACACAAGTATGGGTACATTTTATGGTAAACTGTAGGTATTATTCAGGCATATGGATATGGATATGACATATAGATATTATATAGAAATATATAGAAAATATAGTGGAAAAGGAATAATAAAGAATAATATATTTGTATATATAAGTGTGTGTAACACTAGGAGTTGGGTGACAACGGAGGTGAGAATCCACTCAGAGTTTATTAAACAGAGAATGATCAGGCAGGCAATGGTCAAACGGGTACAAACAGTATCATGAGCTAATTCAGAAGCGTAGTAAGCAAAGCAGTGGTGATGTGACATTAGCCCCTTTCACACATGCTGTACAGACCTTTCTGGAAAATTACTGAAAATTATCCAGAAAGGTCTGTATGTGTAAACAGGGTCTTTTTGAAAATACCGGTAAATTCGTTCCGGCCATTTTCTGGAAAGAGAAGTTGTAACATTACCTGTAATTTGACGGAATGCCTCACTGTGTGAACGCAGAAGGAAGATTGCCCGAAAGAGCTCATTAACATCTAGAATGCGTTGACGTGAGATGTCTACTCCAGCCAATCAAAACACTCAGACGCATTCACATCCGTGCAGTTTATGAAAATTAAAATAATAATAATAATAATAATAATAATAATAATAATAATAATAATAATAAATATTGTTAAAATGCTTATGATAAATTGCTGTTTGTTTACCTTCAAGCTCTGCTTCAGTGTACACGTGAAACAGTCGATAAATGATAAAGCTTTAAATAAAAGTGAAATCGCCGGACCCCTTCTACATAAAACACAAACGCCAGACCCCTTCTATGTTTACAAATACAAGTGCTGCCGTTTATAGGTAATTTCTGGTTAATGATGTCAGAATTTACCGGTATTTTGGAATGGATGTGTGAACAGTCTTTTCCGGAAAAATTCCGGAACGTCTGTGCCTGTGTGAACACCTTTTTTATGAATTTACCGATAAAGTCGTTCTGGAAATTTTCTGAATATTTACCGGTATCACTGTGTGAAAGGGGCTACTGTGCACCAAGGCTTCGAAGCATGTATCAAAATAATTATACATCTCGCATTGAAGCAGTGTACCAGAGCTTGACTTGTTTTACCATAATCACGTGATCATTGACAACCAAATCTTAATTTTCAACTATACCCATGTGACTGCTTCGAATTTTGATTCAAAGGTTTAAACACCCTTGTGGGTTAATAAAGTGTATAGCGAGAGATTAGGTGTTGATTACATACTACTGTGTCAAAGCACTGCACCGCTCCCACGCACCAGTAATTCAACTAAAATGCAACAGTAATTTATAGTAAAAAGCTTTTGAACCATACTAAAGTGTATTAGTGTATTATTTACACCTATTTTTTAAAGAAGGCCACTGCATATTGTAGTGTAGTGTGTAATGGAGGCCAGCTGGCGAGTGCAGTGGAAAAGCCTCACTCTTTTAGAGCATTCGCCTTCCAAGCAAGAATCGCCAGTTCGATCCCCGCTCGGAATGAGTAGGTGGGTGTAGGACCAGCGGGAATACGATAAACCTAAATGCTTTTGAATACCTTGGATTTTACTACAGTCATCGGTGTTGTAATGTAACATACCTTATGTAAAATACTACAGTAATTGAGTAATTTGTTTATATTACTATTGTTGTATTACTATATGAGTTGGTCAGTTGTGAACATTGCAACACAGTGCTTTTCCACACTTTAACCAGCAGAGGACCTAATTAAGCTCTGATTTGGAAAGCTTCGAATAACGAACCTTTTTGCGATACAATTGAGTTGAACGGTTCACTTGTTCAGAAAGCTTCATTTCACCAACACTAAAAAGCAGGCGAATGGGCAGGACAGGCAGCGAAAACAACGTAAACAATAAAACAAGGTAAAAGGTCAAAACATGGCTAGACAAGACAAGAAAATGCTTCGTGGTGTTGCAGTAACAGAAACAAGACTCAGCCACTATGTGTGTATGTGTGCTGTGTTTATAGTTCATCTGATTAGTCCTGAATAGCTTCAGCTGTGTGTGTTTTCAATCAAAGGGAATCTGGGCCAGGTGTGTGAGTGAAGTTCATGATGGGATTTGTAGTGAAGTTGAATGAAAGTGTTCTCCAGCAGTCTGAAAGAGCAACACTGCTGGTGATCATAAGAGTGTGTATATCTTTGTGTGTGTGAATATTATTCAATAAAATAACAATAAAAAAACAATAATATGAGATAAAACAAACAACAAAATGATGATAGACAGAAGTATTAAATGTTACACTACTCTCAGATTTTTAATTAATTAAAACTAAGAGTAATTTTTACACCAAATTCTATAATTTCCCTCAGTTTTTGGAGTGTAAAGTGGTTCATAATCTCTGTTGAAGGAGTTTACTGCCTGAAAAACTTTGAGGGCGAGGAAGAATAATGAGATTTAAGGAATCAAGAAACCAATAGGTGAGGGAACCTGGCAGAGAAAAATAGAAGTAAAATGAGACTGAAATTGAATGAATAAATAGTAAGAGAGAGAGAGAGAGAGAGAGAGAGAGAGGAGAGAGAGAGAGAGAGGAGAGAGAGAGAGAGAGAGAGAGAGAGAGAGAGAGAGAGAGAGAGAGAGAGAGAGAGAGAGAGAGAGAGAGATGGGAGGGAAAGAAAAAAGACCTAAGGGGAGGAATAAAGACAGAGAGAATGAGACATAAGGAAAGATGAATGAGTGTGGAGGGGAATGCTGTGGGTGTGATTGGCTGTCGGGTGAAGGAGAATTAGAGTGATGTTTAGAGAGGAGAATGGGAACTGAATGAGGGAACTGTCTTTCCCTCTTTCATCATCCGTCTGTCCCAGCTCATCACTGCCTTCAAATACTGGGGTCATGACCTTTACAAGAAGTGAAAGACTTGAATAATTATGATTCTTATGATTAAAGTGCTGATTATGAGCTTGTGTGTCAACTAAAGTTTGTACAAACACAACACATTAAAATAAAATCAGGAATGTAGCTCACTCTGTAGTGTTTGTGCTGTGGATGGGAATGATGACATGCAGATTGCTGAGAGAGGTTTATCACATTTCTAAACAGTCACACTTATATTTTTCAGAAAGAAAACATCCTGTAGTTTGAAAAAATGACTTAATCTAGATCAATGGTCTCAATTCCTGTAGGGCCGCAACTCCAACTTCCTTTAAGACTTTACTCCAACCCTAATCAAACACAGCTGATCAATGTGTGAATTATACATTGATGATGGGGCTTCACGCTTCAGTCAATCAAATTTATGTATTTATTTAAATGACATTTAATTTGTTAATAAAATATAAGTTTTCAGTGTTTTGTGGGATAGCCTATTTAGTGTATTCTGACCTGGGGTGCGTTTCACAAACAAAAACGTAATTCACGGCTGAACTATCATAGTACGATGCATCGTTTGGGAAAAGAACCATGTAGTGACGAGTGTTTCCCAAAACCGTAGTTTCTCTGTCGCAGATCCATCGTTTGAACCACGTTAGTTATAGCGTAAAATGCCCTTAATGATGCACTAAACGGGGTGGTAACAACTTCTTTAGAGCAGTACCCCATAATTTATTTGTGAAAATTATATTGTTTTACATGCACACACATTTAAAAAAAAAACCAATATTAATACAATTAATTCCATATTAATTGAAATATATGTAAATGGCACATACTGTATAGGGCCTATGTTTCCTTTACAAATATTATTGAGAACATTCCACATTCTATTTACTTACAAAAAGCTAACACGTATTCTAATAACATATATAAATCATATAAATAAATAAATAAATAAATAAATAATGAGGCTATTTATTAAGAAATTAAATTAAACCACTGCAGAAATGTTCTAACCAACAGGCCCATATCATATACAGTACAGATACTTAATAAATAACCTACTATAAATGAAAAGCATTAATGTATGCTATATATTTTTGTTTTTACAAGCTTTGGAGATGTAACGCATATTCCACTTTTAAATAATACGTCACTTATAGCTTTTATCATGAGCCACGGCTGTGTTCAAAATGACATCAATGTTTTCAAAGTGAAGGGAGCGCAATTGTAGACATTAATATGGCTTAAACTGAATTGTAAAAATACTTTGAAAGCAAATTACACCTAAGAGAGATGACTTTAATGCTTTTTTTATTTTAATAATTTCAAGTTTAAATGTTAGAATGCTCTAAACGAATAGGGCATAGGGGGATAACTGGGAAAAGAACACAGCCAGGAACTATGTTTCTAACTACAGCTCCAGAGGTGTAGTTGCAAGTGCACAAGTTTGCGATGCAGTTTGGGAATGTTCGTTGGAACGATGGATTTGGACAAAGCCAAATCAACAAACTATGTTTGTAATGACAGAACTTACGACCTTAGTTAGCTAACGATGGTTTTCGGCACCCCAAATTAGTTATTTTTGGCTTACTTTAATTTCAACTATACAAACTACGCATCTAATTTGACTTTACTTTTAGGCTTTATGTAGAAACAAACACCTATTTTATGAGAAATCAGTCTTGTGAACTCTTACGGTTCTCTAAATCTGCCAGTTTCAGACTTTTTCTTGCATGGACTGATTGGCGCAATTTTGCATTCACAATGGTATGAACCGTTATAGGGTTTGTCAAATGGGTAGCTGTTGTTTTAATTGTTTACATTATTACAGATCAGAGTGAACTTTTTCTCACATTCAAAGGGACTCCCCATACATCTTGTTTCTCTTAGGGGGGATCAAACCTTAATTAACAACAACAACCCCCCCCCCCAAAAAAAAAAAAAAAAAAAGAAATAAAGCTAAACTATGCAGAGCTCTCCAGGAATTGAGTTAAGGACTATTGATCTAGAGCCTCTTTTGAATTGGTTCAGTAATCACCAACACATAGCAGTCTACCAACACACTAGCAACCATCCAGAAGATGCAAAGAGCCACATAACAATGGCCAAAATTAGCAACGACAAAACAGCAGTCCAAGACTATGTGCATTCTATAGTCATTGCTAATACTCATCCACTCTTGGAAATATTCTGTAAACAACCTAGCAACATCATAGCAACAACCCGAAGACCCAAACCACAACATAACAACAGCCTAGCAACCACTTAAAGAACCCACATAACATAATGACACCTTGGCAACCACCTAGAACAATCCCACTCAAACAAACCCTTTGGAATCAATATTAATATTCACATTTGTTTAAATTTATATTTACAATCCAATTCAAAAGCCTCCCATAGTAAATCATTCAATTACTCCACCAATGTTCATCTGCCAAGCTGTGAAGTTGAATATAAACCACAGAAAAATAAAGCACACAATCCAGATAATGAGTGTGTGTATGATTGACAGCTGCAGAGATGTTCATGTTCATAATACAGTAAATATAACAGCTGCATCTTTGCTGTCTGGCCGAGTGCTCAAGCGCCTCTGGATCAGCCTTTGGGCAAAAACACTTTTTTTTTTACCTGTTCTGAAAGGATGCAGATCTCTTCCACAGCTGATTTTACTGCTGATATATTTTTACTACATGAAGATTTTACCGGTCTGGCTGAGTGCAAAATGCTTCATATGTGCAGCTAATGAGTGCAACAGCATGACTTGTCACACTGTTTGTATTTGATGATGAGACATTGGGTTGTTTGTATGTGTATAAGAGAGAAAGTCTCTGTGCCATATGTGCCAATCATGTTCTTGGCAGACCGCATGTTTGTGTGAGTGTGAGTGTGAGTGTGAGTGTGAGTGTGTGTGTGTGTGTGTGTGTGTGTGTGTGTAATGTACAACAGACCACCCATGAAAAATATGTCCATCATACCATAATGTGTGTGTGTTGATGGTGGCACTAGTGTCCTTATGTCTGCAAGTATATCTCTACCAGAGCTGTAACTGTAAATGCAGTCTAGCACTGGTGGTATGAATAAATGTGATGCAGCAGAAACTGATACAGCACTGTATTCTCCGCTACACTATTTTTATCATGTATGGGAGAATAAGGATATACACTCACTGGCCACTTTATTAGGTACACCACACTAGTACCGGGTTGGTACTAATTGTAGCCTCAGTTTCCTGTTCTTAGCTGACAGCAGTGTCACACTTGGTGTGGTCTTCTGCTGCTCTAGCCCATCCGCCTCAAGGTTGAACGGGTTGTGCATTCAGAGATGCTCTTCTGCATACCTCGGTTGTAGCAAATGGTTATTTGAGTTACTGTTGCCTTTCTATCAGCTGGAACCTGTCTGGCTATTCTCCTCTGACCTCTGGCATCAACAATGCATTTGTGCCCACAGAACTGCCACTCACTGAATATTTTCTCTTTTTCTGACCATTCTCTGTTAACCCTAGAGATGGTTGTGCATGAAAATCCCAGTAGATCAACAGTTTCTGAAATACTCAGACTAGCCCGTCTGGCACCAACAACCATGCCACATTCAAAGTCACTTAAACCACCTTTCTTCCACATTCTGATGCTCGGTTTGAACTGCAGCAGATTGTTTTGACCATGTCTACATGCCTAAATGCATTGAGTTGCTGCCATGTGATTGGCTGATTAGAAATTTGCATTAACGAGCAGTTGGACAGGTGTACCTAATAAAGTGGCCAGTGAGTGTGTATATATATATATATATATATATATATATATATATATATATATATATATATATATATATATATATATATATATATATATATATATATATATATATATATATATAAATATATAAGGTAAGAGACCACTTAAAAATTATTTAATTGTTGTTTAATTGTAATTTGATTGAATTATCTAGATTTATGATTTGTAGATATGTGTTTGAATTAATAGAATAGCTTTAGTTCAACTTCTAATCGAAATCCAGGTAAAGTTATACTTTGGACTAAACTATAATAAATACATATAATGTTAGTCAATAATGAGGTAAAATATCCACTGGTGCTTTCAATATGACTATAAATGTCACGCAAGATGACAACAAAACTCACATTAGAAATACAGAAAATCTAAAAGCACATAAGCAATACAGTGTGGTCACATGACATGAAAACTGCTGGTTTAAAGGAAAAATATTAATTTGAGAACAACTAATAATTTTAAGTTTACCAAGGGGGTTCGTGTTTTTTTTTTTTTTTTGCTTTAAGACAAATTGACCATATTTTTTTCACTTAACCCAATTTAAAAATGTACTTTTGATGAAAGACACACAGGTGCTTTATTTTATACACTTGTTGCCATGGAAAATATATACTTGATATATACACATTTGGCAAATATGTGTCATTAATTTTAAGATCACACAAAATAAATGTTTATTATCTAAATCCTAAATCCATTTATCTATCCTAAAATAATAAAACATCATTAAAATACACATCACAACATACAAATAAAATATATCTAGAGAGAGACATGAATCTGATCATCCCTAAAGTATGAACTGGCGATATAGATTTAATCTTTTTTTTTCACTTATGCCCTTGAGAATCTGCACCAGACATTTACTGTGATGCACTGTCTGTGTAAAGTGTAATGAAGTGGAAGTCTGATCACACCCCATTTTACCAAGCCCTTCCGCTGACCCCAGCAGCTGTGGCCACACACGCACACACACATACACACACTAAAAGATCAGACAAACAGCGGGGCATTATCCCAATATTGCGACTCCACAGTGGGACAGAGCATTCATTTCACCACAGACACATCTTCATAACAGGGTTAAACTGATCTGAGGCCTGTTGTAATGCTCACTGATCTGAGCTCTTCTGATGTTTCCACAGAGCAGAGGTGATAACTGCAGCGGGCCTGAAGATAATCTAGCAACAGAACCAGCAATCACAAGCTCTCTGATGGTGAATCGTAGCGATAATACTGTCTTAACAGAGAGTTTTGTTTTGTTTGACATCAAAACATCTTAAATAGGAAAAATGTTAATGTAGTTTAGCAGGAACCCCGCATAATATATCAGCTTTTCAGAGTTTAGTCATTAATATGAGAACATTATCTCACTCTTTTGTGTTGAACCTAACTTGCAAGTGCAAAATAAAGTGCATTGATGCTTCTCAAATACTTTCGTAGGCTATACGTTTCTCAGTTTTATCAAAGATTTTTCACTCAAGATATGATGCTCATGGAAACTCACGACAGAAAACATTGTTTTTTGTGTTTTTTTTACCTAATTTTTTGCCAAAATGTCAAAAAACATTAACCAAAACATTAACACAGTGGCGCAGCAGGTAGTGCTGTCGCCTCACAGCAAGAAGGTCGCTGGTTCGAGCCTCGGCTGGGAGTTTGCATGTTCTCCCTGCGTTTGCGTGGGTTTCCTCCGGGTGCTCCGGTTTCCCCCACAGTCCAAAGACATACGATTCAGGTGAATTGGGTAGGCTAAATTGTCTGTAGTGTATGAGTGTGAATGAGTGTGTATGGAGTTGGGTTGCAGCTGGAAAGGCATCCGCTGTGTAAAACATGTGCTGGATAAGTTGGCGGTTCATTCCGCTGTGGCGACCCCGGATTGATAAAGGGACTGAGCCAAATAGAAAATAAATTAATGAATGAACATTAACAAAAAAAAAAAATTCTAAACCAGTTAGCTTGCTATGCGCTGTAAAAATATCTGTTAATTAACAGTTTATTTTGTGATTCACAAGTGTTTTCTTTTTATTTACGGTTGTGAATTATGGGATTCACATTATGAAAGCATTATGGGATGCTGAACTCTGCTCTGTCCACTTTTGATTTTGATTAACAAAGTGACTTTTACTGACATTCTAGTAGTTAAAAATAATATAATGTATAAGAAATAATATAGAGAGAAATAAGTCTGTAAAATAACAGAACATGTACTGGCAGTTTACTATGTTTTTGTACTGTAAAATACAACACCAACTCATACAATACATCACTTTAAACTATTAAAAATTTTCATAAAAGTCACTTTTTCGAACTTTTCAAGGTTAAAAGTTGCTGGAAGAAAGATCAAGGTCCCATAATACAATTCAAAAACATAAATAAACAAAGAAAAAATACAAAAACATGAATCACACAATACAGAAGACTAGTGAAGTTACAGATATTTTTAACAGTGTGGTTATTGTGATAAAATATTACTCTTAACAGTAAGTTTACTTAATATGCAAGTCCTAATAGTTTATCTCAATATACAGTCAATGTTAAAGTATTACGGATTGCGAAAAACCCTTTTAGTTTTGAAACCAAATGATCTGTGTCATGATCTCCAGCGATCCAGCGAACTACAGATTGTTAAGGAACTACAAATCCTGTCATGCACCACACACATAAACCTGTTTCCAGAATTCTGATGATTACATGCACTCATGCTGTAGTGCTTCATGGACTGATTACATGGACTACTTATTCACCACACAAACACTAGTTCAGTCATTTTGTCATGTACAGGGATCAAAGGTGAGGGACAACAGGGGTAAGGATCCAATCGCAGTTTAAGTTTAAGATTAAGCTGCGGTCACGCTGCACTTTTCTCCGCATACACTTCCATTCATACGCACACAAATGCGTTCGACCGGAAACGCAAGCTTGTGTGACAAGTTTTCGCAGTTTGCTACGTTGGAAAGTTCAAGCTGGGGAACTCTGACATGTGAAATCGCATCACATGATTGCGCGAGACCAATCAAGGATCACAACATGACCTTTCTGTACAGTAATTTAAAACATGGACTGATCGCTCACTTTTTTTAATGTCTAATCATCTTGTTTAATCCAACCCCTTTTCGCAGCGCCGTACAACAGAATTTCGCATGCACAAACTCTAATGTGACCGCTGCATTATTTGTGCAAGCAAAAGGGACAATCCAGCAATGTAGTCAAAAAACAGGCAATGGTCAAAATAGGCGACTAAACAGGATCAATGATATAACAAGACTGGGGTCAAAAATACAAACAGAAAAAAACATCAGGACAAGCATACTAACATTACCTCAATACATCACGTCAACATTAACGACTCCATCCTGAACTAGTGTTTATGTGGTGAACAGTGACGGATCTAGGAATTTTTAAAGGCAGGGGCCAAGGTGGGGCCACAGTTTACAGTTTGAGTACTGTAAACCTATATATATTGAGCCGTAAATATTATTTATAGGCAGCATGGTGGCACAGTGGGTAGTCACCTCACAGCAAGACGGTCGCTGGTTCGAGCCCTAGCTGGGTCAGTTGGCATTTTTGTGTGGAGTTTGCATGTTCTCCCTGTGTTTGTGTGGGTTTTCTCCGGGTGCTCCGGTTTACCCCACAAATCCAAAGACATGCTCTATAGGTGAATTGGGTAAGCTAAATTGTCCGTAGTGTATGTGTGTATGTCATGGTCCTCCAGGTTGGGGGTTGAGCGCTGGGCTAACAACCCACCCTGTAAAAAGTTAAATGTTACGAAACACCAGCAGGGTGCAGCTAAATATCAACTTCGATATAAACAGCCCTTGGAGTAAGTAAGTAAATATTATTTATAAATATTACACACATTATTTGTATTGATATCATCAAACATTTAGAGTTCTAGTAATTTAAATATTTTAAATTCAGTTAATAGAACGAATTAAGTCCAAACAACTCTATAGCTATTCAAACGGTTTGGTAATGCTTCTAGCATTAGAGTTAAGTTAACACAAAGAACAGAATTAATTCATACACTACTCGTTTGGCTTGAGTTCTGCTTAATATAATCGGTTTATTAGTTAGCATAACTCCTTTTCATTAAGTCAAAGTAACGTTTTTAATAATTTTAAGTTAAACCAACTTATTTTATTTAATGATTTTCACTGTTACACAGTAAAAAATTACATGATCAATTAGTCATGTTTTTAGTTCATTGTAACTTGTTAAACTAAGTTAATCATGTTCTAACTTCATTTTATTTTATTTAAGTTATACAAGCTGTTTTAAGTCAGTTTAACATAATATAAGTCCAATGGACTCATAATATTAATTTGATTCAGCTTAAAAGTTTAAGGCAACCAGGATTTTTTTTACAGTGTAGGTTTTGAAGTGTAACAAGCTTTATCTGAAAAATCTGCCAGTGCAGTAAGACAAAATATACTGAATCAATATTTAGGTTATGAAAATAAATCTTAATATGTTATGCTGTTGCTTTAATGAAATTTACTGTATGTTGAGACTAATATTATAATGTTTTGCCAATAAATACATTCACAAGCAAACTGTATGAAATAAAAAAAAATCAAAAATCAATTGAAAGAGCTACAATGAAACAAGCTATAGCAGTTGCATTGACTTATACACAGCAAACCCCACTCACGTTTTATTTAATACATGTAAATATCAACTGTATGATGGTAGGATGTTAATAATTCTTCACTGGGATGTTCTGGCATAATCTCAAGGCTATTAAAGGCCTTTGTATTTCTCCTAATTAATAAGATTATTACAGCATGACCTTCTGCATACAGCATGTTACTGCGGAAAGGTCATCTTAGAAAAGGTGGAATCTCAAGAGGGACAAAAATCACAAGTGCTCTAGAACAAAAAAAGATCAAATAAACTGTTTGAGGAATCCTTGAAGGTCAATATCGAAAGGACAATATCTGGACTTATGTGTTTGCGTGTTGTAGCAGGACAATATTTGAAATCAATGCTTTAAATAAAGGCCACTGCACAGCAGAAACAGTGAGGATTGTTCATGGATGTAACTGGCTAATGCACTTTAAAGGATAAATAAAAATCTTATAGATTAAAAACAAACAAAAAAAGATTATAATAAAGTATACATAATAAAATATATACATGATAATGTGTAATTAAATTGTAAAACAATGTACAAATTATCTACATATTTACCAGTTATATAAAATATAATCGGTATCTTCATAAGATATGAAAATAAAATTTGTATTTGTAATTAAATCATCTTAAATAATTTAAAACTGTCCATCCATCCATCCATCCATCCATCCATCCATCCATCCATCCATCCATCCATCCATCCATCCATCCATCCATCCATCCATCCATCCATCCATCCATCAAAACGGTTAATGTGAATATAAAACATTTAAAAATAAAATTACAATAAATTAAATGAATTAATTGCTTTTATTCATTTATTATCACATGATTTCTTTCATGTGAAAACTGGAATAATTGCTGCTGAAGTTTTTGCTTTTGCATTAAATAAAAGTACATTTACAGTTTTTCTTAATTGCTTTGGCACATTTTTCAAAACAGACTTAACATTCTCTAAACTGCAAGTGCAAATCTCAAAACTGTTTGCTGGAAAACTCCCCCAAAACTTTTCATTCATGCTTCAAACCCTAGTTATTGTCTCACTAATTTGGCCAAGGCATCCAAAATATAAAGTGTTTTTGCCATCGTTTGAGAATGACTGTCATGGTGAAAAAACAACTAGTCAACCATGGAAACTAAGGTTTAAAAAAATCTGATATTTGTTGAGAAAAGTCAATAGTACATAGAAAAAATAAAAAAACAAATGAACATTTGTATTTAAGCTGTACATTTATTTGTGTACAAATTTATTACATGCAAGGTGCAATCTTGTTTGTCCAATTACTGTATTGTATATTTCATATTTCTTATGTTACCACAAATACAAAAAAAAAAAAAAAACCTCATAAAAAAAAAATCAATTATGAAAAACAAAATTCTTGGTGGACATTCTGTCGCTCTTGTTGGTCTTGCCAGAGATTAGACTTATTCCCATTGCTCTTCCACAGGCATGTTACGGCAGTTCAGGATTGTGAATGTAGAGATTGTGCTGTGTGCTATATATATATATATATACAGTATATACATACAGATTTTTTTGTAAACGTGCGTATAGAAATGTTTGATAATTGAATAAACAGTTTCGAGTGTGATGGCTTACATAATGAAAAATGATGTGAAGAGTCTGATAGTTTAAATGAGAATTCATTGATGAGTTTTGATCAACAAGCCATATGCAATTAGTTTTTGTCCAAACTACAGAAAAAATGTTTGCAGACATGTGGCAAAGCATTTGCCTTAATCAGTAAGAAATGCCACTCTGAAGTGAACAATAAGTTAATTGTTCAGAGATCTAAACTTATTGTTTGAAAAATAAAAATTTTAATTGAGAATTGACCCAAAGCAATTGAGAAAAACTGTAACATATTCATTTTTAAAAACTTACTCTAAATGAAAACTATTATATACTAACATATCAACGACAATACATTTATTTAAAATAAAAACATAAAAAATAACATTTTCAATAAAAATAAATATAAATCTAATAGCCAAATTAATTTGAATCTAAAATACGCCAATGGGATTGTGCATTATCTCCACTCATTTGCCAAAGCTAACAAAAAACAAACTACACTTTACTTTGGTCAATGATGATACAGTATCAGTAAAAGTTACTTCTGTGCACTTTGGAGGGATTGAAGTCTCAATGTCGTCGCCATTGCAATTTAGCACCAGGAAGCTTCCTTCCTAAAAATGCATCAATCATAAAGCTGTAGCAGAATGTGTCAATCAAACATTGCATTGATGCCAGCGTGAAAGGAGTATGATTGAAGGGGAAAGAGAAAAGTACAACGGTGAACGACAGTGACGTGAAGAGAGGGAGAGAAAGAGGGAGAGAGAGAGAGAGATCAGGTCGAGATATGCTTTTTAGGAAATGGAGTGGAAAGCCCGAATATACGTAAAAACTCAGAACAGTGGAAAATATTGCCCTTTCAACCTCTCTCCTTCCATCTAAAAGAGGTTTAAATGTCAGAAGGCAGATAGTACATGTGGTCTGAGCAGAGACAGCGAAATGTCAAGCAGAGCAGGATGACGTATGTATGCATGTTTCTGTTAATACTCGTCTTTAACCCCTGAATGCATACACGGCCACTGCTCTTTTGCTGTATTTTTCATCTGATATTCCAGTAATTATGCAATACGAGGGTTAGATCACTCATGAATTAACTGTTATTATTATTTACTCTTCCTCATGTCCTTCAGAACTGCGAAGCACAAAAGCATAAGGTTTTCAGTTTCAGTTTTCAAAAGCATAAGGTTATCAGTTTCTGATATAAACAAAGAGCTTGAGAACATATTAAGGAAACATGAGAATGCAAAACGGATTATCATTCATGTGGGGAAGAATGATATTCGGAAGGAACAGTCAGAACTGCTCAAGAAAGATTTCTGTGAGCTCTTGGAAACAGTTGAAAGTTTGAAGATTCAGTCATTCATCAGTGGACCACTCCCTGCAAGAGGGACAAATCTGTTTTCACGGCTTCTTGGCCTAAATGTATGGCTGCAGAAAACATGTAACAGGAAAGGACTGAATTTTATTGACAACTTCAATCTCTTCTGGAACCAAAGACAACTGTTTACATCAGACGGCCTTCATCCAAACAAAGTTGGTGGAAAAGTGCTAAAGGACAACATCTTTTTCTCCCTCCATCATCCATCAGCTGTGTGTACCACTGAACTCAACCCAAATGGCACACGCACACCTAGCAAGTGTCCGGATGATCACAGGACTTTCCTGAGTGGACTTGTGGCTGATGCATCCCACAAGGACAGCGATAACACCACGCAGACACAACAACCACTGATAACGGACAAACTGCTGTCTGAGCCCTGCACACAGAGAGACTGTGACATACCAGAACAGCACCAACGTTCAGCACTCATGGATGATCTCCAGGAAAACAGCCAGGTCAACATATCTGAACAGCCAGAAACCCCTGACCCACAGCCTCTGTCACCAGACACATTCTCACTGTCACCTGGCTCGCCTCTCTTGAATTTTTCAAAAAAGATGGAGGAACTGGTGTTTGCTGGAACTAAACTCTCACACTCCATTGCCGCAAGCCCCCAGTTAGCAACCAAAAGTCAGCCAGCCTCACACCCATCTCTGAGCCCACCTCGCCCTACACCTAGGAGAGGCCTCAGGTCTTTGCGACAGCGGCAGGTCCCAAAAAACACCTCATTTTCAGCTGGTGAACCTAAAAACTGCCATTGATGTGTCCCGGGTGCCTGCTTAGATAACAGTGTCTTTATCAGATGTTTACAGAACAAGCAGGAACCCACTGTGCCTTTAGCTTTCTCTTCACAGATATGTGTTATATTATGTGACAGAAAACCGAAGACTTCTTCAGGCCGTACAGTAAATCATTCAAATCTGGTGTCTATTAAATGTAATTCTGAGACTACTGTAGGGAAGACAGCTAAAACTGTTAAGTTAGCACTCTTAAACATTCGATCACTTAACAATAAGTCACTTTTAGTCAAGGATTTTATCAACACAAATTGCCTTGATTTTATGCTGTTAAATGAAACTTGGCTAGATGACAGTTGTAGCGCAGCAGTTCTGAATGAAACAGCTCCTTTAAACTTTGATTATTTGAGTGTTTGCAGAGCCAATAGGAGAGGTGGAGGCATCGCTGCCCTGTTTAAAGATGTCTATGAGTGTAAACAAGTGTCATTTGTGGACTATTTGTCCTTTGAATATCTGAGTATAGCACTAAAGGGTGCTCCACGCATTTTACTGATCATTATCTACAGACCTCCAAAATATTCTCCAACTTTTATTGATGATTTTACAGAGTTGTTATCAATAGTAACCTCTGAGTTTGACTATTTTACTATTGCTGGGGATTTTAATATTCACATTGATAATCCAGAAATCAATGCTGTAAAAGAACTAATGAATGTCTTTAACACTTTTGATCTGACACAGCATGTTCAAGGACCCACACACAATCGTGGACACACTCTTGATCTACTTATAACTAAGGGTCTACACATTTCATCAACTGCTGTTAGGGATGTTGCACTATCTGATCATTTCTGTATTTTCTTTGATATATTGATCACTCCAGCCATTAAAGACAGCTCTGTCTCTGTCAGAAAAAGATGCATAAATGAGAACACTAGTGAGCAGTTTATGAAGGCCATATCACTCGCACCAAGCATATCTGCAGACTCTGTTGACTCTCTCCTTGATTTGTTTAACTCTAAAGTTCAGAATGTCATAGATGACATTGCTCCTGTTAAAGTCAGGAAGAAAACAGGGATGAAAAACGGGCCTTGGAGAAAAACAACAGCAGTCAAAATGATGAAAAGACAGTGCAGAAAAGCTGAGCGTATGTGGAGGAAGACAAAACTAGTAGTCCACTATAATATCTATAAAGACAGTCTTCATGCTTTTAATGTGGAACTAAAAACCGCTAGGCACACTTTCTTCTCAACCCTTATAAACAACAATTTAAATAATGCGCGTACACTCTTTGCAACGGTAGAGAGACTCACAAACCCCCCCAGTAGGATTCCCAGTGAACTAATCTCGGAAAGTAAATGTAATGAGTTCGCTCATTTCTTTACCGATAAGATCAATAATATCAGAAAGGCAATCAGCTCATCCAATCAGCCAAGTTGTGCCGACGTCAGACAAGCTCAATCACAACTTAAGAAATCAGACATTATGTCTGATTTCATGGCACTTAATAGTAAAATCTTAGAGGAGATCGTGCAAATTATGAAAACATCAACCTGCAGTCTTGACACACTCCCCACATCATTCTTCAAAATGGTGTTTAACTGTTTAGAAATGGATCTCCTAAAAGTGGTAAATTCTTCACTTCTCTCAGGGACCTTTCCAAACTCACTTAAAACTGCAGTTGTTAAACCCCTCTTGAAAAAGAGCAACCTGGATAACACACTATTGAGCAGTTACAGACCGATCTCAAATCTCCCTTTCATTGGCAAAATCATTGAAAAAGTTGTTTTCAACCAGGTTAACACGTTCTTAAACTCCAAGGGGTGTTTAGACAATTTTCAATCTGGTTTCAGAGCACATCACAGTACAGAGAGCGCTCTTATAAAGATAATCAATGATATCCGCCTAAATACAGATTCAGGTAAACTAACAGTGCTGGTTTTGCTCGATCTCAGCGCTGCATTTGACACTGTCGATCACAGCATACTTCTGGATAGGCTGGAAAATTGGGTTGGGCTGTCTGGGACGGTCCTCAAATGGTTCAGATCTTATCTTGAAGGGAGAGGTTACTATGTCAGTATAGGTGACCATAGGTCAAGGTGGACACCCATGACATGTGGAGTCCCACAAGGCTCGATTCTGGCACCTCTCCTGTTCAACCTTTATATGCTCCCTCTGAGCCAAATAATGAGAAAGAACCAAATCTCCTACCACAGCTATGCTGATGACACTCAGATCTACTTAGCCTTATTGCCTAATGACTACAGCCCTATTGACACCCTCTGCCAATGCATTGATGAAATGAATAGTTGGATGTGCCAAAACTTTCTGCAGTTAAACAAAGAGAAAACTGAAGTCATTGTGTTTGGGAACAGAGATGAGGTTCTCAAGGTGAATGCGTACCTTGGCTCTAAAGGTCAAACAACAAAAAATAAGGTCAAGAATCTTGGTGTGACTCTGGAGTCAGATCTGAGTTTCAATAGTCATGTCAAAGCAATTAGTAAATCAGCATACTATCATCTCAAAAACATTGCAAGAATCAGATGCTTTGTTTCCAGGGAAGACTTAGAGAAACTTGTTCACGCTTTTATCAGCAGCAGGGTGGATTACTGTAACGGCCTCCTCACCGGCCTTCCCAAAAAGACAGTCAGACAGTTGCAGCTCATCCTGAACGCTGCGGCCAGGATTCTGACCAGAACCAGGAAATCAGAGCACATCACACCGGTCCTCAGGTCTTTACACTGGCTCCCTGTTACATTCAGAATAGATTTTAAAGTATTATTACTTGTCTATAAATCACTAAATGGCCTGGGACCTCAATACATTACAGATATGCTCACTGAATACAAGCCTAGCAGATCACTCAGATCTTTAGGATCATATAAACTAGAAATTCCAAGAGTTCAGTCAAAGCAGGGTGAATCGGCATTCAGCCACTACGCCCCTCGCTGCTGGAATCAGCTTCCAGAAATGATCAGATGTGCTCCAACATTAGACACATTCAAATCCAGACTGAAAACACATCTGTTTAGCTGTGCCTTTACTGAATGAGCACTGTGCTACGTCCGACAGATCGCACTATTATGTTTTTCTCCTCTTTTTCATTCTTTTACAACCTGTTTTAAATATTTTTATCTGTTTTTATCAGTTTTTTATTATCTGTTTTTATTTTATTTATTTTTCTTACACTTGTCTTTTTTTATTCCTGTTTATGTAAAGCACTTTGAATTGCCACTGTGTATGAAATGTGCTATATAAATAAACTTGCCTTGCCTTGCCTTGCCTTGCCTAAGTTGAATTGAAACTTTTAAGCCTCAAAAAAAGGGTGATAAAAGTCTCCCTGAAGCCATATGAAATCCTTTAGTGTGCTCAGAACTATCAATGTCTGACTTGAAAAAAATAAATTATTTATTTAATGAAAAGTCTGATTCATATCTTGACTGCTAGAGGAAAAGATTATCAGTCAATAAAAAGATGTTTCTTGAACAAGATTATTGTATTTTGGTGCTATTTTTGGTGGAATCGTAGAAATGTAATGAAAGAAATTTATATTTTGGAAGAAAACTAAGGTGTTTTCACATACACATAGGGCTCTATCTAGGTGCATAGTCTAAAGCGCATGGCGCAAAAGCATTAAGTGCATGTCCAAATCCACTTTTTAGCTATTTTAAGGATGGAAAAAATACGCTCTGTGCCCTGGTGCATGGTCTTACAGGGTTGTGCTTATTCTCTTAATGAGTTATGGGTGTGAGTTATGTGTGTTTTTGAGCATAACGTGCATTAAACCAATCAGAGTCTCATCTCCCATTCCCTTTAAGAGTCTGTTGCATCACGCTATGGTGCATTTGCTATTTACATGGCGGACTTTGTAAGTGGAAAAACTGAACGCTTCACTAGTGAGAAAACAGTTAAACCATCTGTAGCGCGAAGATAAAGAACGAGCCTCGTCCATTCGGCCTCTTTACTTTTCCTTTACTTTACTTTTACTCTTTACTTTACTCCTTTACTTTCAAGTCCACAAAGTGAGGCAAATGGGTTTAACATTTAAACAACGTGGCACACAATGTGAAAATTAGTGTTGCGCTGGTCTAAAATAGCAACAAATCACGCCAAACACGTTTTGCGCCTCATTGCGCCAGGTGTATGAAAGGGCCCTTAAAAATAAAGGTGCCAGAAAGAAACAAAAGGGGTTTTCACAGTGATTCCACAGAAGAACTATTTTTGCTCTTTCATGAAAAGTTCTTCAAATAAATTTTTTTTTTCATAATGTGAAGAACATTTTCATACATTTTCCTAAAAGAAAAAACATTTTGGCTGTAAAGAAACTGCTGTGGATTGAAAGGGTTCTACACTCTAAAATGCTGGGTTAATTCAACTCAAATTGGGTAAAATTTGGCCCTATCACTGTTAAAGAAATATATATTTTTTGCTGACTTTATTTAGTTGAATCAAATAAACTTTTCAAATGATAACAATTTACATAAATCAAACTGACAAATTTTTTTTAAAAATAAGTAAAAAAAAACATTTATTTTTTATCTTATATTTACAGTGTATAAATTTATGGTAACAACTGTTTAGTTTACAACCCGGAAAGTACCGTGTAAGTGCAGTGAAACAACGGTGTACTTTTCTGTAAGTATAGTATACGTATAAAGAACATATGTGTAGGTTTGAGGGAACAAACTGTAATGCTTGGGTAATAAGGGGGTAACAACCAGATATGCAACACGAAAAGTATATTGAATTTACAGTGTACTTTTCTATAAATTGTTCAGGAGCAAACCATAATGTTTGGATAATAAGGGGGTAACAATAAGATATTTAACACACAAAGCTCTGTGTAAGTATATTACATTTACAGTGTACTTTTCTATAAAGTGCAAAGCAACAAACCGTAATGTTTGGTTAATAAGAGGGTAACAAGATATTCAACCTTCTTGCTGCAAGGTGACAGTGCTACTTACTTAGCCACCGAACCTTAATCTTGTTTATATTCAAAAAAGGTAGTATTAATAATGTTTCCCCCAATAATTCAGTGCAGTGGACTGAAAGGTGTGTGTATGAGTGTGCTTGAGTTTAAATCTAATCTGGTACAGTGTGTGACTTTCCAAAACTGATGTGTACCAAACAGACAAGCTGTAGGCGGGATGTGTGAGTGTCAGACTCATAGTTTGACCTTCGTACATGTGACAGATGTTTCAGGATGTCCTCAATTCCAGCTGCTTTTTAATGCTCTGTTGAAAAAAGCCAGTCAAATCCTGCAAAAGCTGCACTGTCAGTAGTAGAGCTTTGCTTTCGATTGATGCACACTAGACCAGTTTAAGTATTTCTAAACCCGTCAAAATATCAATAAAAAAATATCAAATGTACAATTTACAAAACCCAATGTCATGCCAAGGTATGCAGCTATTTCTTCTGTGAAAAAAGAGAAATTGTGAAAAAATCTAGTAGGAAATGCATCCATCCAAAGTAAACAGAGGCTTCAAGCCAAATACAGTAAATAAATAAATAAATAATAAATAAATAAATAAGCAGGCAAACAAAAGCACTAAAAAGGGATCCATATGACTTGCGCATGAGAAAACAGAATATTATATTATGGAGCCCCTTTGGGAGCCTGTGATGTAAAAATGTGTGAGACGCAAGGGAAAATTATTTTAAAATTATTTTGCATTGCTTGCAACAATCATGCATCATTTCCAAAAAATATTGCTCTTCGGGGAAGATTTGCATTCTCTCACAAAACATTTATCTTGCAAAATTAAGATCTAAAAATCCCTTTAAATTAAGTACTGCATTCCATTGAGAAACTTTACACTCTCACAAAACAAACATTTAGCTTATCTTGCAAACATGTTTTGCTTCCCAAGAATCTGTGAATTTGTTGCCCAAATTTTTCCATTTTCTCTCTTAAAAAACATACAGACATTTCACTGTCTTATATACGATTTGCATTCCATTTATAAAGACTTGACCACTAAAATATACTATATATACTGTATACTGTATATTGGTTTTCCACCAATAGAGAATGGGAATCTACGGAATGACAAATTGCATTCTGCCATGTTTTTTGACATGCTCGAGAGCGCACAATGCAAATCAGCCCTGTCTGTTTTTAATTATTTTAGAAAAAAACATCTTACAAAAACTCAGAATAAAATGAACCAACGTGTAAATATATTTCTATTAAAAATGCTCTTTGTGTGTTTGAGAATGCTGAAAATATTAATTCTATAATATCGGGTCTCTGGTGCTAAAGTGGAGCTAGAGAAGTCAAGCACAAAGGGAGTGAATCAAATAAATGAACCAACTTAACTATCTACTGTATATGACTTTCTTCTCCATTTATAGTGCCAATGCTTACAGTTTATTGCAAATCAGTGTATATATGATACAATAAAACTATAGAGATCAATGGATACCAGGCTACTGTGTCTCAAATGCCCAAAATGCATTAAGCTGTGGTGGCACATTTCTTGGGGGCTCCATAGAACAGACATGATCTACCTTCATTAGGCATTTGTGTCCTTTTATTACAATAGAAAAACATGGACATACCAGACCAATCTAGTTAATGTCAGAAAATTGGCAAATTTATACAATCTCTTATAAAGCTACGCCTCCTGACATCAGGAACGCGCACCATAAATATGATAGAAGACAACCCATCATGTCATTCGCCACAAATCTGAATGAAAAACTGTGTTATATCTAGCCTGTTTTCATTTGTGTAGCAAGCAAAACTTGTCATAATGTGCAATATTTCATGCATGGAAGGATCCCTCTCTCAAGCGCTTTGTCCTAAAGCGACTACTGTATGCTCAGTGGTTGGCTGGCGGCATGCAGAAATTACACTTATTACTAAGCTATGCTTACATGCTATTTCAGATCGATTATTCAAGGTAGCATGGTAAACAATATAGGGAGCGCGTCACAGGTTGTCATTGTTCAAAAAATAACCAATGTGAATATAAAACTTCAGCTCAGTAAAGCAGGCTAGGCAGAATAGCTCTATTTATTGATGTTTTGTTGTTAAACTAAATAAAAGTCTACATTATTGATGTACAGCTTTAATGGAAAGAAAGTGAACGCAGACGGTTTCATATTCATTTCAATGTGTTTTCAAACCAAAATAAAGTGAAAGCACAATTCTCTTAGCTTATGCAAATATATCACATTTGAGATCGACTCTGTATTTTTACTTTCACTGTTTATAGAAGGAGTGAACATACGCGGGAAATATGCCGAACTACTTAAATGGGATGATAGTGGGCAAAAACGGGAGGGTTGACAGGTACATGTCATGTAATGACGTTATCAATCATCGTTCGGATACAGAAATATAATCTTCTTTATCGTAACAATACCTCAGCCTTTGTCACGTTTTTCATCCTCATTTCTTTTTTTCCTCCTCTGGGCACCAGACAGTTTGGGACGTTTTGACATGCTGAGCTTGTTGACCCATAAAAAAAATTAACACCGTGTAGCAGGTAAAGTCTGATTATTTGGAAGAGGTGGGCGTCTTTGGCAAGAAAGCTATATTATTATTATTATTATTATTATTATTATTATTATTATTATTATTATTATTATTATTAAAGGGCACTTATGGTGAAAAATCTACTTTTCAAGCTGTTTGGACAGACATATGTGTAGGTATAGTGTATAGACCGTCATATTGGGGTGATATAAACACACCCAGTCCTTTTTTTTCAATTTATCAACATAAAAACGGTGGACCAATTGGAGCAGTTGTGAGACTGACAGCAACTTGACGTACAGTAGGAGTGCAGTCCACCCGCCCACCGAATTGATTGACAGCTGCGTATTAACATGTCTCCGTAGTAACGCGTATAATCATATCAACAAGACAGGACGTGCGCAAAACAACCGAGAATAAAAGATCTGTTCAGTTTGCTAGGATCATCAATCATCATCAAATGTGATTAAGAGTGAGTTTTACAAATTTAAAATGTTTTAAAACAGTACATCTTAATGAATTAGTGATTTACTTTAGCTTTACTTCATCACCACAGCCGCGTGTCAGAACAATTATAAAAGAAGATGCTTCAATCCCGGTTTGTGGACGTTAAATTGGGTTTATTTTGTACATTAACAAAACAGATATCCATACAGCAGTGGATATTAACTTGTATCCTGTCACATTTGCATGCAAAAACAGTGCAAAGCTAAACGCATTTGCTATCTGTGTGTGTGTGTCTGCGCTGTCTGTGTGTGTGTGTGTGCGTAAACTTTGTAACGACATTGTGTGTTACTCATCGTTGCAACTCCGCAACAAATGCATCAAATACTCATTGTTAAAGTTCTTACTGTACTGCACAAATGTTACATGAGATCTTCTTCCTGAGGCAGCCGAGGGCGGAGATTGAAGCACGCTGACAGGCACCTGGAACAGTGGGCGGGGAGGACTAGCCTTAAAGGCGCAGTACAAGAAAACAGCAACAAGCTGTTAAAAGCTATAAAACAGAAACTTCAGAAAGCTATAATAAATAATCTGATGGGTGTTTTGAGCTGAAACTTTACAGACACATTCTGGGGACACAAAAGACTTATATTAAATCTGGAAAAAGGGGTAACCTAGGTGCCCTTTAATACAACTACTACTTAGTAGGCTTTGCACTATGCAGTTAAATTAATGTGGGCTTATTCTTTTATGAAGTCATAATACCAATTAGTTTTAAGAATAGTAGAAGTTACACTTTTTTTTTCTTCCCTCATTTCTGGCACCTCCCTAGATGTGCGGCGCCCTTAGCATTTGCCTATACATACTGCCTATACCTGTCTAAAAGAAATACATCAGCCATGGTATCATCCTTCCTCCAGCGTGAAAAACTAACTCCAATAATGATTCAGGATTTTCAATTCAGGTTTTCAGGTTTTGATTCAGCATTTGTTTTTACCGTTGTCACTCTCTCTCTCTTGTGTCCGCCTGCATGTGCACACGGCGGATCTGCGTGGATGTGCAGATGTACAAATCTACATTTGTTGACAGACAGTTTGGGCTATTTATCAGAATTATTAAATTCTAAATTTTAAATGATTAAAAACATTTTTATTTACTTACAAAATGCTGTAAATTACCATAAAATATACAAATGTATTTTACGTTACTACCATATTATTAACAGTCAAATTCCAGCAACCATATCTGCCATTTATTACCTTTTTTTTTTTTTTTACAATGCATGATTGAGATTGTACAAATGAATGTGAATTGGCTAGTACATTAAAAAGTTACAAATTGCTGTGAGATTGCATTTGAAATACATATTTAAATATTCTTTTCATGTATTTCTACAAATAAAGTCATACAGTGCAGTTTGCAATATCTTGAGAGTGAACAAACAATGACAGTATCGCCATTTTTGACTAAACTATCTCTTAAAAGCATACAGTCTCCTATGACGTAAACCTCCTCCAGTACATCCCTGAAACTAAACCCATACACGCCAGTTAATCTGTAAATAACCACAACAAACAACACTCAGTTGGTCTGCAACATGCGTTCACAGTGACAGCATCAGCACATCATGATAGAGAAGAGCAAGCCAGTGAAGGTTATGCAGTGTGACAGTAGAGCAGCTGGTCTCTGTGTTAGACATCATACATGCCTTCATCTCTCCCTCAGTCCTGTCTTTTCTCATCCCTGTCTTTATTCCCTCTTCCATTCATCGCCCTTCTCCCAAAACACAAGTAACTGCGCGAATAACTCAACTGTGCTTTTTAAAAGCCTTCAAAAAACCTCTCATCTTTCTTTTGTCGTCCGATTTCTGCAATATTCAACAATGTTTGCCTCTCTTTATCTTTTTTTCCCTCTCCTTCATTCTGGCTTTAGTATTTGGTCCAATTAGAAAGCTGCATAAGCAACACCCCTCCTCTGCTCATACAACGTGCCAGTCTGACTGTGCTTACTATACAGGGTCGTACCATTTTAAAAGCAGAGAGGGAGGATAAGGAATGGAGGTGGTTTGAAGGTCAGAAAGCTGCTGGTGTGTGTAAGAGCATCAATCAGGTTTAACTGAGCAGGTTCTCTCTCTCTTTCTCACACACATACACACACGATTGCTTCGCAAGCACTTTGTAGAGATTAGGTCAGGCTGTGCTGCTGAGTGAATGAATTGCATTGTACTGCGCGCACACACCGATCTCTTTCACACAAACTCACACACACACACATGGAGTCACAGACACTCAGTGCGTATGAATTGTGTTGTTTCATCAGTGATTTAAATGGCTGGGCTATACTTACTGCTGATTACTCTATCTGCTATACGGGATCTGATGATACACTGACATTAAGTCTGGGGAGTCTCTTTAATTTCCTGTGCTGATAATGATGTTATGCTTTGCATTTGCATGTGCGTGTGTGTGTATGGCAGTTTTTCACAAGCGGCTTGTGGTTCTAGTGGAATATGTGTCATTAAATTAGTTCCAGTCCATTGAGAAGTGGAAAAATAAAACCTTTGTGGCTCTGGCAGGGCACCCGCATATAGACTGTGTGTGTACGTGTGTGTGACAGTCTACTAAATCTACCCTTGGGGATCAATAAAGTGCCCGTCTATCCATCTATGAACACTGATCAAATAATACCATGGTTATTAACATGGAATTTAAACAAGCAGATGAAAAAATGCATGGTTAGGCACACTTACAGTACAGTACATTCACACAGAAGTTCAAAGAATACCATGAAATATACTTATTGCAGCTGCCATTTTACTGTTTATTTAGACTAGGTACTGCATCACGTGAAAACCATGAGAAGTTAATATCAAGTCATTAATTCCTTGAGTAAAATATAATAATATAAATATAATAAATAATATAAATGCTTATACTGTACATACACATTCTCTATTGAGGCTTTTTAATTTATTTCAAGAAATAAACAATAAATGGATCAAAATGAGTTTTGCATACAATTATATAAAAAAATAAGAGTAAGACTTTAAAATAATGGTCCATAAGTTAATGCTGTATTTACTAACATGAACAAACATTTAGTAAAATATTTATTACTGTATTTATTCATCTTCATTAAGGTTAGATAATGTTATTTAAGTTAAATGATATAAACTCATGGTGCATTAACTATTGTTAACAAGCACAGATTTGGATTTTAATAATGCATTATTTCATGTTGAAATATGATTAATAAATGCTTTACAGGAAAATTCATACGTAGCTAATATTAGTAAATACATTAACCAGTGGCGGAAGAAGTACTGAAAAATCATACTTAAGTAAAAGTACCATTACTTGCCCAAAAACATAGTGCAAGTAGAGTAAAAGCATCTGTTGTAAATATTACTCAAGAATGAGTAATATTCTAAGAGTAGTGAGTATTACGCTGTAAAAAGCGGATGAATTTACATGTAATTTGTGGATGTGTGTAAACGTAATATTCTGTAGTGCATTTAGTTATTGCTCAGCAGACACACAACGTCATAAGATGTGAATAATAGGTTAGATTTAGGTTGTGACGTCAGATCACCAAAATTTAATGTCTAGTCAGCATCTAAGGACATTATTTTGATGTCCAAATAACGTCAAATGATGTTGATATTTGGTTGATTTTAGGTTGTTAGAAAGTGACCAAAATCCAATATCGAGCCAATATCTTAAACCAATATCATATTGACGTCAAATACTGACATTTATTTGTCAGGTATGGTAACCAAACTCCAACATCTGATAGACATCATAGTGGTAATAGTCACACAACGTCAAGCTGTAACATCATTAGACGTTAATTTTAGGTTGAACATTGAGGTCGGCTTGACGTTGGGTTCTGACGTCCCGATTTTCATTTCCAAACAAAATGCAACGTCCTCACAACATTGGGGTACAACGTCAATCTGACGTCATGTTGGCGTCCTATGCCTGCTGGTTGTTTAAGGCCAATTCGGTTAAAGTAAACATCCCCTGATCTGCTCATCAGTGACATGCATCTAAACAGTCTCTGGGTCAATGCGTGTAAAGATCTTAAACATCTTCTTGGACACTTTTAATGCTTCCAAACATATATCAATTGCCCACGTCTTGAGGTAGTTCAATATGATGTGATTTACCTTCTATGTGCTATTTAATTGAACAGGAATCACAGGACTGATTTTTCTAATCCCATAGACAGGAAATAATAAAGTAGTGACTGCAGGTTGAAGGAAAGTAGTGGAGTAAAAGTACAGATACTGCAGTAAAAATGTACTCAACAAGGGAAAGTAAAAGTACACATTTTTAAAACTACTTCGTAAATTACAATTTCTGAGAAAAACTACTCAATTACAGTCATTTGCGTATTTGTAGTTTGTTACTTTACACCACTGACATTAACTAACATGAACTAATGAACCATTAATCTGAAGTGTTACCAAAATAAGTTAGTTTGGTTAATAAAAAAGTACCATGTTAAACTATTTTCAACATTGATAATAATAATAAACGTGTATTAGCAACAAAATAAATGGCCTTTGAAAATTCTGGAAAAAATGTCCCATGAAGTCCTTTGAAATGTGCATTTTTATTTGACGTCTGACGTAATCTCAACCAAAATACTGAGAGAGGGTGAGACATAGAGTTTCCTTTTAAAAAAAATAGCCAATAGCGTTTTGTTTATTCACCGCTCTGCCAGTCAGAGTAGTTGAGCTCAAGCGCATCAAATGAAAAGGGGGTGGGGCATGTCAGATACTAGAGAGCATTTGATTGGTTATGATTTGATGAGAAACTAAAATATATGAGGTGACATGAATAAAACCGTGGTCACACTTTATTTTGATGGTCCGTTTGTTGAATTTAGGTTACATTGCATCTACATGCCAACTAATTCTCATTAGATTATACGTAGACTGTTAGGTTGGGGTTGGCATTTGGGTTAGGGTTAGTGTAAGTTGAAATGTACTTGCAAAGTTTCTTATAGTCAGTTAAATGTCTGTTGAAGGAGCAGTATCAACAGATATCAAGCAGACAGTCTACTTATACTCAAATGGACCATCAAAATAAAGTGTTACCAAAACCCTTGATCCATTTAGGCTGAAGTGACAAACGACAAGCTTTACATGTTTATATCAGTTTTATATCTTCTAAACATGAGTTTTGTCACTGTTTTAGAGCACACTAGCTTATAGATCTCTTAAAAACGAACAATACTGATACTCACATCTAAAAAGCTTCATCATAATTTTATGGAACCTTTAAATTACGTAACTTTGTAATAATGAACTTTGAACTTTTGTTGTTTAACTATTAATATTTTCATCAAATAAATGTAGGTGAGCAAGCAGAGACCTCAAAAAAAAAAACTTTACATTTTCAAATATTTGTCTTTAAATTATATCGACCACTAACGGTATAACGGTACTAACGGTATTCAAAAGAAACTCCAGACGCATCTGATGACTCTTACCCTAATAAAGGCAAGTGTTTGCTGAAATGCGTAGGTGCAGTTTTAAGGAATAGCCATGTCAATGAAGGTTTTTTAATAGTGTTTCCACACTTTTCGAGTGCCTTGGAGAAATTTTTGCTGTTTATTCTGATAAATCCCTTACCCAAAAAGCACCGACACATTATTTAAGCTAACCCTGAGCACTTTTTGTTTGGTTTTGGATTTTTATATTGACCACTAACTTTCGAACATCCATCCATCTTTCCAAATCTTTGAGCAGCTTGTATCAAGGGACCACATGCTAATACACTCACATGCACGCATGCACACACACACTTTTTTTCTTGCTGTCAGTTACACGCTTCAATCTGTGTTGTAACCCCCCAGATGTACATTACAGCGTTTCACTGAAACCCTAATGCTCAAGAATATGGAAAATAGCAGCGAGAAATATGCTAATTAATGCAAACATCTGCGTACTGCCATATCCCAATTGATCTGTCCTGCTTGATTCTGTTCCATATTGTTCGAGCTGGCGTGCCTTAATAAGCATTTCCTGCTCTAACAAAGAAACCATTCATGATCGGCTACACAAGATACAACTGAGGAAATTAAACAAAGAACTAGGCTTTCATTTTTTCAGAAGGAAATGTGAGTGGCTCTTGTCCATCTTAAATTGGCATGGTGCTACAGTCTTCTAGGTGGTTTCCTAACCGCTTAACATAGAAGTTCTAGTAAAGTCCAGTTTTCAGAGTTGAAGTTCAGTTTAGTGTGGTTTAATTTTCACTGCTGAAACACTGAAGAGCAAATCCATTGATGCGCAGCCCACAAGCCCCAAACCAAGCAAGCCAGCGGTGACAGTTGTGAGGGGAAAAAAACTTCACTAACTGACAAAAGTGAAGGAAAATGGTTGCCAGGGTGGTTGTTTTTTGGACTGTTGTTTTTCAATGGTGTTACTATTACGGATGTCCAGATCCGATAACGTGAGCGAAAATTGGACTGATCACGTGGTTTCAGACTTAATCGTTATCGGATGTTACCTCCCAATCAGGACTCGAATATATATGTACTGTATATTATATATATTCTCATTGTTTTTTAACACATCTATAGTTATGCGGTGGCAGAGAGTTAGACCTCATTTTTGACTTCAAACAGAACCAGTGCGGCATGACATCACTTTATTGCAGAGACGCTATTGGTTAAATGCAGCTTGAAGCGTAAAGTGCAAGTCTGTCTGCGGTCTGGAGGTATTATAAAGTTGATGACGACAATATTGCCATAGCAAACTGTGAGATATGTAAACTCGGGATTGCCTGCTGGGTATTTTAAGTTGAGGTGCTATTTGTTTTCATATTAGATTTTTTTTATATTTACTGTTGAACTAAAGTCCAAAAGTGAAGAATTTATGTTATTTATTACTTGATTGTTCAAGCTACCTCACAGAAGTGCTCTGTTTGTTAACAGAGTTGATGAATGTTAAAATAAGGTGAATTAAATAAAAAATAAGGAACATCCTGGATCTGTTTCTTCGCTCTTCTTTATTCTTTTTTTAATGTATTATAGAAGTATCGGATCGGGTTTCAGTATCGGTAGATACTCAAAATCAAATGACTCAGACTTGAGCGAAAAAAAACCTGATCGGGACATCCCTATTTACTTTTGGTTTTGATAGTAGCTATGGTGGTCTAAGTGGGTTCAAGGGTGTCACTATATAGTTGTTTCAGAGTCTACAGGGTGTTGCTAGTGTTTGCAGGGTGTTTCTTTGTGATTGCTAGAGTAGTATGGATGGCTTCAAATGTGTTGCTATGTACTAGGCATGTAGCTTTTAGGGAGTTCTGGATGATTTTCAGTGTGTTTTTATGTGGTTGAATGAATGGATACATTGATTTTCAGGAAGTTGCTATGCAGTTTCTAGGGTGACCCCAGTGATTCCAGAGTGTTGCTATAAAATTTCTAAAGTGGTCCAGGTTGTTTCCACCATGGCATCACTAATCATTTGTGAGGTGGTTTCCAAAACGCTACTATGAGATTGAAAGTACAGTTTGGGTGGTTTCCATGGTTTTGTTCTAAATGGTAATCAATTAAATTAAATAAATTCATGCTTATTTCTATAGCACTTTTACAATGTACAGTGTGTCAAAGCAGTTTTCAGATTTGAAGTTCAGTTTAGTTCAGTTCAATGTGGTTTAAATTTCACTGCTGAAAGTCCAAACACTGAAGAGCAAATCCATCGATGCGCAGCTCCACAAGTCCAAACCAAGGAAGCCAGTGGCGACAGTGGTGAGGGAAATAACTTCACCAATTGACAAAATTAAAGGAAAAAACCTTGAGGGAAACCAGGTTCTGTTGGACATGACCATTTCTCGTCTGGCCAAACTTCCTGTGCAGATCTGCAGTCTAAGCGGCAGAGGCACACACAATCAGTGTGTTTCTAAGTGGCTCAGTGAATGTTTAGGATGTTGCACAGCAATTTTTAGGGTGGTTTCTACCAGGGCAACATTACGTGGATTTTAGGGTGTGTCCTAAGGGGTTTTCCTGGTGTTGTTATGTAATCATAATAATAATAATAATGATAATTCCTTACATTTATATTGCGCTTTTTTGGACACTCAAAGCGCTTTCTTCAATTTTGGGGGCAATCTCTTCTTGGAAGCCAGTTATGATATTGGGATGGTTAGGAGGCCATGATGGTTAAACCTGGCATTTTTAATGACCACATAGAGTCAGGACCTCGGTTTAATGTCACTGAGCGTCGCCATCAAAATACTGGGGCATTAGGACCCACACAGACCACAGGTTGAGTGTCCCCTGCTGGTCTCACTAACACCACTTCCGGCAGCAACCTAGCTTTCCCATGTGGTCTCCCATCTAAATACAGACCAGGCACAGCCCTGCTTAGCTTCAGTGAGCCACCATGTGAGAGTTGCAGAGAGCTACAGTAGCTACCGATAGTTTCCATAGTGGCTCAGGTGGTTTTTACCAAGGTAGAAACATTGTGCAGTTGTTTGCAAGCACTGGATGGTTTCCAGTGTATTGCTGAGGTGGTTTGAGTGGTCTCAATGTGTTGCTACAGTATGTAGTAAAAGAACAGCATTTTATACTAGACCAGATCACTGTTAGCTTATTCTGCTGTAAATGCTGCTCACTTGCTTGGAAAATATCTTGGGTGATTTGAAGACAAGTGCGACAGGCAATTTCTTCCAGCTTTGGATAAACTCTTTCACAATGTCATATCCTAAAGTCCATTTACACAAATCTAACCATGTTTTTGTTTCCTTAAATGTGCCCACTAACTTCTAAAACTCAATAGAAATCAAGTACAGAGTGTTTTGTTTTTACTTTTACTCATTTTTAATATAATTCATGTTCAAAGGCCAATGAATTGTCAATAAACTTGTGATCACATTGCGTCTTTTTTGGCCACCAAAATTTGGCCTCCATGCAAGCCTCTGTTTGTGTGTGCGTATGCATTTAAAGTAGCTAAATGCATGCTGGCAGCAGTAAACTGTGTCAGGGTGTGTTCTGGCTCAGATCTGGGGCCAAATGTAGTTGTTTGACTAAAAAAGTTTGTGTGTGTATTAGAGAGCCAGCACAGTCACAAAACCCATCACTGTCACTACTGATTATTCGTCAAATTATATCAGAGGCAATTCAAGTCACTTTAAAATGTGTACTTGGAGAGGTGTGACAAAGGAGCAGTTCTCTCACACACACACACACACACACACACACACACACACACACACACACACACACACACACACACACACACACACACACACACACACACACACACACACACACACACACACACACACACACTCACACACAAACTCAATTCCACTTTTGAAGTGATAAACCTAGGCAATGCGGCCTTGTCTTCGTCTCACTCTCCCTTGTGGCAGACAACGTTACTTTTGCATATTAGGTTATTTTACCCTTTCTTTATCTCTTTTTTTTCTCTCTCCCTCTCTCTTTCGCTTTCTTTCTCTCTCTCTCTCATCCTTGCCGTAAAATGCTCTTCAAAGCCTTAAAGGGCTGGACAGTAATATTTAAAAAGCTAAATGAATATGCATGTTGATTGCGCTTTCTTCCTGAGTGGGATGATGCATTATTAATGAGAAGTGGTGCGTTTTCTGTGGTGAGCCGTGTGTGTGTTTGATTGCATTTTCCCTGAGGGACTGCCTTCCCTCAGAGAACACAAATCTCCAACTCCAGTCGAGCGGATCCATGCATGGATATCAAACGCTTTCTGTGCCGTACTCATTGTTCACTTCAGAAGCCACTCTACAAAAAGTTTTGTGAAAAAGTAAAGCCGAGGCTCCTGTGGAATGGTCAAAACAGCAGGAAAACTCCTTCTATATGCTGCAGATAGAGATGATTTAGTCGGTAAAGTTCAACTTACTTCCCTCTGTCTCTTCAGTGTGATTGGCCATTGATTCCTGACCTTTACGTTCAGAAAGTGCTACAGGTTTCAGCTTCCTTAAGCTCTGTAGTGATTTCTAATGCATTTCCAATTGTGGCTGGAATTGGACTAGCCTGACTAAACAGGGAAGCAGTGTGAATGATCTCTACCCTGTGTTTAATAGACGTCTAATAGACATCTAAACGTACACAGCTAAGCTAAAACAAGACTAAACTTGGGCTGTCAGTGAAAATCTATTAGACATAAATTAGACTAGTCGTCAAATAGACAGATTAGACAGATTTTATATGTGTAGTCATTCATTTCTGTTTATTTGATGACTAGTCGTTTTGAAGAGGACACGTGACTTTTAAGGGACTGTTTCATATGGATTTATTAATCATTCTTACTGTTTAATGAACGCAAACTGTCGTAGATTATTAAAGATGCAAACCCCTCACTGCACGACAGCTGCACCTTTAGCAAACCTCCTAATTCCTGCAACACGACGACTTTATGATTGTTTATGAGCGTCAAAAGTGGCTGATCTGTTCGACGAAATATTTGACTGCGTGTCACTGCATCCCAAACCACTAAAACGATATAACTAAAGAAATCTCCACTGTGCTGAGCGAGAGCGCTTCTTACTGAACAGCACATCATCGATGACGTAAAGCATGCCCAGGCCTGAATGTATTGTGAGTGCTGGCCCTCGGGGGAGGGGACAATCGTGCTTCGGCCCGGTTCAAGGCAACTGTACGTAGTGTGAGTACGCCCTTAGATTTTCACTGACAGCCAAAATTTAGCCTTGTTTTAGCCCAGCGACTAGGTTTAGACGTCTATTAGACATCTATTAGACATCTTTTAGAACCAAAAAATGCTTGCTGGGTAGAGATGAAGTCACTTAAATAATTATGAAAAATGGAATTAAGCCATGCTCTTTTTCATAATATGTATTAATAATTTCACAATATTATAAACAATTCAATTATATTCAAATTTAGAATAATACTTAATAATTTAATAATTACTTTTGTATATCAGTTAATCAAATAAAAATGAAAGCGTCAATCATCATAGTGGCTAATTATGATAAATATCGTCTTCATTAATGAATCATTCACTGTTTTGATATTTGTATTTGTATGTATTTGATATTAATATGAATGTTTTTATAATAAAGTTTAAAAAAATAATAAAACTGATATAAAATATATTAAAATACATAAAATCATAATTATATATAATAATAACACATTTTATGATGTTGATTAAAATGTGTTATCAATATATTTTATAATATTTATATTTAATAATATAATAATATTAATATTTATTTATAATATTAAAATATTTTTACATTATACTAATATGTTTAGTTTAGGTTGATTTTAGACAAATAAAAACAACAACAACAACAACAACAATAATAATAATATTAATAATAATAATAATAATAATAATAATAATAAAAGCAATACTGGATAATCGTCAAGTAAGGAATAATATACACCTAGGCAATTTTTCTTGGAGAATAAATCCTGACAGGCTTATCATTCATTAAGATTAAAGGGCTTTATTTAGCTAAAACCATCACCTAGATGTATTTTATTCTGCTTATAATGCAGCTACTTGCTCCAAAAGTAAACAAAAACACTGATCTGAGATGTAATAATTTACTTAATTAAATGTAAAACTTGCAGAAAGAAAACCTGCTGAATGCAGTTCATACAGTATTATTACGTATTACTCAGTCGCAAAATCGCCACCTTGGAATTATAAGGTTCTATCTGCGTTCTGAATGATTTTGAGATATTGAGCTTCAAAGTTTTTGCATTCCATATTGCAAACAGTATGTGTGTAACATTTGTGTTTTAAATAAAAAGTCTTAAAATGTAAACAACTTATAAAAAACATCCCGTAATGAAAATATGTCAGTAACTCAATTTTGACAAAAATGTCAGATAGAACCTTATAATTCTAAGGTGACGAAATGGCACCAGACCTACAAGAACAGCTTTGTGACAGATAAGCACATAAATATGTATATGAATATATTCACCAATAGCCAAGATGGGGCGGTGCGGTAGCGCAGTGCAGCGATGTGGCCTCACAGCAAGAAGGACGCTGGTTTGAGCCTCGGCTGGGTCAGTTGGAATTTCCTGGGTTGTTTCTGTGAGTTTGCATGTTCTCCCCATGTTTCCTCCAGGTGCTCTGGTTTCCCCCACAGTCCAAAGACATGCGGTATAGGTGAATTGGGTAAACTAAATTGGCCGTAGTGTATGTGTGTGAATGCAAGAGTGTATGGGTGTTTCCCAGTGTTGGGTTGCAGCTGGAAGGGAATCCGCTGCGTAAAACATATGCTGGATAAGTTGGCAGTTCATTCCACTGTGGCGACCCCTGATTAATAAAGGGACTAAGCCGAAAAAGGAAATGAATGAATGAATGAATGAATGAATGAATGAATATATTCACTTCAAGATAATTTGTAGTCCCGAGATGAGTTTTATTAGTTTCAGAGGTTGTTATCCTGGAAGAACATTACTTGTAATGTCATGATTGACCAATCAGAATCAAGTATTCCAGAGAGTCATGTAATAAATATAAACAAAACAGGTTTTAGCCTCAGCCAAGCTCCTCTATGGCTCCGACAGTGACTATACTATGACATCATATCCAGTCCAATGCAAATCCCTTAGATTTCTTAGCCAATTCATTCCTTATCTAAGAATAATTAGATCCCTCATGTACTTTCTAAGCCAGTGATGACAAAACACTTTGTGACTGACAAACAATTTGTAAACAGATGTACAGAAATCAGTTGAGACTCTGAAACTGATCAATAAGGCAGCTCTCAAAATTTCTCAAAATCCCTGAGGATTATTAATCAAATTAGTGATCTACAATACAGTTTTTCTCCTCTGCTCATCCTTTGGTCAGTGTCCACACCTCACCAGGTTACTCACTGCAGTTATCGTCATGCAGTTATTATTAATTATGACACAGACGTCAGACTCCCATGAGGACGAGGGGTTGCGACAGAGAGCTGTAGCTCGATAGCCATTTAGCAGTTCATTAAGTTACGTAACGACAGACCGAGAGGAGCGCGGGTCGCCTACCCATCACTCCATCATCTACAATGAGGAATGAGCAATGGAAAAAATAATGGAGTACAAAGAGAGTTGGGGCAAGCAATATTTTTTAAAGGACACATATTGTGAAAACCTGACGTTTTTTTCTGTTTAAGTAGTGTAATCAGGTCCCGGTGCATCTACTGTACCAACCTAAACTGTAAAAAAATGTTGCTTTAACTTATTTTAATAGGTTAATCAGGTTTCAACTACATATTTTAAAGTTATACAAAGTTTAGCTTAATATATTTAAAGATTTATGTAAGTTGTGATGACAAGAAAAGTTAATTTGACTCAACAAAAAATTAAAGCAGCTAAAATTTTTACAGTGTAGTAAATGTGAAAAGGGGCAAACCAGTACAGTAACTTTGCTTTGGAAAGCCTTTTCTTTTTATTTTATGCTATCTAAACCACGCTAAACATACATGAAAGTTGTAAAGTCATATAGAGAAAGCCTTATGCCGAGTTCAGATTGCATGATTTTAGCCCCGATTTTGACTCGTCACCAGGTTTTGAGAAATCGCCAACAAATGCCTGAAATCACAGGCAAATCGGTGCTCATTCACATGAGTAACAATCACACAAAGCAATAACACAACCGAGTTGCAAAAGAAAAAAGAGTTGAGGAGAAATTGCTAATTCCCTTTAAAAGCCAGATGAGCAAAATAAGTACATTTTCTACACCGTTAAAGTCTTCTTTCTCATTATGTAGTTAATAACAAAAGATTTACTACGTGACCTTGCGTTGTTTCAATGTCAGTTCTCGCGTGCGTTTGGTTGTGAGACGTAGTTTGAACAAAGCGATTCTTCTTATTCTAAAGTCATGCAGTGTGAAACCCCCTGTTGCCGATCCATCTTGCAGTGTAAACACAGCACAGACGGAACGCTACGCCAGATAGACGCGCAGTGTGAAAACACCTGTATCACAATTTTTAAAAATCATGCAGTCTGAACTCGGCATTAGCGAGCAGGAAAAGCTGTAGTATTTTGGCAAACTGAGTTGTATAATCTCTCTTCTGCTTGATTTGTAAACTTTAGTCAGTCTATAGTACTCTAAAGGCCAGTTTCACAAACAGAGCTTAGCTTAAGCCAGGACTAGGCCTTCAAAAATTTGGTAATTGAGTACATTTAATAAAATAAATTAGAAAAGCACATTAGTGTGCGTCTTTAAACTATTCTATGACACTGACAGATTTCCTGTTTTGACACTACATTTATTATTTTTAGATAAGACAGCTCATACATCCAATTTAGTCTAAGATCAACATTAAGCTTTGTCTCTGAAACAGGGGCTAACTTAGTTTTTTTCTGAAACGACCAATTAGTACAGCCAAAACATGACACTAATGAATCATTTTCATCAGTCGTAATCAACAAAATATGCAAGTTTTGTCCAATTCAGTGTTTCCGATCATTGTTTACTTTCTGCACTCCAATATGGCCAATTTTTGACAAACATTATGAAAAAACACAGTAAAGTCTAGAAGGGATACACCTGCAGATGCTTGGGCATGCACAAATAAATATAGCATATTTTTTGTGACACTATACAACAATAATGACAATTTATACATTACTGTAGGACACGTGTTTCAAAGCCTGTTCCTGAAGGGCCAGAGCTCTGCACAGTTTAGTTCCAACCCCAATTAAACACACCTGATCAAACTAATTGAGTGCTTTAGGCTTGTTTGATACCTACAGATAGGTGTGTTGAAGCAGGGCTGGAACTAAACTCTGCAGGGCTCCGGCCCTCCAGGAATTGACTTTGACACCCCTGCTGTAGGAGGTACAGTATAGGACTGGGGTAGCGGTAGAGGTTAATAAAACACAATATTAATGGGTAATTTCATAAATAATTCTGGTAACACTTTAGATTAGGTCACAATTCATGTTATTAACTACTGGATTATTACCTGCCAAGTAGTTTATTAATCTAAGAATGTTAGTTAATGGTTTGTTTATACTGTACAGTGGATTGTGACCTAAACTAAAGTGTTACCATAATTCTTATTAACATCCAGCCAGAGCTGTTTCCCTTCACTGTATCAAAAAATCTTGCTGCCTTAATTTTTTTAGTTGAATCAAACTTTTCTAGTCACCTCAAATTATACCAATCAAATTGACTAAAAATATTAGGTTAAACTGCGCATAACTCAAAAAAAAAACATAGTTGAAAGTTAATTAACTTATTAAAATAAGTTAAAGTAACACAAAAACATTTGTAGTCATGACTTTTTGTCCCATTATTTTTTACAGTGTTCTAGCAACAACCTGAAAACACGGTGTAAATGCTTCACCCTCTTCTGGAAAGCAGCAGCAGCAGCTCATTTGCATTTAAAGGGACACACAAAAACATCATGCCAAATAAATGCAAATTTGACAAGCTGTGAGGTAACATATTATGATATACTATGGGGACACCTTTATTTGACATCTATATGGTGCATTCAACACACCATAACATACCATTTTCGGCAATAGTAGCATCAGGTTGTTGAGTTCACCTCTAATTTTTTATTTGATGTTTGAGTATCCTGCGATAATGACATAATAATATCTGCAAATAACTATAAAAGAAAGAGAGTGCGATAGAGAGGTTGGGGTGAGGGGCAGATACAGTGTGAGACACAGTGATGTCTGTTTTCATCAGAGTCTGATCTCCAAGTCTGCGTGTAATGGAGTTTAGATTATTAGATTACAACTGCAGCCTGACCACAGAACCATCGCTCAGAGCCTCGTGCTCCTAATGTCAATCCACCAGCGCAAGAGCTTGGAACAGCGCGGACTTCCAGGCATTGTGCGCTGGCAGAGGAATCCTCTCTTCAGGCAGAAAATTTACCCTCGCAGCTGATCTCAGAGCAGTATTTAATCATATACAGTAGCCCTCTAAACAAATGCCTTAAATAAAAATATACATGGATTGGGAAGTAAAAGATACACTGGGTGCAGGTCAAAGTTTAACAATGGCTTTTTGAGCTATGTATAATTTCTTATATTTGTGTATGAGAGGTTGAAGGGCACCTATGATGAAAATCATCTTTTGGGAGCTGTTTGGAGAGAACTGTAGTAGTATAGTGTGTCCACATCCATATTGTTGTGATAGAAACACAATAAGTCATTTTTTTAATTTCCTGACGTTAAAATAGGATCTAAATCCCTTCCATTTTGAGGCCCACCACAACGTGATGTAGGAGTGCTGTTTCCACGCCCACCGAACTGATTGACAGCAGAGTGTTAACATGTTTCCGTAGTAACATGTATAATCAAATCAACAAGACAGGACATGCACAGGATTAGAAGATCTGTTAAGCTCTCTGTGATCATCTATCATCATTAAATGTGATCAAGAAAGAGTTTTACAAGATTTAAAAGGTTTTCAAAACAGTTCATGTTTGTAATGAATTACAGCAATTTTACCGTCTTTACTTTATCACCACAGCCGCATGTCAGTACAATTTTACGCTAGTTCTCTATATTATCCCAATATTCTGAAAGGTATAATAAATAATCTGATGGGATTTTGAGCTGAAAATTTACAGACACATTCTGAAGACACAATAGACTTATCTTAAATCTTGAAAAAGGGGTACAATAGGTGTCCTTTAAACTTTCTTCTTTCCATAATATTACACAGGCTTACATCTACACAGAGTTGGTACTGAATAAGCAGAACTTTTCAAATGATAAATAAATAAATAAATAAATAAATAAATAAATAAATAAATAAATAAAATATGAAAGTCATTTTCTGACTACACACATTATTTCTTATTTTAAGTGTAAACCATTTTAAATTTTAAGCTTTAAAAAAATAATAATGATAAAATAAGACTCATAATAAGACTAATAAAACTAATATTGATTATGTCATTTTGTAATTCTAGTAAATATATTTTGATTTAAGAATTTGTTTAGATATTTGTCCTAGGTGAACCTGACTAAAATATGAAGGAAGACATTCTTCAGTATTTTTATGTACACTGTAAAAAGTGAAAACTTAAACAAATGACTTCGACTTGTTACAATTAAATGAAATAAGTTTGACAAACTTAATTCATGACAGTTTTCAGTAATAGTTTCATTGAATTATTTTAGGTGTAACAAGTTTTAGTAATTTATTTAAGAAAACAAGAATGGAAGAGTACATACAGTATAAATCATTCAATATAATATTTTTTTTTTATATAATAATAATAATAATAATAGTAAAAATACTTTTATTACAGTACAAATAATTTCCTTCCCATGTTAATATAATAATACTTAAATGTTTTGTAGCAAGTACAAGTATTGCTCATTATTAATAGTGAACAATACCTACAATAACAACACACGTGCTGCTGATGATGTGACTATAAAAGTGATTTGATTACCTATACCTGCCATAAATAAATTACTAAAAGTTGTTACACCTAAAATAACTAACTTAATTTATTACTGAAAACTGCTATAAATTAAGTTTGTCAAACTTAATTCATTTAATTGTAACAAGTCAAAGTCATTTGTTTAAGTTTTCACTTTTTACGATGTATGCTGTAAAACTATATGATGAAAAAGTCATGACAACATTGTTTTTCATGTTACTTGAACTTATTAAGTTAATAAGGTTTTAACTTATTTTTCAAGTTATACAAACTTTAATTTGATGTTTTAAGTTTAATTGATGTTTGCTGAAATTACTTGTAAAGTTTGACCTTAAAATGTGTGTTACCTGAACTTATTTTAATAAGTTATTAAGCTTTCAAATTTATTTTTTAAGTTATACTTTTTGGTAACACTTTAAAATAATGGTCCATTAGTTAATGTTAATGTATTTACTAACATTAAAAAACTATTAGTATTACATATCTTATGGTATTTATTCATGTTTGTTAATGTTAGCTAATGTTAAGTTAAATAATGTTAATTCATGCTATAGTTCATGTCGCAGTGCATTAACTAATGTGAACAAGCACAACTTTAGATTTTAATAATGCATTAGTTAATGTTGAACTATGATTAAAAATGCTTTACAAGATTATTCATACTTAATGTAGTGTAATACATTAAATATGGACCATTATTCCAAAGTGTTACCTAATTTATTAACTTGATGTTTAAAGTTTAATTGATTTAAGTTGAAATGACTTGCAAAATTTAACATTAAACATTAATGTTACTTGAACTTATTTTAATAAGTTAATAAGGTTTCCAATCTTTTTTTTTTTTTTTTTTTAAGTTATACAAATTTTAACTTGATGTTTTCATTTTAATTGATGTAAGTTGAAATGACTTGTAAAGTTTGACATAAAAACATCAAGGCAGAACAAATCTTTCCAGTGTACATATTACATTCACATTGAAACTGTAGTGACAACTACTATATAGTAAATATCAACTTGTAAAACTTGATTTGCATGCAAGACTAAGCAGCATCTGACCAGTCTCAATTACAAACTGACATTCTTTATTAAGCCATCGAATTAAAGGGAATCAAATCTGGGTTGTTAATTAAAGAATCTCTCGACTTGATTGAGTGTTTTCCCAGACCCATTCTCCTTCACTGCATAACAAACAGAGAAACTAAAAAGAATTGATAAAACTCAGGAGAAGCTGAGAAAAGATGCAGTTGTCACACATTTAAATGTTGGAAGTCTGACACTTCTATTCTGGAACGAGCCTCGGGAGAGAAACACCAGATCGAAGTGGGGCGTTAGAGATCTCTTATACTATATGTCTTTATTCTGGAGATAAATGATGCAAAAAATGCCACTGGATACAGTCAATGATATGATTCAAATCTAAATTTATATATTTAAATATATGTAAAACACACAGTATGAAAAGTATGAAAAGTTACCGGACTGAAACTTACAGATAAAAATGGAAAAAGCTGACACATGTTCAGTTCAACCATAAACAGAGATTCTGAAGCTAAGCATTGAAAGAATGGAAAGGAATGGAAAGAATGAAAGAAAAGTAAAGGGAAGCAACAGACAGAGATCTCATGTTGTGAACAAGATTGTGTGGAGTTTGACTGGACTATAGGTCTAAATCAGCTGCGCAGCTGTGTCATTTGCATGAAACATGGTGTATATTTATAAAATATATGAAGTTGTTTAGTAGTAGCGGTTTTTAATCCATATACTTTAGGTCTTGTGCTGGAAGCTAATTAGTCAAGACTAGGAATGGGCCAGTATAAGATTCTGACGGTATGATAACCTTGGATAAAAATATCACGGTACCACGGTATTATACTTCAGTAATTTATAGTAAGTGCTATTATGTTTTTTAACTACACAATAGTGAAGTACTCTAATTTGTTGTGGTACATATATAGTACACACACACACACACACACACACACACACACACACACACACACACACACACACACACACACACACACACACACACACACACACACACACACACACACACACACACACACACACAATATATATAATTACTATAGTATTTTAAATGTGTAACACCTGGTTTTATTAGATTTTTTTTTTACTTGTTTCTGTTTAGTACAGCATATTGTTTACAGTAAATAATAGAACTGAATAATTATGCCTCATGTGTTTCATTGAAAGTTTTATTGATCACTAAGATATGATTGAGGTGGATTTAAGTTCAATTTCAATTTAAATGTGAAATTTAAAAATGAAAATTGGAAAAATAGCTTAGATGTAGCTTTTGCCAAGTAGCTTTTAGCTTAGCTGGCTACATTTCCCAGAGGGTAGCTTTTAGTGTAGTTAGGCTACATTTTAAGAAGAGTAGCTAATAGCTTAGCTCACTACGTTTTTCAAGTAGCTTGCCCAACACTGTCAATCAGTCAATCACTTTATATATACACACACGTCCAAATTCCAATAAGTCAATAGTTTTGAAAAATATTTTCTGATTAATTATCAATGCTTCATAAGATTGTAATACATTCTTTTCCCTCACCGACCAAAACAGTGTTATGATTCATCTTAGAAATGCCTTGTTTGATCCCTAACTTTGATCTTTTTTTAAAGAGATAGTTCACCCAAAACTGAAAATTCTGTCATTATTTACTCACCTTTGTGTGTTCCCTACCAGTTTGAGATTTTTGTTCTGTTGAACACAAAAGAAGATATTTTGAAGAATGTTGAAAGACTGTAACCATTGTCATACACAGTAGGAAAAACAAATACTATTGGAGTCAATGGTTACAGGTCAACATTCTTCAAAATATCTTCATTTGTGCTCAACAGAAGAGATAAAAAAAAAATAAAAAAATCAAACAGGTTGAGTAAATGATGACAGAATTTTTAAACTTTACATTCACTATCCCTTTAATTATCATTTCCAAAATGATAAGCTGTAGAACAGAAATGATGTCTGACAGCAAATTAAAAGCAGATCTGGATTAGAGGACTAGACAACTTCAGTGAAATGGAAACATCCTTTTCATAACACCACGTGTGTTTGCGTGCGCACAATTAACCCTTTAGAAAATGTGTCAGACAGCATCAATAGACAACGCGTGTCTCATATGCGTATGAATCTGACATTATCTGTAGCCCGTGTCCATTTGCGGATTTAATTGCATGCATGTGAAGGTTTGTGTGTCTATGTGCTGTAACGATCCGTCCTGCCACACTTAATGTGCATGCACGCATTAACACTAACATGCATACGTTAAGTGCATATATACAGACACAAGAGCACAGTGATCTGACAGAATGGGGTCAGCGACCACACAGGCCAGCCCAAAGGGGAGGACACAGCATGTGTGTCCTAAATAACCTTTAGTGACCTCTGCACAGCATGTAGACAGCAGACACTCGCATGTACGGCATGTATCCGCATCGGAAATGGATGCTAATTGTACTCATGTGCAAACATAACCACAAGACAGAAACAATGTGTTCTGTATATTTCTTGTTTCTATTAAGTTGCAATGACCATATTATCTTTTAAGAAAGAGACTCGGTCATACATTACAGTAAGGTTTCATTAGTTGTTTTGTGTTTACTGTCATGAACTAATAGTGAACAATACTTGAGCAGCATTTATTAATCATAGTTTAACATTCACTAATGCTTTATTAAAATCCAAATTCATGCTAGGAAACATTAGTTAATGCACTGAGAGTTAATATTGTTTACAGTTTGTTCATATATTTATTTCTTTACTTATGTTTTAATGCCGTATCAGCAGCATTGGCTACATTCATGGCAAAATATACAGTTTAAGTCAGAATTATTAGCCCCCCTGAATTATTAGTCCTCCCTGTTTATTTTTTTTTCACCAATTTCTGTTTAATGGAGAGATTTTTGAACACGTTTCTAAACATAATAGTTTCAATAACTCTTTTCTAATAACCAGTGTTGCCAAATGTAGCTGACTGATTCCAGCCCAAAAACCCCTTGAAGTGCAAAAACACCCGCCCAACAACCTTGATTTCACAAAAAACATGTGTGTGGTGTCAATAACTAATTTAATTAAAATTAAATGTTTAATTTTGACATTAAAATGGTTTTTAAAAAATGTATTTTTTTCTAGCTGTTTTTATTCTAGCTGAAATAAAATAAGACTTTCTCCAGAAGAAAAAATATTATCAGACATACTGTGAAAATTTCCTTGCTCTGTAAAACATCATTTGGGAAATATTTTAAAAAGAAAAAAAACTCAAAGGGGGGCAAATAATTCTGACCTCAACTGTATACAAAATATACAATATATAACATACAATTATATAAATTTCTTAACAAACATACATTGTACAAAAAACAACAACAAAAAACATACAAATAGCAACAACACTGAAAAGAGTCATATACAATCTTTGATTAAAGATGAATATTTTAAAATTGCTCTAGAGGCACCTTTTTTCAAACATTTCACTTAAAATATTTTCCGAATAAAAACGGTCTCTAATATCATTTAAAAATACACATTCTATTAAAATATGTTTTTTGTCAAAATATTCTTACACAAGTCACAAATAGGTTTTTCTTCCCCTTTCAATAAACTTGCATGTGTAAGTCTTGAGTGTCCGATTCTACATCTCTTATGTACAACCTGGTCATGTCTATTTTCAAAATGGTAATTATTTATTTCATTTACAAATGGATTCACTTCATACAATTAGTTATTTCTACATTCATCCCATTCCATTTGCCATTTCTCATACAGATTTAAGACAGGTTTAACATCAGACACAGGAATTTTACATTCTCTTATCTCCATCTGTAGGGCTTCCTTAGCTGCTTTATCTGCACATTCGTTTCCAATGAATCCCATATGACCAGGTCTCCAGCAGAAAATAATATCAGTCTTTTTTCTTTAAAAGGTCCAATTTTTCTATTATGCTAAAAATCATAGGATGATCAGTTTTCATAGATTTAAGTGTTTGTAAGCAGGACATAGAATCTAACAAATTAAAAACTGGGGTTGCTGTTCTTATTCTATTTGTTCCAGAGCTAAAAACAGTGCACAGGCTTCAGCTGTGAATAGTGAGCTTTGTCTGAGAATACTCTTTCTGAAACACTCTGAACCAATCCCTGCTGCAGCAGATATACCGTCCATCTGATTTCGAACCATCTGTATACACTGATACACAAGTCATAGTTTGTTCATGTCAGTAAATGCATTAACTAACATCGACTAATTCAACCTTATTGTAAAGTGTTACCAGAGACTCTAGTAATCTCAAATCTTCAATACAGTTGCAGATAAACTTGTTTTATTAATTAGCTGTTATTTTACTCACCGTTTGGTGTTTGATGTAAGAAATGTTTTGTTTCGATAAAACTTTAGAGAAGATTCAGAATTGAGGCTAAAGGTAATGTTGTAAATGTAAATAATATTCAGTTTCTTGCACAGATTAACCATTTTGCTTTGAAAGACTTGAATGTATCATCAAATGCTGCAGGCGAAAGGCACAATTTTGTTTTGCTTGTATGTTTTACATATTTATTTATTTTTACTCTCAAAGTGCCGGCAGCCATTGACTTGGATTACACAAATCACCAAAGACCACAATTCCAGCTAAAAAATCTTCTGAGACTAGTTCTACTAGAGACAAAAAGTCACCTATTTATAATTTATCTAGTTTTTTTTTTTACTTGCAGTGACTTATTAACTTGTTTTAATATATGAGAATGAACTATATAGTCAGGATATTTGTATTTTATATGATGTAAAATGTGAGCGACTGTTTTTTATATGTACTCAAACATTTCTTTATTCTTTTCTTGTCCAAATTATTATTTTAGAGCTACTTGTTTATTGTTTCAACAACTGCCAACAATTTTACTTATACTGTACATTACAGGTTGATGCATGTACCTCACATTGCACAAGCATTTTGTTTTGATTTTTCAGTAAAAATATCAAGAAAGCTCAAGTTTTACTCCAAATCAACAGAATATTAAGACTTAATTTAATTTCTCCTTATTTTACCCAGTTTTTTTACTGAAAGCAGAAATAAAGGCAAGTGCATTAAAACTAAATACACTTTTACTTACCCTGTAAAGCCTGACATACAAAACATAAGTCAATTTTGCTTGTATGGTGTGTTATAGTGAAAATATGGACCTTATGCAATAATACAAATATTCATTACAAGTAAGATGTTGTTCTGAAATCTTTTTGGAGCTGTTCAAAAAACATTTTATTAATTTAGCTTTAAAAATCTGCGTTAAAAAAAAATATATATAGGCTACAATATATAGCTGAAAATATAATATCTTAGGGATCTCCACTTCTTATGTCAATTGATCTCGTTTGAAGAATTTTTCAATATTTTGACTTTTTTCTTGAAAAGTTAAATAAAAAAGACTAATTCTAAACTTAAGAAGCCTCTTTATTCAGTGTACATGCATAAAATATATCTGAGGATTTGAATAAGACTGTAGTGTTATGTAAATGCAGCCTACATAAAACACATTCATTTAAAGTCAAACTTCAACCAACTACAAACACATGAATCAGCTGATGTGATCAGTGTGAATCCATGATCTTGCTGTCACCTGAGCTCCAGCTTTAAGATCTTCCTCTGTCTGCATGCATGTCCTTCAATCCCCTTGCTTAAATGAACGGCAGGGTTTCTCCTTTACTGTATAATCACATGCACTCATCTCTTTAAAAAATGTGCTGACTTCCCATTTACTAACGCACCCCTCCTTCTCTCTTTTCTTCACCCTTTCATTCCTCCTTGTCCTCTTTTCTCCACGCTTTCTCTCCTCCTTCAGAGCACAATCACCTGAATAACGTCACGCTTCCTCCTTTGAGTCCCGCAATGACCCTTTCTCAGCCACACAACAACCTGGGCTTCAACAAATACTCCTCTCTGAAGACCATGGGTAAGACACACACACACACTAACCTCTTTCATCTTTCAAAAGAGGTTTTTCATCTTTCACACATACTGTACTGCTTTTTCTGGTAAATTACCATTAAATCACCATTTTGTGATTATGTGTGAACAGGATACAGTGCTCAGCATAATTGAGTACAGCCCATTTTGAAAATGAATATTTTTCTCCATTTCTCAGTGAATATAGGCAATGCATTTTGGTGCATTTAAACAAAACAGATTTATTAAACAGATATTTATTAAAATAATATTTTAGTCACAGAGCATCTTTAGAAACAGAAAGATGATACAGTTAAATTCAAGCAAAATATTACAAAAAAAAATTACAACCTACAAAATTTCAACTATTATTTTATTTTTTTTGCTTCTCTTGATTTTTCCTCTTTTTTAAAAATTTGTATTTCATATATTTCTCTAACAGATACATTTGGGTGTACTAGTTTTTGGACCGTTATCGTAAGTTACTTTGTTAGATAAGCTCCAGATTTGGCTTTAGTACTGACTAATCTAATGTGTATGCACAAATATAATATTAAATATAATAGCCAATCTCCATTTTCACTAGCCACAATTTTGTTGTTGGGAAAATATATTTTATATGCATAAATTTGACTTTGACACGCTAAAATTACTTGATTTAGATTTTGTGTTATGTCCACATGCCTCCTCATTCATTTCACTTTTTGTGTGTGTTGTGTATGAGCTTGCTCAATGAGGATGTCGCATTGCAATTAGTTTTTATTTCACTTGACTTTTCAGGGCTCAAAATTAAGGATTTACCAAATTTTTCTCTGACCACACCATAAACAAATAAATTATTATTTCTTAGCCACAAAATTTAAATAATGTGTCAAAACAAGCAAAATATAGCTGTATACATGCACCTTTCTTAAAAAAAAAAAAATTGACAAATAAAAAAGAATTATTGTCATCTCTAAAATATGCACAGTAATCTGTCCTGGCTAAAGGTCCCAGACCACCAGTTAACTGCACATAAATGGGGATTAATCTCATAATAAAGCAATGTAATTGTAAAAAAAAAAAAATTATAATAAAACCATATTAACAAAAATAACTGTAAGCAAGAAAAAATCAGGTAAAAACATACTGTGTGTGATAATGAAAGAATGATGACGCGCACATGGTTAATGTTAAGCCTGTTAATAATCTGTTCAAAAAATAATTAAAGCTAAAGCAGTGACCGCTGCTGCTTACAAAAGGATACAGTGTATATATATATACAGCAGCACTGTGAGTGCACAATCATCACTTTTTGTCCAGTCTATTTCAAAGAGAACCGATCGCACCAGTTTCGTTTCCTCTAGACACGGTTGCTTCGCGCAAGTAAACTGGAGCGCGCATGCCTTTTATCAGTCGCGTGCATCACATCACCTGTGCGCACGAGTGATCATCCTCTCATTCGGTATTCACCTGCTTTCTTTTGCTTGCGCGAACACATATAGTTTTGTGAGTCGTGCTGCTTCTCTATTCTAAGATCACATTTGCACGAATATTGGGCCATGCTTATTGTTGAACCCTGGAAAATGGAAAGAATTAAACATTTCTAAATATAATAATTTTAATAACAAATTTCTAATAACTAATTTATTTTATCTTTGCAATGATGACAGTACATAATATTTTACTAAATATTTTTCAAGACACTAGTATTCAGTTTAAAGTGACATTTAGAGGCTTAACAAGGTTAATTAGGCAAGTTAGGGTAATTAGGCAAGTCATTGTATGTTCTGAATCATGGTTTGTTCTGTAGACAGTTGAAAAAAAACTAATAATATTGACCTTAAAATGATTTCTAAAAAATTAAAAAACATTTTTATTCTAGCGCAAATAAAGCAAATAAGACTTATTCCAGAAGAAATAGAGAGTTCTTAGTTTACATCTCGCAATTTAGACTTTCTTTTCTAAGAGTTTGAGTTGAAACCTTGAAAATCTGAGGTTATATCTCACAATTCAATTTCTTTTTTGGAATTCGGAGTTGAAACTATCCCGTGGTTGTAACCTTTTCTTCAGAATACTTTATTAGAGTTAACATAAAATATTTGTTCTACATTGTACATCAGGGGTTCTCAAACTCGGTCCTGGAGGGCCGGTGTCCTGCAGATTTTAGCTCCAACTTGCCTCAATACACCTGCAAGGATGTTTCTAGAAAGCCTTGTAAGAGCCTGATTAGCTAACCCAGGTGTGTCTGATTGGGGTTGGAGCTAAAATCTGCAGGACACCAGCCCTCCAGGACCGAGATTGAGAACCCACATGTATCTCAATTCTAACTTGTTTCTCTCAATCCTGGTTTTATGTGTGCATTTTTGACTATTTCACTGAATTTAGCGAAAACTGTTTGTGAGATATACACTATACAGTACATAGTTCACACAATTACTTTTTGTACTTTTTATTCTGTGCTGTAAACAGGCTTCTGAACAAAAATGCTTACCCTCATTTTACTGAAAGAAGAAATTGGTGCGGAATTTAATGTGTTTTCCAGTTACTGACATCACAGAGTTTACCAGTATGGTGTCCTACCAGTAAAAAACTCTGAAATGTAGGTAAAAAACACATTTGTGCATTTACTGTAAAAGTCAATCTGGTCATTTTACAGTAATTTACCGGAACTACTGTGTGAAGTGGGCTAATATCCACACTAACAGCTTTCACATCTAGTAATATACACCATAAACGCCACACACATGTTCATCAAGGTCACTTTACCCACAACCACTGATTACCATTGCAAATGTTTTCCAGTGTCATTGACTGCAGGGTAAACACACAACCTCACGCATATATGAACATGAAAATCCCATATGCAAATATCACATCTCACATCATGAAAAAAAGCTCACATGTTGTTAAAATCACACCAACCTTACTGTCAGGGGAGTGATCTGGAGAGCATGTACAGTACACACAGATATGCCAATGGACTCAAACACAAGATAAGTAATGCGACCTTATCAATGTCAGTAAGGCTTGAAACAGACCAGCAGATTCACCAAACAACCCGCTAACCTTCATTCTTGTTGCGTTTCCCCCAGAGAGATGTGAAAATACATGCTCTCCGAGAAATCGAGGCTGATGGGAAATCATTTGTGAAGTACTAATGAGTCTTATATGAAATGAAGGGAAAATATACGTCATATACGCTGAACGAATAACAGCCTGAAAACACAGAAACAGACTCAAGGACACTAAAGCTTGTTACAGGAATCTTTGTTATATTTGCTGTTAATTTACTCACCCTCAAACTATCCAATATGTAGAAGCTTTAGATGTTTTCTATCTGAAACCATGAGCCTCAGGGACTCATACATGTACATGTACATGTATACCACTAGTCAGCTCTTTCAGACTTAAAAAAAAACATTCTCAGGCAACGAAACGAAACAAAATGAAACGAAATGAAAGCAATACAAAACAAAAAACAAAACAAACTCGTTAACTGTTTTTCAAGGACTTATTCTTACTATTAACTAGTTTAGTGAATTATTATCCCACAATTATTATTAAATTGGCTTTTTATTTGTATTTGTAAAGCACATTTTCTAAAAGATCTTATTCAGCATCCCTAATCTTAATACCTTAACCCAACTACTACCTTAATGTACAGTGTATATTTTAAAAACTGTTGATAAGCAGCAAATTGGGAGTTTGTTGAGCTAAAAGTCATAATTCATGGATTGCTAATAGCGAGAATGGGGTATATGCACACAGACATCAGCCAGCCAGCCTCAGCGCTACCGGTGAACTGTCTTTCTATTATTAAATTGCCATGTTTAAGGTCTGATTTCTTTAAAATCAGTGATCTTCACTGCCTGTTAGATATACTATATAAAGTGGGTCTCAGACCGGACAAGAAGCACTGCATTAAATTCCATTTCCCCCCACCATGTCTTTTAAATATGACAGTATATTTTACCCCAATATTTTCAATGGAATTTATGTGCTCGGTCTTTCGTCTTGTTTTACACTTAAACAACTAAATAAATTCTTAAATCTATTTAACTGAATGTATTGTAATTACATTACAACATCAATGCTGTAAAAGGAACCTTATGAAATTGAAAATTTTGCCCGAAGTTTATCATTGGCTGAAAAACACTAGCTTTGCATATAGCCAATTGTAGCTTAAAATAAAGCGTGACCACAAACAAATACCTGTGGCTTCTGATGATCCATCCAATATTAGAAAGCAAAACATTTGGTCTGGTCAGATTGGATCCTAACTTTGCCTTCTTGTAAGTGTGGTTTGAGGGTGAAAAAGATGTAACATGCGCAATTTGGCCCTTCTGACGTTCAAATTTAGACCCTTTCAGCTCACAACAAACAGTATATTTGATACACAACTCATCTAGAAGGAGCTGTTTGAAAAAGGGTAGAGCACTACACATCTCACACACAGAGACACAGAAACACACATACACCTTTCTTTTTTTACTTTCTGGCAAAGTGTGAACCCTCTTTTATTTCTGGTACAGTAAATGTGCCAAACCAACTGAGTACACAATGCAGGCTGACATTTGATTAATTTTATTTCTGTACTGTATATACTACTTCTACAATTATTATTATTATTATTATTATGGGGCGTCACGGTGGCGCAGTGGGTAGCACTCTCGCCTCACAGCAAGAACGCATTGGCATTGGCATTTCTGTGTGGAGTTTGCATGTTCTCCCCGTGTTTGCGTGGGTTTCCTCCAGGTGCTCCGGTTTCCCACACAAGTTCAAAGACATGCGCTATAGGTGAATTGGGCAAGCTAAATTGTCCATAGTGTCTGTATGAATGAGAGAGTATAGGTGTTTCCAAGTGATGGGTTGCAGCTGGAAGGGCATCTGCTGCGTAAAACATATGCTGGATAAATTGGCGGTGCATTCTGCTGTGGCGACCCCTGGTTTATAAAGGGACTAATCCGAAAAGAAAATGAATGAATGAATGAATGAATGATTATTATTATTATTATTATTATTATTAACAATTGTTGTAAATAATAATAATAATAACAATAACAATAATAATAATAATAATGATTATTATTATTAATGTTATTATTAATCATAATATTATTAACATTAACGACTATTATTTTATTATTATTTGTTACTTTTATTACCATAATAATAATAATAATAATAATAATAATTGTAATCCTAATTTTAGCAGCATAGCTGGCACAATATTGTTATTATTATTATTATTATTATTATTATTATTATTATTATTATTATTATTATAGTCATAAAAGTAGAAATAACAACAATAATAACAATAATAATAGTAATAATAATAACAACAACAATAAAAATAATAATTATAATAATAATAATTATTATTATTATTATTGTTATTGTTATTATTAACAACTGTTATTATTATTTATTACTATTTTTACCATAATAATAATAGTATTAGTAATAATAACAATAATAATAGTAATAATAATAACAATAATAATAATAATTATTATTATTATTATTATTATTATTATTAACAACTATTATTTTATTATTATGTATTAAGTAATCCTATTTTTTGTAGCATAGCTGGCATAACAATAATAATAATATGAATAATATTAATAATAATAATAATAATAATAAACAATAATAATAGTAATAGGGCAACCCAGTGGCACAGTAGGTAGTGCTGTTGCCTCACAGCAAGAACGTCGCTGGGTCGCAGGTTCGAACCTCGGCTGGGCTGGGTCAGTTGGCGTTTCTGTGTGGAGTTTGCATGTTCTCCCTGGGTTCGCGTGGGTTTCCTCCAGGTGCTCCGGTTTCCCCCACAGTCCAAAGACATGCAGTACAGGTGAATTGGGTAAGCTAAATTGTCCATAGTGTATGAGTGTGAATGTCTGTGTGGAAGTTCCCAGAGATGGGTTGCGGCTGGAAGGGCATCCGCTGCGTAAAATCGTGCTGGATAAGTTGGCGGTTCATTCCGCTGTGGCGACCCCGCAAGGGACAAAGAAAATGACAAGAAAATGAATGAATGAATGAATAATAGTAATAATAACTATAACAATAATTATTATTATAAACAACTATTATTTTATTATTATTTATTAAGTAATCCTAAGTAATCCTAATTTTTCGTAGAATAGCTGGCATAACAATAATAATAATATTAATAATAATAATAGTAATAATAATAATAATAAACAATAATAATAGCAATAATAACAATAATAATTATTATTATAAACAACTATTATTTTATTATTATTTATTAGTATTATTACCACAATAATAATAATAATAATAATAATAATAATAATAATAATACTACTACTACTACTACTACTACTACTACTACTAATAATAATAATAATAATAATAATAATAATAAATAAAATAAATAATAATATGAATAATAATAATTAATAATAATAATAATAATAATAATAATAATAATAATAATAATAATAATAATAATAATAATAAATAATAATAATAATAATCATAATCATAATATTCATAATAATTGTAGTCCTAATGTTTGTCCTAAGTATTCCTAATATTATTAGCATAGCTGGCACAATAATAACAATAGTTTCTTAATTATTATATTGTGTTGTGCATGTTCTTAACAGCTATTATAAGATTCACACATTTGATTTCTTTTCTTTACACCCGTAGTTACAGTATAGTGGAATCTCACTAATATAAAAAGAATTGTGGACTAAATATGAAAATCAGGATCATCAAAGAGACAGGAGAGGATCAAACGCACAAAGCCTGAAACGGATTTATTTTCTCTCCATCAGACAAACTGTAGTTTTAGATTACAGTGTCTGTTAGATAGCTGCGTTTGGATCAGCTCTGACTGTGCTTGGCAATGAGAGGGTTCAACAGGGCAAGCGGAGGCAAAGACGAGAGGATGACGGAGGAACGTGCGCACGGAGATGCCTGGAGTGAATAGAGTGCTTAAGAAAACTTCCCTGTACAGTCTTCATTTAAGAATAACGGTCGCAGAGAAAGGGCAGATAGAGATGGAGACAGCAGACAGAGATAGAGGCAAACTAAGGGAAAGAAAAAGTCGTGAAGAAGGCAAGAATAAACAGAGAGGAACAGAGAAGCTGTGGGAACATTTACCGTCTGTTCATTAGTTTGATACATATGTTCACTCTCTGAGCACTTCCTGTGTGTGACATCATCAGCCACTTATGTCACACTCTCTCGTGTTGCAGAGCCTGAATGACCCTCAGGACTAAACACACACACATACACACACACACCCAGTGAGGAGTTTCCATTGATTGATTCATTTATAGCTAATGAACTTATGAGCTAATGATGTGTTCAATATCCTAAGCCTCTCATAAAACAAAAACAAAAAAACATATATTATATAACATACAAAAAGATTTATTAAAACAGTATTTAAAGTGTTTAGTGTGACCATAAAGATGTTTTTATCATAGGGTTCCAAAAATGAAGATACGTAAAACCAAACTCATCTAAATAATAATGGGTGATACTACTCTTAGAAGATACAAAAGCTGCAACTGTGATTGTATTCTTTTCATAAGGTGCACATTTCTACCTAATGGGTCTACAATGGGGCTATAAATGTGCATATTAGTAGCTTAAAAAGTACAAAAATGCACCTCATGGTACAACAAAACACCAAAATTGTTTTTTAAGTACCGATGTGAACACAAATGTGTATCCTTTATAAAGGTACCAGGATAGTAACAGCTTTTGTGTTTAATATATACTGTTCATAACATATACAGCATTAGAAATCAAAACTGCAACTGTGTTAACATTAATGGGTCTGTAACTGATTTAATTCATTTGACTGAATTAAATGACTGTGAAGTGTGATATTGCATTTATACAACAGTTCGACAGCATAATCGTGTGTATCAAAAAGAAAACCAAACAAAATCCTTTAGTATGTGGAACTACTTTCTTCCACCATTCATTCACATCTACAGCTGACATCAGAACAGCAGAAACCGTTGCTACTTCACAAACGTCACTTTAGAGCTAGTATTTGAATGATTCTCTAGCGTAATGTCTAAAGTGATGACAAAACAGGTAATTTTTGCTCACATTTTAAGTTTATAAGACTGAACAGCATGGAATGCCATCAGTCTACAGAGATTTCCCAGTATTTCCCACCTGCAATCAAGATATCACAATAATATAATAATATAATATATAACCTTGAATTTTTATTCAGATTGTGGTCTCATTTTATCTGTAACACTGTAAGCTATGACATCGACTTGCTTTTTACTACAAAGACGCCGTTTTCGCGCATTAATAACATAGTAAACAATGTAAACAACAGGTCTCCTGCAGAAACGGTAACATAAACAAACGAATAACCATCCATAATTCAACACTATTGGGTCAGTGGACTAAATGTGTTCGATGGGATGTTGTTCTGTGGACTCTTACCTTTCAAAATAAACCCTGATGTACAGCAATGAATGCGCGTGTGTGTTGTTATTACAATGATATTCACTCCATATCCAATAAGCATTTTCTGTACAACTTACACTAATTTAGCAAATACATTCTTTATAAGCTTCCCATTGAAAAACAACTAGCTACAATCGCTGCTTGAGGGTCGTAGCTAATGATGTATAGTTTGTTAAAATTACTAGTGTTCTTTTTGATGCAATCTATAAGTAAACACTGAAATGTTAAGAAACAGAGCCCCAGTGCGTCCACGTCCTGATGCTGGCTACCCTGAAAAAAGCCAAAACAAACACTACCAGTTTCTGTGGTACAAATACAGCACTACAAAATACAAGCAAGAGAGATTGACTTAGAACATCACTAACCTGATTTATAAGGAATTGTTCAGCTGTAGTTTGAAACTTACGTTGAGAAAACACTGAGTTTTTTTCCCTCTAAGGACTTATGCAATCTGTCGCCATCTTGTGGCGGAATGTCAACTGTCACTTTCTTTGGTCTGCTCAGACAGGCTGATGGCGGCTGATGCACTGAATCTCCAAAATTATAAATGTTTTAAAATATGCACTATCTTTCTAAATGAACTGCATAGTTGCAATCTAAACAACTATATTCTCGACTAAAAAAGCCTCAAAAGTAAATTATGTTGTCCAACAGCAGCAATATTTGTCAAACTGTGTCCTCTGCTTGTCGCTGTATATGGGAGGAGTAATACACAAGGGTGAAGGGGAAAGAGGCTGTACGAGTGCTGTTATTTGCGGTATATATACTTTTCATTATGTCTGTTTTTTCTTCTTTGTTTTTATTTTATTATCAAAGAAATCAAAAGATTAAAAATCTATATTGTGATTCATAATTTTTATTAATAAAATAATTCGTTGACAATTGTTTCTATAATGAAAGCATTACCCTCTAAATTGTAGTCAAATGGAATCATAAGCCAAGTGAAGCTTCACACCGCTAATTCAAAGTGTGTGTTTGCAGTTGTGTTTTTGAATTTGTTCTTCACTTGCTCATTATTAGCGTCCTTCTCTTTAAACACACTCCCTGATTAATTCATGCTAACTGAATATACTGTACACTTCCCAAATTTGACCTGTTTACTGAAAGTTAACCGATTTCTTCACTTTCACGTTCAGATTAAACCACTCCTGAACTAAGAAGCACACAAATGTGCTAATGGATGTACACATTTAAAACAATAATGAGCTAATCTGCGTGTCTAACCACATTAGCAAATTACTGCTTGATTTACTGTCCACAAGAACAAATTAACATCCTCATTTGGGTGAATATTTCAGAATTTGCCACTTCTTCAAACACTTCAAATGTGTAGTGCTGAGACAACATGGTATTAGCCCTCAGCAGCAAACAACGTGGCTAAAACCCCTTCAGGTTCAATTTTGACCTTCTAAGCTGATTGTAATACTAGCCGACATTTGCGCGCACACACAACCACAAACAGTGAGCTCATCCATACTGATACGGTCAGAACAATCATAACAGTAGTGGCTAATGCCAACTTCACAGTTTTACTTTAATGGCTACAGTATTTTGGCAGAAACAATGGCTCCCATCACGCCAGGACAGCACACGTACACAAACTATGCTACATACTTGTGTGCCTTGTCAGCAGCATCTACAGTACTGTATATGTTTTAGCTGCGATTCAATCGATAGCAAGAAGGGACTGTATAGGAAGTAAGAAAGGAAGACAAGAAAAAGGAGACTAAAATGACAAAACAGTGAGGCAAGGTTGTTTATGTCTGAGGGCAGTGAAGCGAGCGGCCCTGTCTATAACTTGCAGCGCTCAATGGAGATGGGCTAATTTGACGAGACAGGCTAAAAGGCTAACTCTCCGCTGTCAACTTTTGCTAACATGCTAACCCACATCATGTTCTTATCCTTAATTCTTATCCTTAATCTGTGTCTATTACACAATTAGCTAACTTTTATCAAGCTGGGGTAAATATCACTAATTATAATCTTACATACAATTATTTAAAGTAAATATTTGTTTGTTTTTGTAATGAGACCAGAGTAATCATTGATTGGTTCCACAAATCAAGTATAAAATATTTCATAATAGTTTTTCAAAATCTAAGTATTACTGTACATTTAAAAAAAAAATATACAAACTTAGATGGCAGGTTGTCTTTGTGCCTTAATATAGTACCTGTTTTACCAGACTAAACTATTCTATTGTCTGCTTTGAACTATGTGCACCTCTTCTCTGGAATTTTTTTTCATTTATCTGTTCTAACAGCCTCAGGACATACACAATTCATATTTCATCATGACCATGATGTGTATAGCCACAGCTCCCTCAAGTGAATGTATGTGCATGCATGTGTGTGTGGCGTCAAGTAAATGTGCCAAGGGCATCCTCACATCACACTTGATGACCTTCTACTCCACGTGTTTTACTCATTAGATCCTCTGAACTCTAAATATAGCAATTGTAGGGTGTGACACATGTATTATGTTTGTACACTGCATACTGTAGGCTATGCTAGTGTGCAAACAACATTATTAAACAAAACGTTTGAATATTTTTCACATTGTTGTTGTATTTTAGCCTCAACGACTCTAATTGTTTGTTTATCCATTCCCTTTGTCACTGCAGAAACTACAGTCAGAGATTACTACCCCAAGAGCTACCCCATGATGGATTACGCACACCGCCAGTCCTCATCTGCAACCTTCCAGCCAATCGTTTTCCACCCAAAAGATAAGCCCTTCCTTCCCCCTCCAGATATCCATACTCCTTTGGCTATCACCATTACATCTGCTCAAGTCCCCAAGCCTAAGATCTCCAAGACCAACACTCACCCACTCACCTCCAGCTCGGCCTTCAAGGCCTGGGACCCCAACAAGAGCCATGTCCAACATCAAGTCCCTCTCATGGGGCAGCCACAGCCACCGCTGTCCCAGCCTAACAGTCGGCGTCAGGCATTCTCCAACAAGCGGCAGTTTAGCATCGAGACTCTTCCAGAACTGTTCACGCAGCCTCTGGGGTATGGACAGTCTCCGCATCTCCACCTGAAACACAAGGGACTGCCCACAAACAGCAAAACAGAAGTGACGGTCTGAGGGGAAGCCTGGGAAGGACAAAAACACAAGAAAGCATGATTTCGATTAGACATTGCAACTGGATGTGAAAGCTTCTACACATGCAGTTCTATTTATAGTATGTTTCCTACATTTATTTAATTTGGACTAAATTTATATTCACCAGAGAACCGAAGGGGAAAGCACTGCATGGTCTTGATTCCAATTCATGATGGGCCTTGTATCCCTGGTGATCGTCTTTCCCCCTAAAATTCTGGCCTGTTGTTCTTGTACTCCTGGCCTTCAAATGTCTTTTGTGCTTGGGACCCATGTGTCCAATAGCAAAGGGCAGGAGCCTGGCACCTCAGGAGTCTTCACACCCTTCTGGACAAGGCCATTGTGCTGTCAACTTCCATCAGCCAAGAGCTGCCACACAGTGAGATATTATACCGACAATTCTAGACCACTGAGGACAAAGTACAGCAAAGAAACATAAGGAAGAGGACAGTGAGAAATCCAGGTGTCCCGTGAGAGAAGAAACAAAGTTGTGATGTACAGGTTCTTGTTATTTCAGCCAACGAATAAGGGTCTAGGTAAAGTTGGTTTGTGCTCCAAAACTTGTCCAGGAAGCAAACCACCAACATCAAATCTATTCTGGCTGCTTCTATTTCAAACTCTTGTTCGAGACAAGCCACAGGTAAAGACAAGGTCAATGAGCAAGTCTCTATTACCGACAGACCTCAAGAGAGACAATTCAGGGGACGAAAGTCGCCCGCAGGTGCCATAGTGACGGAGGAGCACACATCTAGGAGAACAAGTCCTGCAATGTCATAAGTAGCACTGCCAAAGCAACTTTGCTAAACTGGCCTATGTGTACTTTTTTGCAATATCTGTCAAACAGCCTGCTTCTTTTGAATACTTCTGAATGTAAATAATTATCCTTTTGGTCGAAGCAAGAACCTATTAATCCAATGGTTTGATGGCCAAGTCTAGCATGTAGCAGAAAAACCCTATTGTAGCATCCTAATGCACACAACATGGAAAATCACTAAATGTGGTTGTAGGCATTGGTTTAAAGGTAAAAGGGTTCAGGTGTCTCTGGAGCTGAAGAGGAAAATACCAAGGAAAATGGTAGCAATACTAGGCCTATCTGTCCTCTCTTGCCTTGGGGCAAATGACTGATGGACACAGCTGTCAACCTCACTCCCTCTCCGCCGCTCCAAGCTGTTCCCAGCCAGGCGTTTGGCTGCCACACTGCCACCAAACAGCAGGGGGCGCTGTAATTGATGACAGCCCACTTTGAATACAGCAGATCAAAAAAAGTTCTTGTCTTCTCTTTCATCATCTACAATGGACATGTTTTGCTCCAAGACAGAGGCAACACCACATAAAATTTGGATATTTTTTTATGCAGTATGACGTGACCTCTTGTACCTTTACGTGACAATAAAACATCTGTGTACCGAGCAACAGCTGTGTCTAAAAAGTAGCACACTTTAGTTGAACAGCCTTGTGCAATTTTACGGGCCAATGACATCTAATGCACAAGCCACCTAGGGACTATTAAAGAGTGTGAAATGTTCAGAGTTCAACGGAACTGCTGCTTAGGGCTGCTTGCAAATAAAACAGCAGTTCTGTGAGAGGCAGAGAAGGATTACTGAACTCAGAAAGAGGCGGAACTGCACTCCTAACAGTACAAAGCGTCCTTTTCTGAGCACTAGATTGCATTATAGTCACTGCAGTACACGTTACGGCAGTTGGGCCTGTAATGAACTATACAGAAAGGATGAGAAAAGAACAAAGGAAGTGTCTCTCGCTCTCTATCCTCACACCAGCTTCATTTTGGAGGTAATTTGTACTTCTGGACCAACTCCAGGGACAACGGCTCCAAAAATATGACAACAAATACAGTTACAGCATGTTCCTAGATGGCTATTTTCAACCATCAAACTGATGCGAGGATGTATCAACATGCTCTCATGGGTCAGCTTCGAGTCAAACTATCCTGAGCAACAGTGATGCTTCTTTCTGTCTCGGTAGCAATGCCCCCAGGGTGTCATTGGGTTTCAGGGGCAAACCCGGGAGGACAGACGCAGCTGCCAGACTCTCCTGGCACGGAGATGTCAAGCTATACCAAGGTGAGCCAGCAACACAGTCCTCTTCCTGAAATGGAGCCACTTTGTCGGCCAGGAGGTCATAGAGTCTGTCTTTGAGGAATGCTAGAAAAGAGCGAGTAGAGAAGTTCTAATTGTTGTTAAAACCACATCAACAAGGATGGATCAAATTTCCACCGAATCACATGGAATAAACTTTGTAGAAAACATATATTGAGCATTGGATTGGTAAGTTTATTACATCATTGCACAGGTTAAAGATTAAAAAGTGTAATCAAATGAGGTTGAGCGCATTCACACATCTGTTACGAACAAACAAAAGGTGTAAATATCTGCTTCCGAGATCCTTCGGTGTGAAGACTACTTGTTGGTTATTATAAACCACCCGAATAAGCTGAATGACTGTTGTTGCAGATTTCTTCTGTTCTACCTGTGATGTGAATGCCACCGGGTAGCATTTTATCTTTAGCAATACATAATGTATTTTTACTGTTTATGTACTATTTGTCTCTTTTGTACGGTAAGCGTAACTGGAATCAGAGTCGAGCCTGCCGCAGTTGACAACCATTTGACGAAGATGAAGTGCTTCCGAATTTTAACACCCTCCCTTACTAACTTAAAAAGATGTCTTGCCATATTTGAAGCTTGCGCTATATGTAAAAAGCATACGCTTTATTTAATAATTTTTGAAAGATGTATTATAACCAATGCTTGAATGACATGTTAGTTGCCAGTCCAGAAACATGTAATATGTATATTGGAGAATCACATTGTTCCCATTTGTTTGGTGGCTCCATTCGTCTGGTGGTACGTTTGATTGGTCTAATCTTATGCACTATTCTAAGCTGTACCTTTTGTGTATGTTTAATTAGAGGAATTTTTACTAAGGGCTTTTAAAGAGGTCTATGCTCTTAACAGAAGTTTTTCCCCCATGTTGAATATGGAAATGGTTAGCTTTTTCGAACGCAATGACAGGGAGTATAGTTGCTTGTGTCAGAGTGGAGTTTTCAAGGGTCCACATTTAAGCGATGCTCAGCCCTGTGATGAAAAATGCTTTACAACAACACACTCTTGGGTTGTGTATTACAGGGTATGCTTACATGGCACTTTCAAGTGCAAAACATATGCTTTTGGCAGAAAACTAAAGTTGTCCAGTCATGTTCACGTCTGACAACCAAAAATATAACATGGCTCTTACACTACCTGACAGAAGTCTTGTCGTGGATCCCAGTTGTAAGAGCAACAAATAATAACTTGACTTCTAGTTGATCATTTGGAAAAGTGGCAGTCAAGTTTGGTAATGGGAAAGTCATGGTTTGGGATTACATCCAATATGGGGACGGGTGAGACATCTGTAGAGTAGATTAAGACATTGATGCTGCCCAATACATTATAAACCACAGGAGAGGGCAAATTATTCAGCAGGATAGCGCTCCTTCCCATACTTCAACCTCCACATCAACGTTCCAGAAAGCATAGAAGGTCAAGGTGCTGCAGGATTGGCCAGTCCAGTCACCAGAATAAACATTGTTGGACATGTCTGGGGTAAGATGAATGAGGCATTGAAGTTGAATTCAAAGAATCTTGATGAACTGATCAAGAACGCCTGCAAGAATGCTTTCTTTGCCATTTCAGAAGACTTTATTAAGTTATTTGAGTCATTGCAGAGATGTGTGGATGAAGTTCACTGCACCATGAGTTTATATTCTATACTGTACATTAGTTCTGTTAAGTGACAAGACTTTTGTCTAAGTAAAGTCAGACCTTACTGTTCTAATTAAATAATTAATAATCAAGGTATAAACTTGAATAGGCGACAAGACTTTTGTCAGGTAGACAACAGGTATAACATTTTCAAGACACAATGTGAACTGGGATCATTGTTGCAAAAACACAAAATGAAAAATGTCTGACTTTAGAATACAAATGTCATGTAAACGTACCCTTACAATCCATTTCAAAGCAAAAAACACGTTTCCTGCTTGAGAAAATAGGAATAAACCCTGAAAAGTTATGCAAAAAGTGTTAAGAACAAAAGAGAGAGCTCATTAATAGAGCGACAAATAAACAATTGCTCTTAGACTGAACTTACCAGCATTAAAGGAAATCCAAGCCAGCTACAGCACTGCAGGTTGATCCTAATTAAAAGTCACTCATTACATAGTTGATAAAGAGAACGACAGGAAGACTAATTAGGCTTGTCGGTTTCTACGTTTTTGTTTGTTTTATCAAAACATTAGCACTAAGAAAAATCTCCTGTCACATTTCTTGTTTTACATGTTTACTGATTAGCTATGTACCCACCTGTCTATTCATAAATCAGGGTTGAAAAGTTGAACATTTAAATATAGTGTAAAAATATATGTATATGATGTGAATATAAAGCAGTATTAGTTCACAGCCTTTCACAAACACACACACACATTAGAGCTGAGGATTTGACATTGTAAACGCAGTGTTTTGTGTGTGTGCATCTTCCCCAAAGGCTTCTCTAGGTGCAGCCAGCTCACGTTACACCATGTCCTAACTAGCTGTGACAAAGTAATTTATTTTTCCAAAATGCCACGCAAACACAGCAACAATGACAGCCTGGTTTCTGGAAGTATTATTTCCCAGTGGTATTTCAAAAGAGCACTGAATCAAACAAACGCTTTTGACTTCGGAGATAAATCTTTCTATCAGCAAGCAAGAAAGTTTCTATCATTTACATGACGACAGCATTTTGGGCGCATAACAACTATAAAATCTTTGAGTTTTATAAAGTTTCAAAGTGCATGATTTAAAAAATCATATCTTTATCAACTATGTGTAAACAACAAAAATGTGATGCCAATTGCATCACTTGCATTAATTGCTTAATTGATTAATTTGCCCAAGGACTTAATAAACAAAACAACAATGGCCGACTAAAACAGAGGAGTCTAGATGTAGCTGTAGGTGAGCTGTATGCAATGCTTTTTAATGCCCACACCTAACACCAACTCTCAACCCTTTCTACAGTATACAAAGATACAGATGTTGCCACCTACTGGCCTGGCATGCGTAAGTGTAGTTACTTTTGCAGATCTGGATGAAAGGGGATCACAAACAACACTGTTGTTTCTTTGCAAAACGTTTTTATAAGTAAAAACATTTGCCAGTTTTGAGCAGCTGTACAATAAAACTTTAGTGCAACTCCTTATAGTGAAACATTCAATCCCAATAGCAGAACACAAACGCTGTATAAAACCCATATAAACCCTTTTTTTTTCTCTGAATCTAAAAGAACAACACAACTATAATGAAAACAACTAAATTATTGACTGAAATCAATTTCAGAACAATTATTTTCTGTGCAGCTGTTGAATGATAAATATACTGACACCTAATCAGAATCCATCCTGCTTTTAAAGTATGCAAGCAGATGACAAACTTGCTGATTATACTTAAAATAAACAAAACATTACCATGTGCTGTTGTTTAAGAAGTTTAACTTTAGAATATTTCTATTTTAAAGAAAGTCTAAAGTTATCTTCATGTCGAGTCAATCATTATTCACACAAACTTTAAATAAGTCATTATTAGCAGTGCTATAAGAGTTCAGCGGGAATTTACTTCCAGGATTTTGGACCAGTAAAATTTCAGTGTGGGCGTGGCTACCAAACACAATGTTATATAACAGAAGTCATGCCTGGTTAGGACACAGTGTTGCGGCACATTTACTTGCTTAGATAAATAGCCCAGTGTCCTCTTTTTCTACCTTTTCTTCACAGCTCTGTCATCAGCATTCACTCTCTCTCTCTCTCACTTTTCCACTCATCCTGGCTTCCTCCTCTGGCTCCTCAAGGCTCAGTGGAAGTTCACACTGACTGTGATTAAACAGTTGGAGGTCAGAGAGTCTACACGTCTGCATGCTTAATGGCAGTCACCACATTACATGCTAGTTTATTTGCATAAAACTGAACTTGCCTTGACTTTTTCTACATCAGCGGCTGTTGCAAATTTGCCAATTTATGATAAAAACGGCAAATCACTGTCAGTGTGAACGTCCTGTCCTCTTTCATTGTCACTGATGTAAAGATACACACACAGGGCCTGTAGACAAGCGTGTAAGAAGAACTTTAGAATGGGTACTGTTAGAAAAAATATATATTTAGAAAAATATAAATAATAGAAAGGAACAAAAAAAATTCACCATTTCCAATAAATAATTCACAATATTTGATCTAATAAATGCAACATGAAATCTAAATCATACACTGTAAAATATGTAATGACAAAGACAACAAATATTTTTATGTTGCTTTAACTTATTTTAATCTTAGTTATATTTGAATTTTAATGTTTATTTTTAGTCTTCAACTAAATGTTTTAAGTTATACAAAATTGAACTTAATATTTTTAAGTTGAGACGACTAGAAAAGTTACTTTGATTCAACTAAAAAAATAAGGCAACAATATTTTTCCAGTGTAAAAAAAAAAAGAAATTCTTTTCATTTTCAGATCAAATTTTAACATTAAAGACTTGGTTGTTAGTGTAGGTTTGAAACCAACACAACAAACCAACCCATTTAATCATAATCATCCTCAGTTTTCTGAAAATGTGTGACTGTAGGACACATCACATGCAGAGACTGAAATCAATATGCTGAAATATGAAATGCGCAGATTGAACATGTCTGAGTCAAATTCATCTTCACCAGTGGTTATAATACAGGCATGTCACATTGACTGATGAGACATCGCTTCACGAGGATAAATGACCAATTACACTACATTTTACACTGACATTGATTACATTGGCTGTTTCGTGGGATTCTGGGAATGTGGTGTGTCTTTTTAGCTTAGTAATGCAGATAAAATGATAAATGATCCAGAGTAGATGATGACCAGTGAAATGTACTCTATGCTTGGGTCAAAGGCAAATTTCGGTGTCTGCATCCAAATCAAGGCAAGGCAAGTTTATTTATATAGCACATTTCATACACAATGGTAATTTAAAGTGCTTTACATAAAAATAAAAGAAACAAGTTTAAGAAATAAAAACAACATGATTAAAAACAAATTAAAATGTGATTAAAAAGAAAAAAGAAAGACATAAAAGACGTAATAGTGCAAAGTCAAGCATATTAAATGCAACTGTCTACTTTAATCATTCAAATTAAAAGGTCACTGTCATTTAGCTGATCATGTTTATGTAAAAAGGAAATGACAAAGTACTTATTCTAACCTGTGATTACTAAAACATATAAACAAATCATCTGATCGAACTAAATTGATAAAATTTTACATTTTTGAAAATGAGTGTCAAAGAATACAGATTGATAGTATTTTTTAAATGTTTTAGTATGTGATTGAACGTTTCTTGTTCTAAATAAATACATCTTCTAAATATGTCTGCCAAGATTATTTGGTATATAAAGTATTGTTACAATGAATTTCATTTTTAGGTCTTGATAATTCAATATTACACAATGACGTTACACCTGAAAATACAGATGAGGCTAATGAGAAAGCGCGTTTCTTCACTGCAATTTGTCATGCGCAGTCACGCGTAGTACTGCAGCAGCAAAGGCTGCCTTTTGTCTTTTGTTCAGGCTTAAATGCAATGAATTAATTTGTAAGTTAATTCTTTAGTTGCATAGATTTAGTAGGACTATTTCAGGAACAAATTATTCCATTTCATAATTAATTATTAAAGTATAACTTTAATTAAAACAAGGATTTGCATTAATAAGACGTGATCATGGAAGCAAATTTGTAATTCAAATTATGTTCAGAGCTTCAGAGTTTAAAATAGGCTAACAGTCAGTTAAACTATAGAACTATAGTATAAGATAACACACAGCTGCCTAAATAAATAGGCTATAAAATGTACTGTTGATCACTTAGGCCTATTAAAATATTATTAAAAAACTGTACTGAAAGAAAAAAGCACAAGAAAGAATACCGCTTTGAAAGAGAAACTTATTTTATCGAAATGCTATAATATCGAATATATATATATATATATATATATATATATATATATATATATATATATATATATATATATACTTATAATATTGAAATTTTAGACAGTTATTTAAGATTTTTTAGTTCCAAAAAAAATTTAAGTAAGCCTACTAGAGAAATTTTATGTTGCCGCGAGATCTGAGCGGTATTGGTTTACCGGTGAGCAAGCGCATGACCATGGAGCAGAATGCTTAGTGGAGCGTCACACCGCTCAGCTCCGCTCACATGCTCTGGCTGCTACAGTATATCAGTTCAGTATGTTCACTGTTACATAACTGCCCCTTGCTGGCCATGTATTTCTTGTGTTAGACCATGTTGTGCTGTGCCGTACTTTACTGCAGTACCATGCGAGATCATTATAATTCACTCGCTGTTAACCAGCTAACTTCCATTGTGCCCATCTGCTTGCACACGAAACGTGTGTAAGTAGCACTTCATAATATCTTTGCCCCTGCTGTAGCTATGGTCCTGCTGCAAAGTTTCTTGATTATTACACTGAAATGAGAGTATAGTTCCCAGACATTTCAGCCTAGATAATAGCAACTTTTCATTTTCCATCAGTTTTAGTACAGGATGTAACTACAGTAGAGTCAAGCTTTAAATATCGAAAGTATTTGGTCATTTTTGAGCGAGATGCTAATGGTCTAATCCGATTCAATGAACTATGCTAAGCTAAGCTAAAAATGCTCCGGCAAGACCCAGACATCAGCCAAATGGATGAAAAAAGGTTAATGTCAACTGTTTTGCTCTAAGTAACTTTTAAAATGAGCCTATTTTCATAAAAAGTGGAGTGTTGCATTAATATTCCAATGTTTTAATGCTTGAAAACAACTTTGTTTTTTTTTTACTCAATTACAGTAATATTTTAAAGCTCTAAAGTAAGTTCTTAAAAGTAAATATTCAGAAGGGCACAAGCATTTTAAGTGTTATACTCTTGTCTACAGGAGCACTTGCCGAAACCGATCCTCATAGTTCAACCCTTGCACACTTGAACAGTTTCATCGATCATAATCTAGTTTGTCAAATCACTCACTTACAGTATAGACCCGATATTACCAGAGTCTCTCCCTCTCTCTGTCACTGTCTTGTTTGTGTTTGTTCCTCCTCTTCTCTCCCTCTTGTCAGGACAGTGGGAAGCTTAAGTCTTAGCTGTCAGTGATATCCAAGTTAATGTGGGTCTCCTGAGGCTGAGGAGAGAGAGAAATGGAGGATAATACACTACATGATGATGAAGTTCCAAGGGAGGAAAGAGGAGATCTGTCATCCTCTCCTCTCGTTTCCATGTACTCCATCTCTTTTACTTGTCTAATGCCCCATTTCCATATCTGCCATGCTTTTTATTTTTTGCTTCTTTAAGTCTGGTTGCACTTTGAGGAGATGCTGAATAATTCAGAGAAATGAAATTTACAGGATGGTGAAAACAGAGAGACAGTCAGAGGGAAACTGCAGAGAGCACAGGAAAACCAAGCTGAAGTGCACCTGTTTGACAACAACCACAATTTGTAGTTGTACATGTTTGCAAGTTGTACATTTTTAAGACTAATTTATGGACTGTTAGAAAGGTCAGTGTTTGGGAGTCTAAAGGAATATTTATAGATACAAACTTAATTAATTCACTTTATTCACATTTTGCACCATGTTTATTAGATGGTAAAACCAGCCTGATCTGACAAGGAAATGTTCAGTTCAATCGTACGAAAATGTAAGATTTTAAAAAGGAGGCGTGGCACCCAACCCCACCCCTAAACCCAACCGTCATTGGGGAATGAGCAAATCGTACTAATTTGTACGAATGAGATACGAATTAGCCATTAAATCAAAACGTTACAAATTGTTGTGAAATTGTGTTCGGGAAGAACATTATAAATCTCTCTTAGAAAAATAAAAAAATATTCAGAAGAATTTATTTAAGAATTATTATTTAAGAATTATTTAGGTATGAATCATTATTTGCTACTAGCATGGGGTATTATCCTACATCTGATTGGATAAAAATCTGCCTAGTGCAGGATGAGTCATCCGTATTTCTCTCAGTTTTTCCCTTAGTAGTAGTAGATTTTTTTATTTATTTATTTATTTTTTACAACTTTTAGGAATGCCCTAACCTTTAGATCAATTTAAAAGCTAAATGGCATAGACTTGAAGCAACAAAATCCTGGTAATAAAATGTATTTTTGTCAATCCAATCACAAATAAACACTAAATACAAGTGTAAACATGTTCTGCAACTTTTTCTTCACTTACCTTATTTATAGAAAGTGACAAACCAACTTCAAAACAACTTTGCTGGATTGTGCCAATGCGCACAAATTGCGAAAGAAATCCTAGTTTCCATTCACAATCTACAGACTAGTGCTGGTCAAGTCGCATCAATTTCATGTTTATTAGTCTAATAGATGTCTTAACACTAGTCTAAAACTAGTCTAGTCATCAAATACACAGACTTTATGTGTAGTCATTTGTTCCTGTAACTTTGATGATGTCTAGTTTTTGGCTATTCTTAGAAGTCTATTAGATTTTCACTGACAGCCCAAATTTAGCCAAGACATCCATGTTTAGATGTCTATTAGACATCTGTTAAACCAGGGGTTACCAACCCTGTTTCTGGAGATTTACCTTCCTGCAGATTTCAGTTGCAACCCATATCAAACACACCTGCCTGCAATTATCAAGTGCTGCTTCAAGTCCTAATTAATTGGTTCAGGTGTGTTTGATCAGGGTTGGAGCTGAACTCTGTAGGAAGGTAGATCTCCAGAAACAGGGTTGAGCACCCCTGTGTTAAACACAACATTGCTTGGTGGGTTTGCTTATTCAGTACTTGTGTGTTGCACTAAGTGCTCCTCCAAATGTGAAGTAAATTTGATCAAATAAGTTGGAAGGAAACTGATGAATTGCGAACAAAAGTGGTCACAAGAGAAGCATTTGAAATATGTTAATACTTCTCAGCTGACCACTTGTGATCCAATCACTGAAAACACGTTAATACCAGATGGAAAGATGGCCAAAAACTGTTTTAGCATTTGAAATGTGCTGTCAAAAGCTAGAAAACACTGCATTTAAGACTTATTTTGAATGAAGACAAATGCATTGCATAAAGCAGGGGTGCCAAACACGGTCCTGGAGGGCCGGTGTCCTGCAGATTTTAGCTTCAACTTGCCTTAACACACCTGCATGGATGTTTCTAGAAAGCCTAGTAAAGCTGCGGTCACACTGAAGTTTGAGCTTGTGATATTCTGTAGTACGGTGCTGTGAAAAGGGGCGAGATTAAACAAGATACATAGACATTTAAATAAGCAAACGATTGGTCCATATTTTCAATTTCTGTCCAGAGAGGTCATGTTTTGATCCTCGTTTGGTCTCACGCAGTCAAGTGATGCAATTTCGCAGGTCAGAAACGCAGTGAACTGCAAAACTTGTCGCACGAGCTTGCGCTTCCGGTCTGACGCATTCGCGTGCGTATGAATGGAAGTATATGGGGAGAAAAGTCCAGTGTGACCGCAGCTTAAGAGCTTGATTACAGTAGCTAGCCCAGGCGTGTCTGATTAGGGCTGAAACTAAACTTTGTAGGACACCGGCCCTCCAGGACAGAGTTTGGGCACTCCTGGCATATAAAGGAAAGTAAGTGGAATAAACAAATCAATACTCGATTTCAAAATATGTCAGATATTACAGATTATAGAATAGTTTAATAATACTGCTTACTAAACTCCTCTGTGCAACCTGTATCCACTAGAGTTGAATATTCCTTTAAAGATTTACCAAACATTGACTACACTGAGATTGATGAGTAATAATAAAAATTCTGATCCCAAGATTCAATTCAACAAGCGTTTAACCGTCAGGTAGAAAGAAGACTAGATGTTTTCTGTATGGTGATCATGAGAGCAACCTTATTCTGTAAATCATGATTATTATTGCGATACCAATTTTGACTAAAAGCAATTAAACGACTGAGCATACGGGAGAGCAAATTTGATGTTAATGATGACAAAGGCAATGATGATGCTGATGATAATGGCTACAGTAAATATGCCGACACAACAGCAAAGAAATGCCAACTGTTTCTATGAGTCAAGTTGCAATTTCTAAGGAACATACGGACCCAGTCCAACTGATTTAATGGCTTTTTAAGCATCTCTTTATAACGGAAACATTGTTCAGTGTTCTTTGTATAAACTTGTTTAAAAAATAAAAGGCAGAGTCAAACACTCTTCTGGACTGAGTCTGATTAATGAACTATCGGTGTGCCATTTCTGAGAACTAAAAACAAAAACAAAAACAAAGCAATATATCATTAGAAATATTCATACATGCAAAATAACAGTATACGAGTGCGTACGGTTAGTGAATCATAGACAGGCACTGAGGTTTTATATAACAGTGTGATGTGATCCAGACCTTGTAGCATTTAATAGCCTCATGTAACCTGAATTTCAATTATGGACATAAAATTGATCCGCTTTGCAGCTTTTTTTGGTCAAGATTTCCCACTTACAGTAGACAGAAAAAGCCTGTCTGCAAAGGTTAAAAGGATCGTTCACCCAAATATGAAAATGTGCTGTTAATTTACTCACCCTCAGGCCATCCAAGATAGAGATGGCTTCTTTCTTCAGTACAACAATTATTCGTTCATCTTTTTTTAACTGATACTGTGGTTCTTGGTGATTCATGCAGTAAAATAAAAAAGTCAACAACAATGGCATTTTGAGAGTTAAAATAAAAACACATACAGATAACAATAAATAAGTGTAATTTTAGGTGAACTGTCCCTTTAAATAGAAACTCGTGGTCAATTTCTATCTCGGATACGAAGCAAAAGATCCACTTGTTAATAATTTGATACCACAAGTGGGGATTTTAGCCAGCGCTCTATGCATGACGCATTAGACAATTAGAGTAGCCTGTTGTTTTTACTGGCCTGAGGAATGGTTGTGCTGGAAAGAGGGAGCCATAAAGCCGTCGATCACTGCAGTTTAATTGGAACGAGATTGAAGGAACAAAGACATCTTCGCTCACTCATTCACATTAGAGGTGTGGAAACCAGAGGGAGCCTCGACCTCCTGCCTTTCTGTCTACATTCAGCTGATCTTAAAATAAATCCTTCTGTTGGCTGTGCGGTCCTGGAATAAAACTATTCACAGCAGTTTCAGAAGCCTACTAGCAAGCTTACGGTCTGCTTGTATTTATCAGCACTATACTTTCATTAAATATTGGCATTAAATTGGCAACAGGCTTCTTGATTCCTTAAGAAAAACTAAAACAATAATTTTCAATTTACTTATAGATTATTGCAGAAAGTAAGCTCTGTGACCAACAAATGACCAACATAAACACAGAAGATCCTTCATTTTATAAATGATAATGACCATGTTTTAGTTGCATGTTTGATGTCTGACAGCTGTATGTTTCTTCAATGGATTGTCAGAATACAATGAAACTGCTAAAATGTAAAAAAAAAAAAAAAAAAAAAAAAGGCTGCGTAGGTGGTTTGGTTAAATACATAATAGGTATGCTGCGGGTTGAAAGTCTTGTCACAACTCAATAGCACTCATTATGTTCAGGGGTCAAATGTATTATGTACATCATCTGTGGAAGATGTAAGAGCAAAAAACAAATTGTCCAATCAAAATGTTCAGTCCAAACATTACGATAGGCTGTGCAGTGTGAATTGGCCTTAAAAAACACCTTGCAAACAGCACTTCATCACACTGCAGGCATTCTAAAAACGTAGGACTGTCATCGGAAACAACAGTAAAAATGTGCATACATGGAATGTAATATTTTGGCGAACATGCGGCCTTATGTTTCTACTGTAATATTATGTGCTGTAACTGTAATTTTGCAATGAGACACGAGCTAATCTCCCTCATGATGTCACTTCTGGTCTCAAATCTCTATGCATGTTTATGTGTTTTGCAGGAGTCATGGCTTCTGACAGTGACTTTACAGTGAGGGTAGGATATTTAGCAATTGCTAGCCTCTCTGAAAAGACTTATCTTAACTTTACCTCATGTTGGCCTCTAAATATCATCCCTGAATGGAATAATATTCATTAGCTAAAACTGTCATTACAGTTACTACTGCCAGTGTTGGGGAAAGTTACTTTAGAAAGTAATGCATTACAATATTGAGTTACTCCCCCAAAATTGTTGCGTTACTAAGTTACTTTTTTATGGTAAGTAATGCATTGAACAACATGCAACATGAACAATGCAATGAATAACATGCTGTATAAACTTCATTAACCTTTAAAAGCACATAACAAATGAATGTAGGATAATGTTATCTTCTGAGAACTTCCTGACCCCAGAGCTCTACATGCCGTATATACTGTACAGATTTATGAAACTTTGCAGCAATGCGTTTGCTACTTTTATAATTTTTGTCTTATTAAAAAGTAAAATCCCTTTTGAGCAGTGTTGTGCAGTAGCGTCGCTACAAATAGTGACGCTACTAGCTTAACTACATTTCTCAGTAGCGTGGCGGTAGCTTTGCTAGTTTCTAAATCAAAAACCTTTTCAGTAGTGAAGCTATTGTTTTAAGCAAGTAGCGCAGTAGCGTCCACACTGCATTTACTGATCATGGATCATTAAGTGACGCTTTCGCCATTCACGGGGTTGTGAAGTCTGTGTCTGGCCAGCGAAAGTAAATCCATATGATGGCGAGAATGGCGAATTCTTCTTCGTGTTTTATGGTGGTTGAAAACAAACTGGTGAATTACTTCCACCTCTCGCTCGGTGACGTCGCCAATTAATCATTGGGCTGACACGAGAAACATGCTCGATGGAAAGATGAATTTTACCTCAGCATTAATGCATTACCCCCAACACTGACCACTACTGTACCTCAGCATTAATGCATTACCCCCAACACTGACCACTACTGTACCTCAGCATTAAAGCATTACCCCAACACTGACCACTACTGTACCTCAGCATTAATGCATTACCCCCAACACTGACCACTACTGTACCTCAGCATTAATGCATTACCCCCAACACTGACCACTACTGTACCTCAGCATTAATGCATTACCCCCAACACTGACCACTACTGTACCTCAGCATTAATGCATTACCCCCAACACTGACCACTACTGTACCTCAGCAAAACCAACAAAATTAAACGTTTGAGTAGGTTTTCTTCAATCCTTCCTGAAGTCAAGTCATTCTAAACCAGAGCAATATCATTAGACACACGCGGTGTGCTGAGAGACATCATTAGATCTGAGGCATTTGCAGCCTAAATGAATGATTTAACCTGTCATTAATGATTTCACACCAGCATCGGCACATCAAGACATGGCATTAAATCTCAGCAGGTTTCCACTGACACAGACTGAGTTCTACCTGCAGATCCCGAAGATATATGCAGCTTTTCTAGTGGCGTCAGATGTCTCTCATCCTTTGCTTGATGTTGTCTACTTCTCAACATCTGCTCTTTTACTCTGGGCCTGCAGATGGAGGACTATACGTCTTTTCTGCAGCAATGCCTGCAAAACAAATGAGCTCTGTGGTAAATGAAGGTTTTTGTCAAATTGACAATTTAATCGGACAAATCTTTAAGCTTAAATGTGACAAGACAAAATATAAATAAAATTAAAAACAGAAATGAACGATGTGTATTGTAAAAGAATTTTATGAAAGTGATTTATAAAATCCTTAATTTAGATTTTTAAGGCTGGCTTAGTCAGTTTAAATTGTATAGCTTTTCTTTCCCATAATTCATCATGCCAAGTGCTAAAAAATTTCATCAAGATTTTAAACAAACACAATCAAAACTTAAATTTTACAGGGCACAATGGGCGTTGGCTTTAGTAAGGATACTGAAAATTCAGCTGTCATCACAACAATAAATTAACATTTTTAAAATACAACAACATTAATATAGATTTATATTTAATCATATACACTCACCGGCCACTTTATTAGGTACAACTTACTAGTACCAGGTCGGACCCACTTTTGCCTTCAGAACTGCCTTAATCCTCCGTGGCATAGATTCAACGAGGTACTGGAAATATTCCTCAGAGATTTTGGTCCATATTGACATGATAGCATCACGCATTTGCTGCAGATTTGTCGGCTGCACATCCATGATGTGAATCTCCCATTCCACCACATCCCAAAGGTGCTCTATTGGATTGAGAACTGGTGACTGTGGAGGCCATTTGAGTACAGTGAACTCATTGTTATGTTTAAGAAACCAGTCTGAGATGATTCACGCTTTATGACATGGCACATTATCCTGCTGGAAGTAGCCATCAGAAGATGGGTAGACTGTGGTCATAAAGAGATGAACAAGGTCAGCAACAATGAAAGCAAACCCCCACACCATTACACCACCAGCAGCAGCAGCCTGAACCGTTCATACAAGACAGGATGGATCCATGCTTTCATGATGTTGACGCCAAATTCTGACCCTAAAATACGAATGTTGCAGCAGAAATCGAGACTCATCAGACCAGGCAACGTTTTGCCAATCTTCTATTGTTCAATTTTGGAGAGCCTGTGCAAATTATATCCTCAGTTTCCTGTTCTTAGCTGACAGGAGTGGCACCCGGTGTGGTCTTCTGCTGCTGTAGCCCATCCGCCTCAAGGTTGGACGTGTTGTGTGTTCAGAGATGCTCTTCTGCATACCTCGGCTGTAACGAGTGATTATTTGAGTTACTGTTGCCTTTCTATCAGCTGGAACCAGTCTGGTCATTCTCCTCTGACCTCTGGCATCAACAAGGCATTTGCACCCACAGAACTGCCACTCAATGGATATTTTTTCTTTTTCGGATCATTCTCTGTAAACCCTAGAGATGGTTGTCCGTGAAAATCCCAGTATCAGCAGATTCTGAAATACTCAGACCAGCCCGTCTGGCACCAACAACCATGCCACGTTCGCAGTCATTTAAATCACCTTTCTTCCCCATTCTGATGCTCGGTTTGAACTGCAGCAGATTGTTTTGACCATATCTACATGCCTAAATGCCTTGAGTTGCTGCCATGTGATTGGCTGATTAGAAATTAACAAGCAGTTGGACAGGTGTACCTAATAAAGTGGTACAAAACGTTGTAAATGCAACATTGTTAAGCAAAAGAGCATTTAAGAGCACGCCTTCGTGTGCTTTCATCCACTGGAGGGGGTAGGCGGGTCTGTGACCAGCGCCTCCATGGCTGCAGGAATCGACGGCTGCCCGCCCTTGCCGGACTATATCCACACCCCCTTTCCCATCCCCTGTTGCAATGTATGTCAATGTCTATGTGTTTTTATGTGCTTCTGCTGGGGCTTTTTTTTATCTCCCTGATCTCACACTGCTCGAACCCAAGGCCAAGGTGGGAGGGACTTTTTTTTAGCCTCTCTTTCCTGAATTGTATCTTACTTCCTTTTTCTAAATGCTACCTCCTGTTTACCTGTCTTCCCCTGGGGGGAAGGGGGGGGGGGGGGGGTTGGGTCACTCACTATATGTCAGTGTATGTGAATACATGGAGGTATACGTGACGAATAAAGGATTGATTGATTGATTGATTGATTGATTGATTGATTGATTTAAATAATCCCCAATCTTTTAACACGAATGTTAAAGAATATGACCAGTAGTTATAATTACTATTTCTCACAAATTGAAATTGATAAAGTAACTACATCATAGTTGTATGATTATAAAAGTAACTAATTACCAGGGAAAATACTGTAACTGTAAAACTTGTCAATAAACGTAGACCAGTAAACAATAAACCAATATTAAACAGTAAATAAATGAACTTAGCACTAAAAAAAATAAATTATTATTATTATAAAACGCTATATATAGTAGTGTAATATACACAATTTTATTCTTGCTGAGGGACAATGAGAGAGTAACCTATATTATTGAATACATTATTGTAAATATATAGTTACTATAGTAAAACAGTAAATCATAATAGATGATAGAACGTTTAATATTTATTGCACAAACTAAAAATGGCCAACAAATAAGTCTAACACTTGAATAAGCTTTTTAAGATATGCAACAAAAACAGAAAAAGATAAATAAATAGACAGACCATTTGTATATCTATTAATTAGAACACTGTATTTTATTTACCAGGGTAACATTAATTAATTTGATTAGCCATTACTCATGAAAATAACTCAGTTAGTAATGCTATTTATTCATAATGCCATTATTCCCATCACTGAATGTGAAATTAGTGATGTTACAGGAAAATGTGTGTTTATATGACAACTGAGTGGCACCGCAGAAAGGCGACACAGAAGCAAAGATGATGAAATAATCAAGAAGGATTGCTAATAGAAAAGAAGTATGAAATAGACTGCAGAAACAAACTTTGCCAAAGAGAAAAGTCTTTTTTGTTTTGTTTTTAAATCAATACATATGAAACTACAGGGAGAGACACTATAGATAGCACACAGACACACACTTCTGCATCTATACCCATGTCTGTAGAGAATACAAGCCATTTCACGACTACACTTCTCCCTATTGTGGGACAAACAAAAACAGACACACACAGACTTCTCGAAATCCACCCTTTGTTTTCCCACACACACATTTATAAGTCAGTGCAGCTCCATCAATCATCGGAGAGAGAGAGAGCCAGAAGGGCTGGACACATGACACTAGTTAGATGGAAGATGAATGTTGGACATGAACAGGAGGATCACTGAACACGTGGAAAGTCATGGAAAGCACATGTTTTGACAAGCACTATATTTGCTAGTCCTAGAACTCTGACCTGTCAATCACAGCGGTACTGTCACTATAGGAGACATTAGTCAAGGGCCACTTTCAGCCAGCTGCAAAAAAATAAGGATGCTGTATTCGAGCAGAGTTGGGTAAAGTTATTTTTAGAAGTAAACTATTACAATAGTGAGTTGCTATCTTTTAAAGTAACTAAATGAGTTAATTAAACACTTAAGTAATGTGAAAGCGTTGTCTTTTTTAGATTAAGACAGGCTTAATACTGCTATCTACTATTTGTAAAAGTAACTTTACCCAACACTGTAGGATTTTTGTATAAACCATGTTATTTATTGGAAAGTTTGACATCCATAAATGTAAATATACTACATGTAAACTCCTTTTAGCATATATGAATAACTGAAACTGCATTTAAATACCCTTTCAACATCAAGAAACAAGAATACTGTTAAAACATCTAGAATTTGTGCCTTATAAAAATATTTTCCTTTTCATATGCCCTCTCATTTCTTTTTTCCCTCTCTGAATAATTTCCTTATACTAGAAAAAGTTCTCTCTGTATGATTTATACATAACTATATTTTCTTTTAGATTTTGTTGGTAATAAAACACTTTTTAAGGTCCAGCGGTTAAATATTTAACGATGCACAAATACTAACTTAATGACATTTACACTACTTGACAAAAGTCTTGTCGCCTATCCAAGTTTTAGGAACAACAAACAATAATTTGACTTCTAGTTAATCACTTGGTATCAGAAGTGGCTTATATAAACGGCAAAGGCCTCTAGATTATGCTTTTTACCAAATTGTACCATTTTACCAAACTAAAATATGATCATGGTTTGATTTTGAATTATTTAATTAGGACAGTAAGGTCTGGCTTTGCTTAGACAAAAGCCACTTAACAGAAATAATGTACAGTATAGAATATAAAGTCATGGTGCAGTGGAAAAAGATTTAATATTGTGTATGACTCCCATGATCTTGGACGACTGCATCTATACATCTCTGCAATGACTCAAATAAACTATTAATAAAGTCATCTGAAATGGCAAAGAAAGAGTTCTTGCAGGACTCCAAGAGTTCATCAAGATTCTTTGGATTCATCTTCAATGCCTCCTCCTCCATCTTACCCCAGACATGATCAAAAAGGTTCATGTCTGGTGACTGGGCTGGCCAATCCTGGAGCACCTTGACCTTCTTTGCTTTCCGGAACTTTGATGTGGAGGTTGAAGTATGAGAAGGAATGCTGAAAAATTTGCCCTCTCCTGTGGTTTGTAATGTAAAGGGCAGCACAAATGTCTTGAAACCTCAGGCTGTTGATGCTGCCATCCACTCTGCAGATCTCTCACACAACCCCATACTAAATGTAACCCCAAACCATGATTTTTCCTTCACCAAAGTTGACTGATTTCTGTGAGAATCTTGGGTCCATGCGGGTTCCAATAGGTCTTCTGCAGTATTTGTGCTGATTTAGATGCAGTTCAACAGATGATTCATCTGAAAAATCTACCTTCTGCCACTTTTCCAAATGATCAGCTAGACGTCAAGTTATTATTTTTTGCTTACAACTGGGATCATTGAAAAGACTTCTGTCAGGTAGTGTATGCCACACTTTATTGGATTTTGCTTTGACTCCCTTAAGAATGCAATTGAACACCACAAGGACATCAAGAAAACTGTGTGAAACTGAAAATCAGCAACAAAACCAAAACTTGCAGCAATCTACTGTACATAGACATTCAATGGCCATTGAGATTTTCAAACACGTCAATCCTACTGTACAATGTTTCAATTTGACTTCAACCTGACTCAGCTATTTCAACACTCTCAAAATGCAATTTACTCATTCATCTGCTCCAAAAGCCTTCTGTACTCTGCAAATGCCCTTAATAAATAACCTTAAGTCTGAATGTTGAGGAAGCACCAGAGAAATGGGTCACCAGATGGCCCGTAACTGCTGAGGAGACAAACCTGCAGTACTGATAATGAAGAGACACAAGACCCCTGTAGTTTCTTCCGTCCATCAAGGTTCTGACCTGCTCAGCTGAATCACAGCATCGCTTAGAATAAATTACATATGATGCTCCATCAATTGAGCAACACAATGACAAGCTCTTCCGTCTGCGCGAGCCATTATTTAATGAATTCAGGTCGTTAAGAGAGGGGCTGTCTGGGGAAGGAGTTGGGTCAGCAGTCCATTACGCTTGATAGATTTCTGCATCTCGCTGGATTGATTAAATAATGTGATGAGTAGAGAAAACCACACAGGACGAGGAGATGATGTCATGGAGGAGGGCGTGGGACATGGGAACAGACTGTTCTTTTCCAAGCGGAGAATCCTGGAAGGCTGCAGTTAAATGTTGAATGTACACAGTGATTTATTCACTAGAATCACTCATCAAGGTCAAGATGCCCTCTAATGGGATCATTCAGGGGTGAGGTGTGGTTTGCGTTGGTAATAAGCAGGCAGGGGAGGTGCTCGTACACCCATCTTGCCAGAGGAAGGTGATGAATTTATAATCATGTACCGTATGTGCCATCTAATCTATCAAATAAATCCAGCCTGATCTGACGAGGAAACGTAAGTATTTTACGTTTTGTCAGTTTTGTGGGTAATTCGTACGAATTCTTACGAGTTCAGTCGTACAAAAATGTACAATTTTAAAAAGGAGGCGTGGCACCCATCCCCACCCTAACCCCAACCGTCATTGGATGAGGAGCAAAAATCGTACTAATTTGTACGAATTAATCAAAAAGTTAGGAATTGCCGTGAGATTGTGTTGAATAAATCACATGAAATAGAGTAAATGTTACTGAACCCTCAAAAAAACAAAAACAAACATCCAATAAATATTATCTCCATATGCACCAGACACCTTCTTATAAGCACCCAGTGCTTCTTGGAAACTTAAGTTTGCTTCATGCAGGTGAGTGAGCTTGATAAACCACCTGTAAGACACACTTTCTCCTCTCTATGTGCACCAGACAATTTCTTATGAAAACCAATGTGCACTTCTTTTGAGTGGTCTTTATAAAACACCTGTAAGACCAACCCAGGCTCATTCTGAAAACGTACCTCTATATACATTTCTGGAGTGCACCAAATACGTCCCAGGAGCTACGTTTTTTTGCAGTTTTAGTTTTTGCGTAAATCCACCAGAGGCTGCTGTCAACTGACTGACTGACTGATCGACTGACCCACCCTCTTCCTTCGCTAAACCCAACCAATAGTATTTTAAAAAGCACCAATTGACCTGATCACCCACTTCACTAAACCCAAACAACAGTTTCCAAAAGCAATCCAAAAAAAAGAAAAGCCCTCATCTGATTTTTACCACGTTTTCAGATTCTACCACATTACCATGTTACCACATTCTCACCCTGTTATTTACTTGTTTATTTAATTTTTTAGCTTTTGTTTTAGTCCTACCCGCTTTCTGGAACCGTTCTTAGCCGGACTAGAACCCCGTTGTCGTGGTCAACTCCACCAACGTACATGATGAGCTAACTATGGGAAAGCCATCCATACTGAGGTAAGCGGTCAGCTGGTAAGCGTGATAGGGTAACGGCGTCATATCACCCCGTAGTGTTCATTTTAAAAACGAAATGCAGCCATATGTACTTCTGGCTACATATTTCACGATCTCCAGAAACGTATATAGGGTATATATGATATATATCTCTCTATATGCACTAGACACCTTCTTATAACACTGTGCAATTCTGAGTGTGCTTCACACAGGTAAGTGGGCTTGACAAACAGAAGCTTTTGATCCTCTCCATATGCATCTTTATCAACACTTCATGTTCCTGGAATAACATTGTGCAATTCTTAGTGTGCCTCACGCAGGTGAGCAGTCTTTACTAAACACCTGTAGGAGATACAATTTTTTCCTCTCTCTATATGCACCATACAGGTTCTTATAAGCACCCCATGCTTCTTTGAAAGCACTGTGCAATACTGAGTATGCTCCACAGAGATGAATCCGATTGACAAACCACCTTTAGGACACACTTGTTCATCTGCTTGGAAGAACATTTTTTGTAAGTATTAACTTGTCATAGCTTTTATACACCACTGCTCTCTTACTTACTCACTTACTCCAAAGGCTGTTTATATCGAAGTTAATATTTAGCTACACCATGTTGGTGTTTCGTAACATCTAATTTTTATGAGGTGGGCTGTTAGCCCAACGCTCAACCCACAACCTGGAGGACCAGGACATACACATATACACTATGGACAATTTAGCTTACCCAATTCATCTATAGCGCATGTCTTTGGACTTCCTCCAGAGCATTCCACGGGAACACGGGGAGAACATGCAAACTCCACACAGAAATGCCAACTGACCAAGCCGGGGCAGCAGGGTCTTGCTGTGAGGTGACAGTGCTACCTGCTGTGCCACCTCACCACTGCTCTCTAATGATTTGACATGCTTATTTTATTCTCACTTGTAAGACGGTTTGAATAAAACCATCTTTAGGTTTTGAATAAAACCAAAATACAGATATGTAAACTTTGGATTGCCTGCTGGGTATTTTAAGTTAAGGTGCTATTTGTTTTTATATTAGATTTTTTTGTATTTACTGTTGCACTAAAGTGAAGAATTGATGTTATTTATTACTTGATTGTTCAAGCTACCTCACAGAAGTGCTCTGTTTGTTAATAGAGTTGTTGAATGTTAAAATAAGATGAATTAAATAAAAAATAAGGAACATCCTGGATCTGTTTCTTCGCTGTTCTTTATTCTTTTATATATTATAGAAGTATCGCATCGGGTTTTGGTATCGGTAGATACTCAAAATCAAATGACTCAGACTCGAGGGCAAAAAAAACCTGATCGGGACATCCCTACTATTAACCAATAAACCATCAAGCAAATAAATAACATTATCTAAAAAGCTCGACAAGTCATTACAAGCGTGCCAGACTTAATGAGTGAGAATCAAATAGTTTTATGTCAGTATCATCTAGACTAGAGTCTCTTGTAGTTTATTAATAGTTTGAATATTTTTCTAAAGTTAGATATTTTTCTATAATAATTTCCTTTGTTTTTTTTTAAAATAAATATTCCAGTTGTATTTTCAAGTTTATTTCCAGTTTAAAATAAATAAAAATGACAACCATTATCTCTGCATTATTTTCAATTTAAGTTCTAAAAAAACTATTTTAGTTGTATAAGCTATTTGGCTGTACTTTGTTGATAGGACGCATGTTCAAATTGTCCTCAGGTTCAAATAGAAATGCATTTGATTCATAGGACTATCATTTGAACTTCTGGTGGATGGGTTGTCTGAACTACTAACAAACCAAATCTTAATGGCTCAACATCATGCACAGTACTCACCCATTTGCTATTCCAACCCTGGAGACTTCTTTCTTCCATGTAACTATAAAGGAGAAATGTTAAGGTTATTCAAATAATATTGAAAATGAAATTGGGATTTGGGCCGTCATGCTTCAAAAATGACAAAAAGCCCCATTAAAACTGGCCCAAAATAGCAACACACAGGTACGCCATGTACTTCAGGTCTTCTGGACTTTAACAACAGTTTTGTGCTGAAATCCTTCACTTACTTTCTCATTTTTGGGTGAAATGTCTCCCGAAGGAAGTCTTCTATAAATAGACTAGTTGACTGCTGCATAAACCGGATTCATTTGCAAGAAATAGATGGACGACAAATGCTAGTCAAACGTTCTGCATATCAAGACTGATCTTTCCACCCTGGACAGGTTTGGAAACAAAACATTTATTTTAATTTGTACCATTTAATTTTCTTCCAAAAATAATAATACAAAATATTAAGCCCCGAGAGGCCCTAAAAGCTCACGAATGAACACATTGAGCCAAGCATTAGGGAGTTTAATATTTCAGCGTTCAGCAGGGGACGGGGGGACTGGAGAACCATGTGGACATGAAGTTCAATTTGGGCTCGACCACAGGAAGCACCAGCCAAAACTCTGTAAGTGCAAATTCAAACAGATGGAGAGCTTGAATACCGGGGACAGTAATGCTGTTCCTCCAATTGACGTCACATATATGCCAACAAACACTCACTCACACTCACACACACACTCAAACAAAACACAAGTCATTCCTGAGCTCATGTACAGTACAGTATGCAGAAACACTGAAAAATGCACAATCAAGCAAAGCACAAAGAGAGTAACAGTAATAATACATAAGTGTGTCTGAAGGTCATTGAAATTTGAATGCTGCTTATTGATAAAATGGGATTATGTCTTGTTTGTATGTGGTTAGAATCTTCTATACACTAAAATCTATACATTCACATCATTTTAGAGACATTCATTACCTTTTAGGCTCGTATTTTCTGTATCGAAAATTCAGTCTACAGAGAGACGTATTGACAAAATGCAGTGCAATTCATACATTGTGCTGTGATAAGCATATACAACATTGCATATACAATGCAGAATATAAACAGAAATTAGATGAACGCAATATTTTTTAAAAAGGTACAGGCAGGTTTGTTAAAAATGTTAAACTGAAATACAGCTTCTAAAATGCATTAATAACCATTTAACTTTGCCTCATACTGTATATTTACTTTACTTAAAAAAGTGAGTGAACCCGTTGCCTTAAAAGCAACAAGTTTGCTTTACTTACAAAAGTGAGTAAACCCATTGTAACTTGGAACTGTTAAGTTGATTTTACTTAATTTTTATAATTATGCATTATTTACTTAAAATGAACTATGAAATTAGATAATACTTGATAATGAACTAGAAAATAATTAATTATCTAATTTCATAGTTCATTTAAGTAAATGAACTATGAAATTAGATAATAATTAATAATGAACTAGAAAATACTTTAAGGCAATGAGTTTACTCAATTTTTTTTAAGTAGTCAACAGACTATTTTAAAGGGCACCTATGATGAAAATCAACTTTTGTAAGCTGTTTGGACAGAACTGTCTGTATGTACAGTATAGTGTGTTTTGACCATTAAATGGTTCATTAAAAAAAAAAAATTTATTCTCGCCGAAATAAAACAAATAAGACTTTCTCCAGAAGGAAAATTATTACTTGCTCTATTAAACATCATTTGGGAAATATTTAAAAAAGAAAAAAAATTAAAAGGGGGGCTAATAATTGTGACTTTAACTGTATACTTGCAAAACAAAAGAAAGTTTTGCAGACAAAAAATAAAGTATTGAGCAAAAAATAAGTAAATAAACGCAAATCTCCAAAAATCGCAAAGCAAAAATTTATTTTTAAAGGTGCAGTATGTAAGTTTGACACCCAGTGGTTGAACTAGGTATTGCAGTCCTGAATCATAATAAAGGTACGCCGGGTTGCCAGTTTGAGGGATTTTAAACTGTGTTCTAAATAAAAGCAACGACACGCGATTGAGGGAATATTCTCCATATTAAAAGGAGTTTTGGTTCTAACCAACACCTCGAATTGATTTATTAGAAGCGGCTTCTATTTCTCACAGCTGAACAACAGAAACCTATGACAGATCACCTCAGGTAAGCCTCGTGTGCTTTATTCAGTGCTAAATGCTAACAATGCGAGTTTGAATGCATTTTACATGACGTGTATTACCATATACTGAAAGCAGAAAGTTCACTTCACCTTTAATGATGTTAAAGAGGGTTAACATGTATTAAATAGATTCTAAACCTTACCGTTTTGTGAGTGAGTGCATATTCTGTGCTTCTGAAAGGCTGTATTTAAATTTCTGCCGTGTTTTGGTGGTGCAAACAGCCAAATGGCTCATCACTCATAACAATCTCGTCACAGCGTGTTGTTAGGACACGCGATGTAACCTGCTCACGTTCCTAATATTTATGTCATTTGCTAATTAACGTCATGTGGAACTGAATATGTCTCATTTTGACATCTGATACTTTCCACTACACTGTAGCATTTCGCTCATGGACGCATGCTTTCAGAGTCTTTCTGAATGAATGAATGAATGAAATATGCTGTTTTCCAACAAGGCAACCCGGGGTGCTGAATTATAATTGGTTAAACTGGCATGTGCATGTGAAAATTACCTAAACAAAGACATCGTTCCGGCACGGAAAAAAACATTTTCAAAGCAGAATATCTGACTTCAGCATTGTTTGTCAGTTAAACAAGTATGTTCACTTGGGATGTTTCTTAAATATCTGCACACATATTATTGTATTTTTATGCTTTAGAAGAGTCAAAAACTTACATACAGCACCTTTAAGAAATAAAAATTCATTTTGCTAACAAAAATAAAGAACTGCAAAGGGAAAATTAAGTTGAGAAATAAAAATAAAATTTGCAAACAAAAAAAAGAACTGCAAATAAAAATCAAGCAGATAAATATTTGCAATAAAAAAACTATATATATTTGCAAAACATTTTTTTACAGCATTGCCTTTACAAACCCGTCCAGTCAATTGCAATGTTCATTTTGATTAGTTTTTTAGTCAACCGTGAGTTTGCGATGATGTTTTGACTTTGCACATCACGTTTCTGTGCATTTCACTTTGTGGCCCTAATTTGACAAGGGGGCGGAGTCAAGGGAACTTGGGCGTTTATGGCAGGCCCGGACCTGCCTCCATTTAAGCGACGTCATCACCTGGAGACACAGTATCACCAAAGTGGTCTTACAGCCCAGTAGGTCTGGGCCTGTCGTAAAGTTCCCTTGTAACGTTTGGTTTTGTAAAGGCAATGCTATAAAAAAATGTTTTGCAAATATATATTGCTTTTTAAAAATTGCAGATATTTTAGTTTTTTTTTTTTTTTTGCACTGCTTGATTTTTATTTGCAGTTCTTTTTTTTGTTTGCAAATTTCATTTTTATTTCTCAAAACTTAATTTTAATTACAAACAGCATGTGTGTGGCTCATCATGTCAGGAAGGCTTGAATAAACTATACCACAAATACATCAAATAAACAATTTTTTTCGTATTTTTGACTACTGAGCTGTATTCCAGCTTTATCCGAGTCTGTCTCTGTGCTGTTTATCTGACGTAACGCATGATTGGGAACAGTGGGCGGGGAGATGCAGCTCATTTGCATTTAAAGCCACAGGCTACAAAAACAGCTACAATGTATTCAGACACCAAAATGGGCAAATTCTGGTGGCTATAATAAATGATCTGATAGGTATTTTGAGCTGAAACCACATTTTGGAGACACCAAAGACTTATCTTACATCTTGTAAAAGGGGTAAAATAGGTGCCCTTTAAAATCAAGAGGTTTACTCACTTATTTTAAGTTAACTATTCATTTTTACAGTGTATTGGTGGTTATTGGTACTATAAACATATTGAAAACAAGTGTAACAATACTACAGTTTGTTAATACCCTCAACTTCGGAGTTCACTAATCAAGTTTGGCGATGCTAGCAGATGCTAATTTCGAATGGCTTGTCTTTCCATACTGAAATCCAAAATAGCTTAGTATAGTAGCATCGTCTGTGTCTTGTATTATAATTCAGTTAAATATTGACAAGCTTATTGGCTATCTTTGTAGCCATAAAATAATATTTTGGCACTTATATGTGAGTAGTAGCGGCGTATACATTTTTTAAAAATCTGACTCATAATGTCAAAGTCAATTCCTGGAGATTCCTCTGAACACCTCGATTAGTTGGATCAGCTGTGTTTGATTACGGTTGGAGCAAAACTGTGCAGAGCTGCGACCCTCCAGGAATTGAGTTTGACACCTTTGATCGAACTTAATTATCATAACTTTAACGGTTATACAAATATACACGTCAAAGCTAACAAGATGTTACAAAACCAGTTGGCTTATGCTATAAAAAAATAGATTATAATACTACTGTATAAATAGTGACATCCATCAGGTGCATATTTTATAGATATTGAGCTTTCAATAAGCAATATGTATAAGTTTACATTATATTTGGTAAAGCAAGCTTGTTTACTGCCGCATATTCAAATTGAAATGTGAATGCAAACGCTCCACTTACACTAGTAAACATATTTGCTAAAACTGAGGGAAAAACGGATTTGCATATTGCTTGTTTGTATGCCTGTGTCCATATTTACATGTACTGTATGTCACTGAAACATCTTTTAAGTGTCATATTAACGTAACAGCAATTCACAATATATTAAATGAGAAAAACATCTAGAAAACACTAGAAAAAAACGAAATGATAAAACTGTTGATTGTCAAATAAAATCATCTCAGTGACATACACATGCTATAAGAGGTGTAAGCAGTTGTGCAAGAAGAGATGAGGGACTGATTAAGTCTTTCAAAATGCAATATAATCCACCTAAAGTTAGTATTATAACTCATATTTGTTAAAGCGAAATGGGAAAAGTCCCTGGTGGAACTGAAAGTTGAAGTTACTAAGCGAAATATGTGGCCCATTCCAAAAAAATATGAACAGTCTGTGAATTCCTGTGGACTACAAGCTGGACCAATTCAGATCAGAAGTGTCCAGAAAGTCTGCAGAAAACAAGCTGGAGGGGTTGTGTCCATTAATATGTACCAACCCTGGAACCTCCCCCGCGGAAGCGCCCACTCCGAGCTCCATCCAATCCATAGAATCAGGGGCGGAGTCTACCAAATCGGAAGCACTGGAAAAGCTTATGTCACATGTGTCCATTGGACACCGCGGGTGGTCAAGGATACTCGGCGTGCTTAGCATTTGATTGTGGAGGTCTACGATTAGCGTGGTCGGTCCTCCTGGCTCCACTCCCAGCAACGGTTTGCCAGTAGTGCTTTCCAGGAAATCTTCAAGACGCCCAGCTCCTGTGGCACAGCTGGTGGGCACCTTGACGGAAGGAGGTCGAGGTTCTGCAATTAAAGTTTTGAGGGTGTTTTCAGAGGCAGGAGAGAGATTGAGTGGAGAGAAGCTCAAAGTGAGGGGTGTGTTTGGCCGAAGCCTTTCAAGAACAGGATCAGGAGATGCTTTGAAATTCTCAGAGATTTCTGTGGGATGAAGGAAACAAATCGTGAGTGTGAGGAACATCAATTCCTTTAGATGACTATAAATTATAAAATAAATCATCAAAGATCACCTCCACGCTGGATTAGGATGTCAAACAGGTCGTCAACCTGCTGATGGGAGCCATTTTCCTGAAACAACATAAACATCTTTAGACAAGGGAGCATAGGTTTTCATTTAATAATCTCCTCCCTAAAAATCCATGAAATCACTTGGTAAACAATCGAAACTTATGTTAAAGGTCCCATGAAGTGCTTTGAAATGTGCATTTTTTAAATTCGACGTTTCATGTTATCTCAACTGAAACATGAAGAGAGGACGGGACATAGTGCAGCTCCCTCCTCTTTGAAAATAAACAGCCAATAGCGTTTTGTTTTATCACCGTTCTATCAGTGAGAGTAATTGAGCTCAAGCACATCAAATGTAAAGCGTCTTGAAGAGGGCAGGGCATGTCAGATACTAGAGAGCATTTGATAGGTCACGATTTGATGAGAAACGACCAATGAAAAAAACGTTTATATCGGTTTTATATCTTCTAAACATGAATTTTGTCACTGTTTTGGTGCACACTAGCTTATTAATATCCTAAAAACTAAAAATACTGATACTAACATCTAAATAACTTTATTTTAATTTAATGGGACCTTTAAGTAAGCACCAAGCTAGGCCAAAATATAGACTTGACACAAATGAAATATCAGAAATATTACAATCAGGCAATAAATAAATACAAAAAAAGTGTCTAACAGAAACAAGAGGATATGAAAGTAAGAGAGAGGGCCAGACAGTACCTCATGACAAAGAGCTATGGGTGAACACCATGTGGAAGGAGAGAGCAAAGCATGCTGATCCAAACTCAAACACATCTTCTCCTGACAGACAGATATAGATGCATACTTAAGGATTTATTTGTCTCTCTCTCATTTTTTACTTATCCACATGCTGTTCCGCCTTCCACATTTTTAACAGAACACATACCCCTAAACAAGCATTTACTCGACACCAACATACAGCATAAAAGCAGTCCATGTTACTTGTAAGCTATACAGTAGTCCATGCTGTCACTGTCTACTGTATGTAGTAGTCTGTATGACACCGTATGTAGTTGTTTAAACCAGTGTTTCTCAACCACGTAACTGGAGGACCACCAGCTCTGGATATTTTCCATGTCTCCTTAACCAAACACACCTGATTCAGACGATCAGCTCATTAGCAGAGACTGAAAGACCTGTGACAGACAAAAAAGACATCCAAAACATGAAGTGTTGGTGGTCCTCCAGGAACGTGGTTGAGAAACACTGGTTTAAATTGCGTTTGTGGTGCTTTTTTTTAGGGTGTCATGAAATGCAGTTTTAGATTTTTATATTGTGATTTTAAGATTATTTTGTACATTTGGCAATATTTGTAAAAAATGATAATTATTCCTCTATTTTCAAACTCTGTGGAAAAACACTCGATTTCACAGGGTGTTTCCCACAGAAATGGAAGGAAATGCCTGCGATGCTGCAACCACATACCACAAAGACTGCAACAGTTTGTTTCTATGTGGTAAATTTTGATGAGTAACATTTGGTATTTAGTTTTAAAAAATGCTATTATTACTTCATTGCAAAAGACTAGTTTCAGAATGCCATTGTTTTTCCTTTATTGGTCAACAGAGTTAAAGGCTATATGTACAAATGTTTATATATTACCCACTTTTTATTTCAAAAGTAGACAGCTTGCAACAAGACTTCGAAAAAAAAGATCTTTTCTGACCTCAGAGGTTTTCTATGAAATATATGACATACTGTATATGTTATGTTTTTTTAAGTGATCAATGCTGTTTTTGTTGACATTTCTAGATATTCTCATTTAAACAAGAGTACATGTCCCTAAAACAATTGTCTGAGACCTAAAACTAAAATTGAGATCATTGAATGAGTATAATGTAGAAAGAGCTACTTGACCATTAGTGTGTCACATAAAAAAAGGGATTCATTCAGACTGTAGCCAGATCTAGTATACACTAACTGACAAAAGTCTTGTCACTGATCCCAGTTGTAGGAGCAACATAATACCTTGACTTCTAATTGATCATTTGGAAAAGTGGCAGAAGGTAGATTTTTCTGATGAATCATCTGTTGAACTGTATCCCAATCATCCCAAATACTGCAGAAGACCTATTGGAACCCACATTAACTCAAGATTCTCACAGAAATCAGTCCGTTTGGTGAAGCAAAAGTCATGGTTTGGGGTAACATTCAGTATGGGGGGTGTGCGGGAGATCTAAAGAGTGAATGGCAGCATCAACAGCCTGAGGTATCAAGACATTTGTGCTGCCCATTACATTACAAACCACAGGAGAGGGCAAATTCTTTAGCAGGATAACGCTCCTTCCCATACTTCAGCCTCCACATCAAAGTTCCTGAAAGCAAAGAAGATCAAAGTGGTCCAGGATTGGCCAGCCCAGTCACCAGACATGAACGATATTGAGCATGTCTGGGGTAAGATGGAGGAGGAGGCATTGAAGATGAATCCAAAGAATCTTGATGAACTCTGGAACAGGATACTTGGATAGAACTTGGATAGGCAACAAGACTTTTGTCAGGTAGTGTATAATCTATAGTTTCAAATATAATGTATTATCAATCATATATGATCTTAATGACTTCATATGTTGACATTCTGCTGTCAAATTGTGCAAAAGCAGATGCTTTTTTTTCTTTCTTTGCAGTTATTTCCTACACAGTATGAGTACATATCATAAACATTTTAAAACCCCATTTCAAGTTTTTGCTGTTTGGACTGTATGTACTGACAGACAATTGCCATCATTGAACTGTGTGGTGGAAATAAAGCTGTGTAAAACTTCTAAAAAAAAAAAAGAAAAGAAAAATGATTGCAAACAAGTTTGGGAGATAAAAGGAGAGTGATAAAACTAAGTTTCATGCTTGAAAGAAATGAATGTAAAATGAGGTTGGCGAGACAAAATAATACAGACTGCATTACACAACCAAAAAAACAAAAAGAGCTTTTAGGGTGCAATTAAGCAGCCTTGGTGAACTTCATGATACCAGACTATCAAAAGAGTTTCCAACGCATTTCACAACTAACGTCTAAAAGATGTTCCCACAAACAAGCTGAGCTCTATTTATATCACAGACCTATAAATCTGTACTCCACTAAGAGAATCTGTGCCGTATAGCAGTCTAGACGCAACTCTGCTGAAATTCCTATTAGAATTCCGGTCTCGTATGACACAGATTTTACTTATCAGAAGAAAAGAGTCTTGCTGGCCCCGAGACAGTCTTTACACAGAGTACAGACACAAACATAAGCTCTGCTGCAAAACCCCTTTTTTGTAACTCTTTCCAGCTTTACACAGTCAACAATTCTTAATCGGAGGTGTTCTGAGATCACTTTGGCTCGAGGCGGGCTTGCTCCTTGAGAAAAGCGAACTCAATATTCGTGAGTGTTTTTTTGATTGGATGTCGTGTTTGCTGATTCATTACTGCAGTTTGCGTTCTTTGAAGACTTTAGATGCTGCTTTGATTTTTTTTTTACATGGTGTGTTGAGTTAAAAAAAAAAAAAAAAAAAGGTTGACTACTTTTCAGAAGTTTTAGGGACAGTAGAATTACTAGTTTCTTAAATAAAAATTTAAAGTAAGATGTTAGTTTTATTTCACCGTTGCTGATGTTTAATTTTGAATATACACTCACCGGCCACTTTATTAGGTACACCTTACTAGTACTGGGTTGGACCCCCTTTTGCCTTAGAACTGCCTTATTCCTTCGTGGCATAGATTCAACAAAGTACTGGAAATATTCCTCAGGGATTTTGGTCCATATTGACATTATAGCATCACGCAGTTGCTGCAGATTTTTCGGCTACACATCCATGATGTGAATCTCCCGTTCCACCACATCCCAAATGTGCTCTATTGGATTGAGTTCTGGTGACTGTGGAGGCCATTTGAGTGAACTCATTGTTATGTTTAAGAAACCAGTCTGAGATGATTCACACTTTATGACATGGTGCGTTATCCTGCTGGAAGTAGCCATCAGAAAATAGTGTGGTCATAAAGGGATAAAAATGGTCAGCAACAATACTCAGGTAGGCTGTGGCTTTGATATGATGCTCAATTGGTACTAATGAGCCCAAAGTGTGGCAAGAAAATATCCCGCACACCATTACACCACCACCACCAGCCTGAACCATTGATACAAGGCAGAATGGATCCATGCTTTCATGTTGTTGACGCCAAATTCTGACCCTACCATCCGAATGTTGCAGCAGAAATCAGGACTCATCAGACCAGGCAACGTTTTTCCAATCTTCTATTGTCCAATTTTGGTGAGCCTGTATGAGTTGTAGCCTCAGTTTCCTGTTTTTAGCTGACAGGAGTGGCCCCCGGTGTGGTCTTCTGCTGCTGTAGCCCATCTGCCTCAAGGTTCGACGTGTTGTGCATTCAGAGATGCTCCTCTGCATACCTCGGTTGTAACGAGTGGTTATTTGAGTTACTGTTGCCTTTCTATCAGCTTGAACCAGTCTGGCCATTCTCCTCTGACCTCTGGCATCAACAAGGCACTTCCGCCCACAGAACTGCCGCTCACTGAATATTTTCTCTTTTTCAGACCATTCTCTGTAAACCCTAGAGATGTGTGTGAAAATCCCAGTAGATCAGCAGTTCTGAAATACTCAGACCAGCACATTTGGCACCAACAACCATGCTACATTCAAAGTCACTTAAATCATCTTTCCTCCCCATTCTGATGCTTCGTTTGAACTGCAGCAGATCGTCTTGACCATGTTTAATTGAAATGGCTAATTAGAAATTTGCGTTAACGAGCAGTTGGACAGGTGTACCTAATAAAGTGGCCAGTGAGTGTATTTTATTATTATAAAGAAAATCATTGGTGACACTTTAGTTTAGGTCACAATTTAACAAACCATTAATTAACACTACTAGCTTAATAAACTATTACTTAGCTGTTTATTAATATTTAGTAGAAGTTTGGTAGAAGTTGGGTTTAGGTTTTGAGTTGGATGCAGGATACGATCATACTTTGTAACTACTAATAAACAGTTAATATCTTAATAATAGGCAGTTAATAAGCCAGTAGTTAATAGCATGAAGTGTAACCTAAAGTGTTATCAAATCTTTGATTATGTTAATTTCAACAGAATATCATTATAAAATAGGATTTATTAAGTTCAATGTGACTATTTATTTGATGCATAGGTTAAATACAGCAATAAATAACTATTTTTAAAAATATATACAGTATTAATATGCAATGTATTCCATTAATAAAGCTCAATTTTCAGCATCATTAGTCCATTCTTCAGTGTTACATGATCCTTTTGGAATATATTATCACTGTATTGCAAATAATAATTGTTTATTTCTAGAAAATAATCTTTTTGATGCATAATCATTTTGCTAAAAATCAAGAAACATTCAAGAATTTTGTCAACAGCAGACATTTCTGAATGGCATGGACCTCAAATCAAGGAACTGATTTACTGCATAAAGCCAGTTCAACTCAAGCCAACTCAAACTGTCCACACAATTTTTTCCTTAAAACGTTGCATTGCATTGCATTGCATTTATGCTGAACATTACAATTTATTTAAAACTATATGAACATCAGATGCACCATAGCACAAATGGCAGCTACATGTAGATAAACAGCACGCAAAGTCTTTAGTACGTACACAAGCAACCCACTTACATTATTGTTGTTGTTGTTATTGAGAGATGAAGGGACGACATCACCATCATTCATTGAATCCACTGGACTGAAGAACGATGTTGAGACGAAGGAAGAGCTTGATGCTTTGTAACTGGTCGCCACATTTAGGTCTGGCTTTAGTGCCTGTCAAAGTAAAAACATGCATCTCAATTAGCAGCAGTGTTAATGGGTTAATAGCCCAAGCCTGCGAGCCTTCATTTGAACACCACCAGTGACAGTGATTAGTCATTAACATTTTAATAAGCAGGTTTAAAAGCCTCATAATTGTGTTCAATGACTTGTCAAGAGTAAGTAATGCTGCTTTATACATTTCATTAATCAACACAGAGGAAAGATATCTGCTGAAAAAGTCCTTCCTTATTAGCTGTTATAATTACACTCATAGCTTCAAGAAAACAATGCTAATATTAGCATAGCTTGCGAAAACAAGCTCTATATCAACAGAGAACAGTGCAGGATATACTGTATCCCACAATGCAATGTGCTTTATGACTTGATCATCTTTGACTTCCATCTTTTTCTTAATTTACTTCCAATAAAGTTGTGAATGTTTTGTATATATTCAACATTATATGTGTTATTATTTTGTAAAATCTTTTGTTTTTTTTTTATAGATTCAGTTTTTTTTTGGTAGTATTCGCTTCGATTTATGTTTATATGTCTTTTGTCTATTTCAAATTAGGTCATGTGTGTATTCTGTTTTTAAAATGGATTAATGTTTGTACTAACCTTTTTGATTGGCTGTTTTAAAATGACGGTTTGTATGGGCTCGGGCTGGTTGTTATTGTTAAGAAATTCAGCTTCTGATTGGTTGGGTAATATTGTGGATGTAGACTGCAGTCTCTGAAAAGAGCCCAAAACAAACAAAAAACAAGAGATTATTTAAATGTTTACTATATAATTTTATTTGACGACTTTAAGAATCATTACTATTACCTGTAGTCTGCTTTGATTGGTTGCTTTGCCCTGAGGGCGTCTGCCTCTGGCTGAGGCCTGTGTGTGCTGATTAGACAGTGTCAGCAGGAACTGGTTGCCGTTGCCGTCGGTCACTATGGTGGGGGTGGAGTTTGGGTTAACTGGGCTGACTGGCACTGAAGAAACAGGACTTGACTGCTGGTTGGTAAGTGCTTGAGGAAACTGCAGGAAAAATGGAAAAGAGGGAAGTTTAACCAAACGTGATATGTTTTGTGATTTCCCATTAAAATAGAAATGAAGCATTTCACTAGTGCTGCAGCACACACACAACCCCTGGAGACTGTGATGAAGTGCTGTGGTGTCAGGGGAAATGTTTGGAGAAAAACAGTCTAAAATGTATTTTACTCCTAAAAGCACTGTAA